>JAQMYI010000037.1:297756-311375 GCA_030014275.1 Clariallabes melas | reverse complement strand
TGAGTGGTAGTGGTAGCCTTAATGTGGAGCCCCCTAGTGACGGGGAGGAATTGGCCACGACTAAATTAGGGGAGAAATAATAATAATAATAATAATAATAATTATGAAATTTATTTGCATCAACAAAATCACAAAAAGGAAAATAGAAACTCTTCTCAGGCAGACTAACTGATAATCTTCCTGTCTCTCCATCTCCTCCCTCTCTGTCCCATCCTCTATTTCCTGTCTTCCTCTCTCTCTTGCTTTTCTTTGTCTTTTCTCTCATACACTCTTATCCTTTTCTGCGTTTATTTTATTTTTATCCCTCTCTTTCTCTCAGTCTTTTTCTCATTTTGTTCTCCCTCCCTTTTCTTTTGCTTCTTCCTTTTGTCTCCCTTGTCTCCCCTGGTTGTCTACCTTTTTGACTTTATTTATTTTTCATCTTTCTTTGTGATTTGAATATTTGTTCTTTTCTTTTCATTAACAAATTTTCACTTTTTAAAAAATATGTTTTTCCTGAATTGCTCACTTTTTCTTTTTTTCTTCATTTGTCATTATTTTCTTTCTTTCCCTTGTCTCTTATCTTTCTATATTTTGATTATTTAAAAAAAAAGTATTTTGCATTTTCCCCATTATCCTTGTTTCCTTTGTTCCTTCCTTCCATACCTACTTACCTCCAACCTCTATATGTGCTGTACCAGAAAATGTGAATTATTAACATCAAGTCCACTTTGAAGTTGAGTTTCCTAAGACTACTGAAGTGACTGTGGTCACAAGCCATCACAGAACAACGGTTTGTTTCAATGCAGTCCAAAGCCCTGTTCATGAATATTAAGTGGACCCATCATCATTTATCACACACATCCCCAAGCAGGATACACGAGCCTCGGCAGCGGTGAGAGTAGCAGTGATGAGAACTCCAACCAGAAGTAGGGCATGAAGATGAGTCAAGCAGATCTGGAGGGCAGAAGGGGTTCGGAATGCTGGTATCTCAGGAGTGCCATGTGTGGCTCGACACACACACACACACACACAAATCGAAACATACAAGTTCACCGTAACACACTTTGTCCATCAGTCTCTCAGGTCTGCTACTTTACCTAAGAATTGGAAGACTAACTCCATAAGTTTGTGAGAAAAAGCTGAGGTACCGTGGTGTAGTTCAGTGTTTTATACGTCAGTGTTAATGTTTTCAGATACATGATTCATCATCATGAAGAAGACTGCGTTTGACTCAGTTTCATACAGGAAGAGCAAGACAGCAAGAGTGGTTATAAAAAGTCTCATAGCGGTTCTAAAGCGTCTTAGCATCAGGAACAGTTATAATGTGTTTCAGAAACAGGAACGGTTTAAATCATCTCAGTTGTTCCACTGCTGAGCTGTACAACAGCACAATTTTCATTACTGACTTGTAACTGTTGTAGAACATTTAATTACCAGCAAGCCTTTATTTTAATAATGATTTCAGCCCGTTGCTCTGACCGGAAGGTCACATGATTAGACCGAGAGAGAAGAACAGACACCTTGTTGTAGAGTCGGAGCTCAGAGCAGTTCATCCCACTGACTGAGGAACGATTCAGCGCCATGACACACACACACACACACACACACCGCTCAGAGGGAACAGAGGGAGGGAATGAGATAGCGTGACAGTGAGTCATACTCACACCGAAGTTATGCGAGTCACCACACATACACACACACACACACACACACACACACACACACACACACACATTGAGGACTAGAGAAGTGATTTTTTTTAAACCTCTTGAAATAAAAGACTTGCTTTGGAACTTCCTCAACACAGCCGTTTTGTTTAGACGAGGCAGACCTCGGTTTCCCTGGCAGCTGTTTCAGAGAAACTTTTATGTTTTGTGGTGGCCTGTTTTTTTTCTTTTCTTGAAGCTCCACCCAACCAGCCACAGCACCGCCAGCAGCATTGTGTCCAATGTAAATGAGTGGCCTTGAAAAGAGAGAGAGAGAGAGAGAGAGAGAGAGAGAGAGAGAGAGGTCACATTTTTAACAATAAAATGCTGCCTCTTTGAAATAAAAAAAAAAATGCCAACGTGATGATTAAGTCGAGTCAGATGATCACATATTTAGGCCATTTCAGCTGGACTAGTGTGTTTTAACTTCCATTTTCGTGTCAAGTGAAGTCACATGAATGTATTTTGCAAGTTATAAACACTGCACATGTGCAATATGGAGCAGTGTGATGAACCCTGAAGTTGATTATTTCCCTCTAACAGCATGTTTTATTCCTCTTTCACCACCGAAACTCGTCTCAAAGTCTCTCTTTACTGTCTCTCTCTCTCTCTCTCTCTCTCGAAGTTAATAAGACAAAAATTGCAGCGTCATGTGACAAAGAAGCGCAAACTCCTCTGTCTTGAAGATTATTGTTCTCACACTGGAGACTCCTTCCACTTACGTCACACAAACACATCTCTCCTTACAGAAAACTTCACAGTATCCGTGATTAGACAAGTTTTTATTTGTTCCAAACAATTCCCTGTGAGTGAGCTGTTACTATGGAAACAACAACATGTCTGTGTAAGCCCATTAATGTAGACCTGCACTACTGACAGAGCTGCTGTTATAGAGAATGAATCAGCATCTTCTGACCAATCAGTATCCGTGGATGAAAGACGACCTCTCATGCTTTCTCAAGCACGCTGAGAAGTTCCAGGATGTGATGAGTTTTTTCCTGCCATTTGGAATGAGGATCTGAGCAAAAGTAAATTATTGTATTAAATTTCCTGAATTTAATCTCATCTAGAGTGACTTATTATACATCTGAGCGGTTGGAGGTTAAGGGCCTTGCTCAGGGGCCCAACAGTGGCATCTTGATGGTCTTGATGGACCTTCCAAACCGTAGTCCAATGCCTTGATCACTGAGGTATTCCTGACCCCTGGGTTATTGAAGAGTTCCATGAAAATGTATTCACCACTTCAGAATGTTTGAGGAAGTTGTCACATTGCACTCCACTGGAGGTATGGCGCATACAGTGTGCACTCCTGCACACCACAAACCCTGCGTCTCCTGTTCACACGAGAACGCTGAAAATGAGCTAACACAGAGCATGAACACAGAGCATGAACACAGAGAGCTAACACAGAGCGCTAACACAGCATTCCTCAATAAGATCACACCAGCAGTCAGACATGTGGTGGTGTGATGGTGTGGGGCAGATGGGTGTTTTGCTGCCTCAGGTTCTGGGTAACTTTCACTAATTAATGAAACAATAAATTCTCCCCTCTCCCGGAAAATCCTGAAGGAGGACGTCTGGTCATCAGTGTGTGATCTGAAGCTCAGGAACAATCAGGTAATGAAGCAAGACAGTGATCTGATGCACAAGATCAAGTCCAACTCTGAATGGCTTAAAAACTAAATGGAAGTTTTTGTATTGGCCTGAGCAGGGTTCTGACTTGGACTCCACTGAGAAGCTCAAAAGCCCTCCTGTGTAGCTGAATTAAAGCAAAGCTGCCAGAAAGCTCAGGCCGAAATTCCTGCCAGACTGATCTCCGCTAACTGGAAGCATTTGTTTGCTGTTGTTGTTGCTGTGAAGGTGGCACAGCCAGTTGTTACGTCTAAAGGGTAATTACCTTTTCACATAGTTGGGAAAAACTGTTTTACGTTCCTTATTATGTACAAGCATCTGAAAAAATATTGAAACAAATCTGCAAAAAAGGATGAAGTCAGGATATTTATTCATAGCGCTGTATTGTAGTACAGTAATGCAGACATACTCTAAGTAATTTAGTGTGTGCACAATGCTCCAATTCTCACCCACAGTCCCTCCAAAAAATCACTGCCAGGCATCCTCCCACTGATGTTTGTAGTTGAGCTTAGACCCACTGCCATCTAGTGGTATAACTTTGTAGTACACCATCTTCCGACATGATTTGTTTAATGCTGTGACTGTGAATAAAGAGCAGAACATTCGAGGGTTTAAACTTTAGCAGGTCATCCATTGCTTTAGCCCATAAATCAACCCTTCAAAAACTGGCCTGTAAACAAATTCCAGTCAACTGGTGGTGTGGATTTTCAGGATATTAACCCTATAACCACTGGTGATTTTAGACCCTTTTTAGGGTTGCTTAAGCACAACTACATTCACTCTTAGCATCCCTAAAGACAGTGAAAATATTAATGCATGATTATTTTCTAAATTAATTTTTAGAGCCCTACCGCTACAGCTCAATCTGCTGTGACGCAACCGGTGGCGTTGTTGGTCCAATCAGTCAGGATTTGGTCCAAAATATTTTAAGCTTAGGCTAGAATATTTTCACCTAGAGATGGAGGTGTGTTATAGCAAAACATCAGACAGATGACAGGGCGCCACACACAGGGCTAGAAGATGAGCGGGCCCAGATGTCAAGAAAGGTATATATATCAATAGTCAAGAATGTCTTGTCAATAGGCTAAGTCTTGCTAAACATTCTGATAGTATTTGGGCTTATGTTATGTTTACTGGTCTATGGACAGGGAACTGAATGATTGGGACTCATTTTAGATGTTTAAAAAAAAATGTATATATGGATATACAAAAGTTTTTGAGAGGAAACAACTAGGCTCAGGGTAAATAATGGTAGTTTATAAGTCTATTTATAATAATTATTTTTTATGGTTTATAAACTATAGTTTGTAATATGAGGTGGTATCAAAAAGTTTTGAGATTAGCTCAGTTTACAGGAAAGTAATTCATTACTTATTATTTATTACTTATTATTTATTATTATTTGGCAAATAGGGTGGGAGCGGAAGTTCTCAGACAATCATCATCCATAAGTTGCCGAAGGGGCCGGCAACCTTAAACACACAAAGAGCCATTTGGAGCGGTTTCCCACAGAAAAGAAAACACTGGGAGCCACAAAACCCTTTTGACATCTAAAGTGAAAACAACACTGCATACAGTATATCGTTTCTTTACCTTTATGCTATAAACTATACAAACTAACAAACTATAGTGTGTTGCATTTATTTAATCAATGAACTGATACAGAGAAAACAAAATCTTACTTTCAAATAACTTTCAATGTCTATTTGTCCTCCTCGGTTTTTTAATCAAAAAGCTATTTTTTTTTTTTTTTTTTTTTAACTACATGACCCCTGGGGTCCTCTCCATTCTGTATTTATGACATAAAAAGCTGAACTTAAATTACCCACCTGCAGCAAACCAAAAATGCCGTCTGGTTCCGTTTGACATCATTTCAACCAAAAAAAAAAATGGAGCTTGAAAAAAGATTAATATATTTATTATCATTATTATCGACGATGACATCATATTAATTCAAGACAATAATTTAAGCTTTAATTAAATCAAGAAATCTTTAATATTATATAGCCTAGTACAGTGGAACCTTGGATTACGAGCATAATTCACTCTGGAGACACTCAAATCAAAGTCGAATTTCCCCATAAGAAATAATAATTATTAACTCCGATTATTCGTTCCACAAACCCAAAAAAATAAATATATAAAAATAATTAATATAAAATATAAAGCAAAAATAAAACAAATTAATCTGCAACCTAAACCTTTTTAAAAAGTTTCAATAAATCTCGACAGGTAAGTGTTTCCGTTACGCATGTTTGTGCGTGCACACGCTGCATATGTGTGTGTGTTTGTGTGCGCATGCACTCTGTGTGTGTGTTTGTGCACGTACGCACTGTGTATGTGTGTGCATGTGTGAAGCTAAAGTAAGACGAGAGGAGGGGGGGGGGTCATTCCGCCTTTCGTCTTACTTTAGCCTTACACAATAACCCTTCCTCCTCTCTTATCTCAGAGGGGGGAGGACTACTGTTTGGGATGACTTTCACACACACACACACACACACACACACACACACACACACTAATGGAAACACTGTTTTATTGGGAAAATGAACAAGGAACATCGCTAATGACCCCCGAGTGAGCGGACACTAACAGAATCACTGCTGTAAAGCAAAAATAAAACTTTACGTTCGAAAAGAATTGTAGCAGAGCAGTGGTTCCATCAGAGAGTGTGTGTGTGCGTGTGTGTGAAGGTGAGAGGAGGAGGGAAGGGACACACTGTCTAATGACGCGCGCACACACACACACACACTAGCGGTATCAGTGCAGGCTGAGAGAGAGAGAGAGAGAGAGAGAGAGAGAGAGAGAGAATATACTTGGACTATTTTCAAGTCAAAATTGATTACAATTTTTTGCTCGTCTTGCGGAACGCTCGCAAACCGGGTTACTCGCAATCCGAGGTTCCACTTTTATTTTGTAAAAAATGAATAAATCCTGGTACATCTTTAATCAATTATTATTATCAATAATAAGGAGAAAGTGATGTCAGCGCTGGTGACAGAGTGTTCAGAATATTGGAGTTGTGTCAAGGGAAGTTCCCGTCACCAACATTCACTACAAAAGGAGCAGGGAGTAGGGAGCACTCTGTAAAGTACACTTCAGGAGGGAACGCAGCTCGGGGCTTGAAAAGCTCAATATAACGCGTGCCGGCGGGTGTTGCACATCAGCAGTCATGATGCATTTTTTGAGCGACAAAAAATTAAACACACTTTATTTTAATGCTACAAGACCATAATCTTCAAATGTTTATTTGTATAATAGTGTCTGAATTATACGTTCACTCTTTGTCCTATCATTTACATTATGGCATTCGGCAGACACCCTTATCCAGAGCGACTTACATTTGTATTTCATTATACATCTGAGCAGTTGAGGGTTAAGAGCCTTGCTCAAGGGCCCAACAGGCACAACTTGGCAGTCGTAGGATTTGAACCTGGGACCTTCCGAACCATAGTCCAATGACTTAATCACTGAGCGACCCCTGACCCTAACTAGCTGTTCATGTTGAAATAGCACACGCAGACAAATTAGCACCAGTTGCACAGCTCCTGATGTACACAGGACGATGTCTTTTATACACTGACTTATGAAGGTCGGCACTGATGTTTGATATGAACATTAGCTTTGGATCTATAAGTGGACAATGGGTGTATACAGTCATGTAGGTTTCTAACAAGCTGGAATATGTGGAGCAAAGATTTTAACTGTGCTGTGCTGTATATGTGACAAATAAATGCTTCTCCTTCTTCTTCTATTCTAATGTTTCTATTACACACTTTGAGCAGGAAACTGCCCTGATTACTAAGACTGTGTAAATGACACATTTCAGGAAACACCCCTGTACATGCCTTGCTAAAAATCAAACAACTGTTAATGTGGTTGCTTCCTGACAAAAATACCTACTGCAGGGATGAAATCATCAATTCCACTTCCACAAACAGACCACAGAAGCACATGCACGTCTTATGACACCAAAAGATTTGCATTGCACAACCTGTTGCTATAGAACTCTAACGATCATCACTGAAAATCTAATAACGTCCTCTATTAGAGTCTGGCTTTGCTCTCTTCCCATGTTATTAAAGATGTGGAGAACATCACTGATCTACACAATAGTGTCCAAAGCTTCCTGACAAGTTCACCGTGCTGTAATATATCTGCCAAGAGTTCTAGAGCTGTGTTTTAGACAGTAGGACTTACATTTATGGTATTTGGCCGACGCCCTTATCCAGAGTGACTTCAATTTCTATCTCATTATACATCTGCATTATACAACAGTTGAGGGTTTAGGGCCTTGCTCAAGGGTTATTGAACTTAACTTGGTGGTGAGACTTAAACCTGGGACCTTCCTATCACTAGTCCAATGCCTGAACCACTGAGCTACCGCTGCCCTACTAAAACTTGCTATTAGGTTTACATTTACTTACATTTATCTTTTTATACATCTGAGCAGTTGAAGGATGAGAGCCTTATTTTAAAAAAAATTATCTAAACAAGTGCAACCCCCAATCGCAGACCTAATAAGTTATATGGCGTTACCCCTAAATGCAAGGAACCAAACCTAGGCCACAGTTGTGACACCTCCACCAGAATGGGCATCCAGCATAAGCCTTGTGCCAACCTGGTGCCAACCTCGTGCTCAGCTGCGGTGATCTCTAATGGAAGAATCCAAAAGAGGAACAAGAACAACAACTTTCTTCTTATTTTATATTAAGGCAGCCTAATGGATTTCAAGAGTAGCAGACTTTTTATAGAGTCATCACCATCAATGGCCATTGTTCACAAGTTTGTCTGAGCCATTAAATTATCATGAACACAGCGACACACCAGAAATAAGCACTGCACTATGATAACAGGAAGTTTAGGTAGTTTGCTATGTGAAGTGATCAACAGATGTCTACTAGGTTTGGTAGAGCAGGTATGTCCTTTTTCATCTCAAAGTTTCCTCTGTTTTTAAATATTATGTAAATATACATTAGCATGCATATTTGGAGAGACTGAACCAATATTATTGTAGTTATATAATATTATAGTTAGATGTAATTACTGGGGGGAAAAAACACAGGAATTCAGTTTATTTCGAGTTGTTCTTCTTTATCGCTATAAAAAAATGAATAATGTACATATATAAACAGAATGAAAGGGGAACAATCATGAAAATAAGAAAGAGAATGGTTTGGATGTTAAACATAACATTTTCATACCGATCTTTCTTGTTTTTACCCAACAAGTCACATGATTGACTTTATCATAACTTATTCTCTGATTTGAACAAACTGTATACACTGGATTCAGAATGTACTAAGGCCACTTGTTGCACACTTTCCTGTGTTCTGGATCTGATTTTGAACGGATATAATTGCCATTGTACCCATCAATCTACACTCAATTGATCTACATCAATCGCTTCATTTAATGATGAAGTGAAAATTATTTTAAAGTAATTAAAAATCTGAATTCTGGCCAGGTGCATCCTGTTTCCTTTAATTATCTTTGCCATGTGTCTAGATCTCACTTGGAGTCAACTAGTTTCAGGTTGGACTGATTGGACATTGATTTGGAAAGGCACAGGCAAATTCTATAAGGGCCCACAATTCTCATTGCATTCTCAGGATAAAACTAAGTCATGAACATAAGCTATGGAACTCTGTGGATCTCTTACCCCTTTCCCTTTAGAGCAGTTCCAGAGCTAGTTCAGAGTCAGTGCCAAATTTCAAACCAGTTCTTAGTTTTCAGAAAGCCAAAGCACCGGCCCTCAGACAGAAAAAATGATTCCATGGCAGGATCAATACTTTTTTGTGCTAGAACAAGGAATGGCTAACATCAGGGGCTGTGGGCGGGATTGTCATGACCAACTAAAGGTTTGATTTTCCTCCATTTTCTTTCTAATTTTGTCTTGGCCAATTCACAACCAACCCCCCTGAACTAAACCAACTTGGTATCTTTCGCCTTTAGTACAAATTAAACTTTTTTTCCCCCTGGCTAAATAAAACAACTAGCAGTTGAGTTGAATTTGTACTAAACACAGCTCAATTGTGAAAGATCCTAATGTGGTTAAGCTCCATAAGACTGCAGAAGCTTTGTATGAGTCACAGCTGAACTTTGGAATGCAATTTTGCATGGAAGGTTGTGGAATTTGGCTCCTATTACTTACATACATTGTACTCACAATCCAGGTGACAAACTTCTCACTTGGTGTGCAGAAGTCAAGCACCTGAGTCAGGGAAAGACAATGAAAATGTGCATCCCAGATTACCATTAACAACGAACTATGGAGTATTTGTAAACATGAATTTAAAAACTTTTTTTTTTACCATTTAACACCTTTTTGAACATAATTTCCACAATATGTCCTAAAAAATCTCATTATCGCAACATTCTGAAAACATCAACAGTTAGAAACGCAAATACATTTTCAAATAAAAAAAATGGATTATTAAGTCATGCACAGTTACTTGAAGTTCTAAAATATTTATTTTTAACATTTAAATGTTTTTTTAAATTGATTTCCCTCATTACTGCAACACCTGCCACAATTTACAACCATTTTTTACAAATACTGTATTTTGATGAAACCTGACATTTTTTTTAAAATGACATGACAAACCTGAAAGAATGTACAGTGGAACCTCGGATTGTGAGTAACATGGTTTGCGAGTGTTCTGCAAGACGAGCAAAGATTTGTAATAAATTTTGACTTGGAAAACGAGCAAGTCTTGGTTTATGAGTACCGACTATCATGCATCACGCATGTGCTTCTTGTTTTGACAGCAAGCGTCACGTGATTACAACAGAGCCAACGTTTTTTCTCTCTCTTGCGCCGCGGAATTGTGGGTAATCGTCTCCCCTGCTGGGTCTTAGTGTGCGACTCCTGTTATGTGTGCGCGCGCACGTAATTTGACACCGTGCTCCTTCTCTCACACACACACACACACCCTCCGCCTCGCGCCTTTACACCTCCCCCGCCTCGCGCCTTCACACACACACACACACACACAAACTCTGCTCTACACAGAAACACTGCTCATAACCATCTGTTCTCATTACCACAACTGGCCTTAAATGTTGCAGTGTATGAGAATGGTGTTGCGGAGGATGAGGTGCCTCAGGATGTTTTGCTAACTATAGAAAATCCATGATGGCTTTACTAAATTTTTCACAGTGCATATAATTAGACTTTAATAAAAGACATTTTCAAAATGTAGAAAACTTCCTGTTTCGGTAACGAGAATCAAAAAGTCATGTTAACATTCTGACAACAGAATATTTAATATTTCACTGGAGAGATATAAAGAGATGATCTTACCTGATCTTGAAGTAACTGTCCCATGTGCTCCATCACGCAAAATCAAACTTTATATACATTCTGTATGTGTGTTTAAACAGTCCTTAAAAAGCATGGACACATCGTTGTCCTACTTTTTTCATTATTATAATCAGAGTTGTGTATAATGTGTTACTGTGTAACGCGTTACTGTAATCTAATTACTTTTCCTGATACAGTAACAGGAATGTAACGCCTTACATTTTGAATGTATGTAATTTGATTACAGTTACCAACGTCAATAACATTACGTTACGGCACCAAAGACACGTGGACACGAGGCGTGGTCTTATGGGGAAAGGGATGATTTTATTTAGAAAAAACGGGGAAGGAGAGGGTTAAAGGAGGGAGGGAGGGAAAAGGGGAGGATATTATCCGTTAATATTAATTATCGCCAGCTGCTCTGACCTGAGTAGTAGTAATTAGTCATTTGTAGTAGATTACTTTTTTGTGTAACTTCCCCAACGCTGATTATAATAAATTAATTAAATAATTATAATAAATGAATATTCAGCAAATGATTTTTTCTGTCATCCAAAATAATCTACGTAATAGAAGGTCCATTTATTTATTTATTTTCTATATTTTTTATATTCATTTATTTAAATGAAAACATTCAAACACAGCTGAACACGTTGCGGTAATGAGAATTTCAGCCGAAAATAGAAAAAGAATTTTGAATTCTCTCATGTTGAAATGACACATTGTTGCAAGGTACAGAGCAGTATTGTCTTTATTCTGATATTAATAAATGATCAATTTTATATTCAAAATCAACAGTGCTGTGGTGTTTTAATGGTTTTCGTTAGAAACATCCTACTATTCCATTGGTGAGAACAGTTCATTCCTATTCTCCACACAAAATAATACACATAAAAATGATGTCACAAAGCAGATAAAAGATTCATCCGTCAATCTAGGAACCTCTGTAGTCCAACTAGGGGCCGTGGAGGCCAATGGAGATCACTGTATTTATTCCCATTTCATACAGCCGTGATAGGACCTCCGGTCAACACTCACACACACATTGACACACTACACGCAATTTGGGAACGCCAATTAGCCGAACTTGCCTGTGTTTGGACTGTGGGAGGAAACCGGAGTACCTGGAGAAAACCCACCAAGTACGGAGAGAACATGCAAACTCCATGCACACAGACACGGTAATCGATCGCGGGCACACAAACCACTAAATCACCGTGACGTCTTAAAAGATCCAGTTTGACCCAGCATAATATTTAGAATGAAACAAATTGTTTTCCAGACTTTCTGATGAAAACTGCAGCATGGCATCATTCAGTCTGGGTTTTGCTAACGTGCTTATGTCGCTGAAAAATCCTGTACGTGCTAAAACTCTTGTCACACTCCGAGCAATAGTACGGCTTCTCTCCGGTGTGAATGCGCTGGTGTGCTAGAAGATTAAACTTTTGTACAAAACTCTTCCCACATTCGGAGCAGCCATACGGTTTGTCTCCTGTGTGAATGCGCTGATGTTGTTGCAGATTACTCCTCTGTGTAAAGCTCTTCTCACAGTCTGCACACTGGTACGGCTTCTCCCCCGTGTGAATGCGCTGGTGCTGTTGCAGATTGCTCCTGTGTCGGAAACTCTTGTCGCAGTCTGAGCAGCGATACGGCTTCTCCCCGGTGTGAATGTGGAGATGCAGGTTAAGAGTACTCTTTTGCGTGAAGCTCTTCCCGCACTGCGAGCACTGATACGGCTTCTCTCCAGTGTGAACGCGCTGGTGTAATCGGAGATTGCCCTTTTGACGAAAACTCTTCCCACACTTCAGGCAGTGATACGGCTTCTCGCCGCTGTGAATGCACTGGTGTTTTATGAGCCGCCTGTTCTCTGTGAAACCTTTCCCACACTCCGAGCACTTGTGCGGTTTCTCTCCCAAGTGAATGCGCTGATGTTTTATGAGACGACTGTTCTCAACGAAACGTTTTCCACACTCTAAGCACCGATAGGGTTTTTGCCCTGTGTGAATGCGGCGGTGCGCTTGGAAAGCATCTTCACGTCTAAAACGCTTCCCGCACTGCGAACAGTGGAACGGCTTCTCCCCCGTGTGAATGCGCTGGTGTTGCTGGAGGTGACTGCTTTGTGTAAAGCTCATGCCACATTCGTTGCACTGATACGGTTTCTCTCCGGAGTGTATGCGCTCATGTCGCTGGAGATTCGAGCGGTGATTAAAGCTTTTCCCACACTCTGGGCAGCAGTACATCCTCTGTCCTGCATGAACGCGCTGATGTATTTTAAACATATTCTTTTCGAGAAAACTTTTCCCACATTTTGCACAGTGATATGGCACGTCTTTAGCGTGAAGAAGAAGTGTCTGTTGTCTCTGGACATCTCTGTCCATGGTAATGCAACTATGTGATGAGTGCAAAGAACCAGATGACCTTCGAGTGGGTTTTAGGTTGTCATGGGTATGCCTGTCTGGCTTCATACTCTGTTCTTACAGCAGGATTTTTAGAAGTTGAAGGACAGAGAATAAAGGAAGAAACGGCTTTATTTTTCACAAATAAACTTAAGGTACAGAATAATGCTTTTCTATGCAAACCCCCGTCTGTTATGGGTCAGAGTGCATGATGGGTCACTTCTGGATCGGGGAAGGTTACCGGCCTCGTTCAGAAGCCTAACAGGTGCATACTGGCAATGATGGGGCTTAAACTCCTGACCCTCTAATCAGCCATCCAACACCACGACTGCTGAGACACCACTGCAACGCAGGAGAAGACCTGCAAGGGGACAACATTCATTAATTCAATTCAATTTTATTTGTATAGTGCTTTCAACAATTGTCTTTGTCGCAAAGCAGCTTTACACAATCAAAAGAAAATTATGGAAATGTGTGAGAAAATGTGTGTGAATCAGAATGATCAGATCGTCCCTGATGTACGAGCCGAGTGTGACGGTGCTGAGGGAAAAACTCCCTGAGATGGTAATAGGAAGAAACCTTGAGAGGAACCAGACT
>JAQMYI010000036.1:34356264-34369840 GCA_030014275.1 Clariallabes melas | reverse complement strand
TTTTATTGTTTTTTATTTTATCTATTTTGCACTATTCTACTGTTGTTATTATTAAACTGTACTTATTGTATACTGTTATATTATTATTATTATTATTATTATTATTATTATTTACTGTTCTTGGCTGCATTGAGCATGTTTGCGACAAAAGAATTTCCCTCGGGATAAATAAAGTTTCTCTTATCTTATCTTAAAAGTTCCTGAGCACCTTGGAGGGCAGTCTGAAGTCTCTCAATCGTCTGAGGTGGTAGAGACGCTGCCGGGCCTTTTTCACAACGGTGTTGATGTGACAGGACCATGACAAGTCCTGCGTGATGTGAACACCGAGGTATCTGAAGCTGTCCACTCTCTCCACTGGGCTCTCCTCGATGAAGGGGGTCTGGTACAGTAGTTCCTCTCCTGCGTAGTGCTGAAGTCAGACAGCCAACCAGCCAGCCAGACAGACAGATACAGATAGATACACAGACATAGACAGACAGACAAACAGCCAGAGAGATATACAGACAGATATACAGACAGACAGCTTACACAGACAGACAGACAGACAGACAGACAGACAGATAACCAGCTACAGTATACAGACAGACAGACCCCTTTATTAATTCCTGAGGGTAGTTGTATCGTCTCAACAGCAAATAATTTCAAACATAACCCATGACATTACATGTCACACTTATAATGAGATATAATGAGTAATAATAGGTAATAATGAGTAATAATGAGTAATAATGAGTAATAATGAGTAATAATAGGTAATAATGAATAATACTCTTACATGATCAGGTGTATTCTTTTATTTTAGCGCTGTATCGCACTCTGGCTGCGCGCTGAGACTCTGAGAATTCCAAATAATCAGCATCCGGTTCCAAGTCCGTCTGTTGGTTTGTTTGTTGAGGAACCTGCAAACACACACACACACACGTTTACACATTGCCATAGCTGGCTGAAAGCTCGACCTCCACACCCAGACCAGGATCTCCTAATAAATGTATAACCATACACACCTTTCACAAACACACATCTCAGGTGTGGAGTATTAAAAGTGGTGTGAAGTCTCTGGCTGCCGCAGAACCAGTGTGTGTGAGTGTGTGTGAGAGTGTGTTTGGAGAGGACAGGCTGTTCTACAGACACTTTTGAGTGTGTGTATACGTGTGTTTGTGAGTGTGAGTGTGTGTGTGTGTGTGTACTCTACAGGACATGGTGAGTAACCTTTGTTCTTCTGTTCTGGAAATCAGACGAGGGTTTAATCAGGAGTCTGGAGTGATTTAGGACTCGATGTTGTGAGGAATCTCGTGAAAAATCCACCAATGAGACGTAAAATCACACGCCGCACTAGCCGAGCCCTGGTCTAGCATCCGAGGCTTGTTTTAAGTTGCCTGCGATCGCTGTAGAAGACTCAGGCAGCTAAAGCAAGTCTGGGACGCCACAGACACCACCACTGAGACAGGAAACAGGAAGTCCATATATGGTCAACTCTTCACTAGATTCAGGTTTGATGTCTAGACCTGAAGTGTTATTTAATTGTTCATTGTATTTTCTTTATTTCTTTGAGTTCTAAATTCATCCATCAATCAAACTAATGTGGACATCTTATTAAGTCTGGTAAAGTGTTTAGTAAGTAATAAGACACTAATTTTATTCCACAGCAGTTTACAGTTGAACGTCATCATGTCAGGATTTTAATTCGGTAATCTCTTTAATTAATTCCGGTTGTCACTTACACTATAGCAGCTATAAAACACATGTTTCGCTTCCTTACAGTTATTTAGAGGAAAATAAACTGCTGTTTGTCATATTAAAGTGCAAATGAGTGTACACTCCTCTGTCCTGAAGATTTTAAACCACTTTACTTCTCATTGTGACGCTGGAGATTCCTTACTTACACGGTACACTGACTTATTAAAATGTTTTTTTTATTTTTATTAATTGATTAAAAAAAAAATCCAGAGCTCAGCACCACTGTGGTGCAACTGCAGAGTAATATGTGATCATCAGGATAGAGGAGGTGTCTCTGGTCTCCTGTCAATCACCTCAGAAAGCTCCGGCTCCTCACAGAAGATTCCGGAATGTACAGTCCTTTATTTAGTAGGTGTGGTTTGAAAACAGCAGACTTATTAAACATGTTCTAATGAAATGATTAGTTACACGTAGAACCAATAAAAGAACTCACATTCGTCCTAATATGAGGTTCTACTGTATGTAGAGTTCTGCTGAATAAAATAAACACACTGTTGATCAGAAGTTCCATGTCTCCTGCGAGGAATTCTCCAAAGAGCACCTGAGGAACATGTTTTTCTGTTCTACATGTCATTAAACTATATACAGTATTTATTTAGGAGGAAAACAGGATTATTTTTGATGTTTAACGTGTAACCTACTGATAAAACAGGAATGAAGGTGAGATCAAAGGAATGAGAGAGAGAGAGAGAGAGAGAGAGAGAGAAATTAAAGAACATTACTTGCTCAGAACTTGCTCATATATAATCCATTAAATGGGCGGGTCATCAACAGGAAGTAATTATATGAGTAATAACGTGGCTATATTTTAAATATTATTATGTGCTCTACTCATACTAAACCTCTGTATGCCGTGTGAGTGAACCAGAGAATCGTGATTCCCTTTGAAAGACTCAATAAGGTGAATGAATCACTGTCAGAGTGTTGAATTTATTTATTATTTATGCAGAATTCATTTAAGGTCATGCACTTTTGTACAGTTCTTTTATTTGCACTTTCTTAACCCCATAACTGCTTAAATTATTTTTTCATTGATTTGTTTTATATTATTATTTTTATAGTTTTTTCTCTTTTTTTCTTTTTTAAACAAAACAAAAAATATTTTTATGTTATGATTTTTAATTAGTAAACATGATACTTTTATTTTTTTTAATATATTTTTTTCTTGCTGCAATTTTTGTGATTTTTACATGATTATTTTTTCTCTGTGTGTTTTCTGCTTGTTAAATCTGATTAATGATCTCTGAGTCAGTGAATCGTTTTGTGAATCGTGACACTGAATCATATCAGCCTTTCATCGACTCCTCAGTGAATCAGTGAGTTTAATGATTTCAGTTCCAGCTGATTCAGTGACAGTTGGAGATTTTCAGCATTTAATTTGGATCAGGACATTTAAAAAAATAATAAATTGTGTGTGTGCGTGTGTGTGTGTGTGTGTGTGTGTGTGTGCGTGTGTGTGTGTGTGTGTACAATTAACAAGGTGCTGATCTTTAACTTGTGCATGAACAGTTATAACACTGAGTTTAACACACACATATTGTGTACATTTTTGTGTGTTTCATGAGAATTGAGTAGTTGATCTCAGCACCAACAGAAAATTATTGTAAAATATTAATAATTATAACAATCAGCTCCTCTCGTATGAATCATACAGAAAGACGTGAACTCACATTCTCTTTCTGCTGCTTGAGGTGTCAAAGATTTACAGATTTAAAGTTTATCTAGACTTCAGACCTCAGGATGCACAAATTAAACTAACTCCTAAAGGAGATGAATAACTTTTTTACACATGACACTTTTACTGCCTTTCATTAATCAGGTGTGTTATTATTGTCTGATCTGATCACTGGGTTTTCTCAGACTGACCAAAAACATATGAATCTGAATAGATTATTTAAATTAATCCAAACTTCTTGAGTCAAAGAATTTCCACTCTAATATTTCCAGTTCTTGAAAGAGACCCGGATGAGGTCCTGAATTTGAGATCTTTTCCCAATCCTTCAATATATACAGTATATTGTATATGAATATGTAAATATATAAAACTAGAAATAGTAATGCATTCATTTTTAAATATAAAGTTATGAATTGTTGCAGTGACTGGGTGTATCCCTCACAACATGGTGTTTTGTTTAAAAATCTTTAAAAAGTTTTTTTTAAATATTGTTTATACCCTTATTCTTTGTGCATAAACTTTACTGTGAGTTTGTTTCCATCTCAGACCTAAACTTGTTCCTTTTCCTTTTTTTATTAATAAAAAAGACATGAAATCACAAGAGTCACTAAATGATTAAAATGGAGAGAGCTGTACGTTTCTGATCCTGTTAATGAATGAAAAGCTCATCAGCGCACCATATGCACTTTAATTTATTAATATTAAATTGTTCTTATAATAAATGTTTCCATGCTTTACTGACGTTGTCATTACAACATATTTCAATATGTAGCGCTCATCATTTGCATAACCGCAAACAAATACAGACAGATAAACATTTAAGGTACAATAATATTAGTGTCATATTAATAACAACTGTGCAGTGAATAGAGTTGAATAGTGTTTTTTATTACTACAAAATTCAATGCAAAGGTCAGACTTACCACAGAAAGAAAATATAGGAATAATTCATAGGGTTCCTCAGACTATACTGATACCCTAAAATAAACTGATTAAACTTTTATTTGTAAATTAACAGTAAAGTCCAACACTGAGGACTAAAAAACTCAAAGAGGCACAAAATTATGAAATTACAAAGAAAAAAGGGAAAATGTGTATTTTTTTTTAAATATTCATCCATATACAGTACAATGCTTGTACCTCTGCCTATGACCTAAAAGTAGAAAAATTTACACTACAAATGAAAATACTGCAACTTAACCAAACATAGAATTTGTAATAAAAGAGAAATTTAAGATAGAAAGTAAGTGACAAAATAAAAAAGAATTCAAATAGACATTTAGATTAAACAGGAACATTATTATATATATATAAAAAAAAGTGTAAACTGTGAAGTATAAAGGTATAGAAATATAAAAGTTGTAGAAATGTAAAGATATAGTGTGGGTATGACAGCATCAGTCTGATTTAAAACAGAAGTATGAAATGAAATTATGTGTGTCAGCAGTAGTGTTATTGTCCATGTCTTAAAATGCAAGTTAGTCCTCATGTCATGTGCAGATAAGCAAACAATAAAATGTACAACAGATATAATCACTGGGTTAATAATCACATTTTTCATATTTAATATTTACTATTGCACATGTTTCATGTTAAGTTCTTCCTAGTGTAGAGCGCTGGATTAGACACATTACATATATAACACAGGCCTCGGCTGATACAGACAGCTGTTCCTCTGAGGACTCGTGACTGCGGTCACTCGATAGTTCAGGACTGGAGTTTCCTAAAGTCTACCTGATCCTCCAATAACCAACTGGACTCCATATGAACTTCTCCACATCTCCTGTTATACTGAACTTCCAGCCTCCTAACACACAGTATGATGCAGATCAATCCCTGCTATCCGTTATCACCCAGATGAGGATGGGTTCCCTGTTCAGTCTGGTTCCTCTCAAGGTTTCTTCCTGTTACCATCTCAGGGAGTTTTTCCCTCAGCACCGTCACCCTCGGCTCGTTCATCAGGGACGATCTGATCATTACGATTTATACACGTTTTATACAATTTTCCATAATTTTCTTTTGATTCTGTAAAGCTGCTTTGCGACATTGACTGTTGTTATAAGCGCTATACAAATGAAGCTGAATTGAATTGAATTGAATTACACCAGTTTATTTGAAATCATTTATTCCAAAAGAAACATTTTCAAATCTACACTTTGTGAGTTCTTTCGGCTCTTTTTTGTTCCGAGTTTAACAGTTTCTGCTGTGTTTAATATTCTCAGAGTGTGTATTAAACCTGTACTCTCTCAGACATGTTCATCTGTTTAATAGTTTAATGTTACCTCCATAAGACTGATAAAACGCTGGATATTTTCAGGATGTTATGATTACATGAAATTTGAGGACTTATGTTTATTTGAAGATATTAAATTAAATACAAATGCAAATTAATTCTCTGATCCTAAGCGTGTCTGTACTAAAACGGGTCCAAATGTCCCTGGAGCTGCTCATATACATACAGGAATCAGAAGATGGCGCTAATAACACTTAAGTAATCGAACAGTATGACAAATTAACATGACTATTTAAATCATTTCACTAACCCGTTAAATACCTAGAGAGAAAAAAATGTGTGTAATTGTTTAAAATAATAAATTGATAATTATTTATTACAGTGTGATCAATAAATATGCATCCATCCATGCAGTACAACAGTTACCTATGACCTTTTTTATATGTTTAATTGAATTATGGTCTATAGACCATAATTCAATATATATATACTGTGTAGCTTGAATATATTATTTTTTATTGAAACCAGTGCACATGGTTTAATATAAAACAGCTTGTCATAATTGTACAGCGAAACAGTGTTAATTATTTATATTTATTATATTATATCATATTATATCATATTACAGCATATATTATATTATATTATATTATATTATATTATATTATATTATATTATATTATATTATATAGACATAAGGCTGTGTGTGATGCAGTCTGTTTCTGTTTGGTTATAAACTGGTTCAGCTTTTAACTTTATGACCCCATGTCCATGTCCATGTCCTGTGCACGTGCCAGATGTCCGGGTAAATGTTCCTGTTTGCAGAGACGCAGTGAAGCGCGTGCGCTAAAAATACAGAAACTACACTGAGAGGCCTGTTTACTGAGAGAGAGAGAGAGAGAGAGAGATCAAACACCGCATGTCACACACTCCAGGTCTCCATGGGAACCCCGCGTGTGCGCGCAGGAGCTTTATTAAAGGCAGATAGCGGGGTGATAAGCGGCCCAGCCTCTCTCTCTCTCTCTCTCTCTCTCTCTCTCTCCCTCTCAGTGTTTTATGGTGCTGATTGCTGAAGGAGACAGGGGGATAAACTGCTCCTCTAATTAAAGCGCTGCTGCAGCGGAAATTGTCCCGGTGAGTCCGCGCGCGCGGAGAGATCAGACTCCAGACTGTTGCCTGGAAACTCCGGTCCGCCTCGCGCTCACTGCTGATCTGAGTTCTGAGATAAAGTTTAATAAAAAAAATCTGCTGTCCCACACACACACACACACACACACACACACACACACACAGTGTGAATGAAAGCCTGCTCTCCGACAGCAGAGCGCACACAGAGCTGCAGGACAGAACCTGGGCTTTAAGATGTATCTCTCAGGTACTGTGTGTGTGTGTGTGTGTGTGTGTGTGTGTGTTTCCGAGCTAAATCACTGTATTTTATATTTATACTGAGGATGAGAGTGTGATGTGAGTGAGGAGTGCGCGTGCTGGTGGTGGTGCTGATGGTGGTGCTGATGCTGCGTGGTGGAGCTCAGGCTCCTCTGTGGTCGGATGTCGGAAATCCTTTTTCCTGAACGCGCTTCCTGACTCCAGGAGAAAAAGTCCAGAGCGCAAAAAATCACACCAGAAGGGCGAACTTTCGAATCTCCCACTGCACCTCAGCATCTTCAAACATCATTAGAAAAAAAAAAAAAAAAACCTCGATAGATTAAAATATTTAATATTTTATTTGTCTTTTTATTTATTTACGGGATCAAGTTTCTTGCTTTTTAAATTTGTAAATATTAACCTTCTCCTGCTTTAACCACATTTTTGCTGTTCCTTATTTCACGTTTTGACAACAATCTGCAAATATACTAGCCTGAATTAGAAAATTTATTTCTATTTGTTTACTTTTTAGATCCGACAGAAACTGTGTTGAAGGAAAGTAAAAGTTCGTCCTGGAGCCCCATCAGTGCAGGAGTACAGAAAGGTAAGACTTACCGTAGTAGTAGTAATAATAATAATAATAATAATAATAATAATTAATACAAATAATTAATAAATTAATAATAATAATAATAATAATAATAATAATAATATTACTACAGCGTATTACATTAAATATTTTATACTGAAATAATTCATTAATAAATAAATAAGTAATACATTTATTTATACATTTTAAAATTTAAAACAGTTTGAGCATTATATCTGAAAATTAAATTTAAGTCTATGTGAAGGCTCGCTTGCTTCGGTATACGGTTTGCTTCGGTTTTACACCCATATTTCAGTGAAATACTTCTGTAAATATTTCTGTCCTTTACAAATCGTATACTGATTTAAAGATTAATTCTTTTTTTATTTTTAAAGCGAAGTCTGCAAATTCAACTTACAGAAATGTGTCATTTAAAAATTTCGGAGATTTATATACGGTGAAAACTATTTTCTATTTTTCTCCACTGATACATTCTTGCTTATAAACTGTTTATGTAATCAATTTAAATTAAACACATTTAGATTTTATTCGAAACACCAGATTTCTGAACTGAACGACACGATTAAAGAAACGCCTTTTATTTCTTTCGCTTTCTAATAAAAGTTTAAATTTTTATTCAAATGTTTTATTAGATGCTCCTAATATTTTTGTTCACTTCTGTCGTCATACCATTTTTTTGCATTTAGGCGGACAATTCTGATCATAACAGATAAAAAAAAATGCGCAAAATTTTTTTTCCTAGAAATCTCTATCTATAACATTTATTTTACACAATCCGTAATTGAAAATATCTTTAATAAAGCGCGTGCGTTTCCGGAAAATGAACATCAGGCCCAAAACCACACACATAAGAATATAGAATAGATTTTGTTCATATTTTGGGTGTGCGTGTGTATGCGCAGTCGGGAACAGAACAAGGTCCCATTCTGGAGGTGTTTTTTTTAGTGTTTTAGTGGCTGATACATGGACAGAATTTACTGCTTAAATATTCGGCGAGACACACTGCTATCAGTGATGGTTTAGATTCGTAACGACTTTATTTCACTGATTTATTTTAAAGCAGATTTCATTCGCAATGTGAATCAATCCTCCGTTTACACTCCCACTATCTAAGTATTAACTATCTTAAATAATAATAATTTAAATGAATAAAACAACAACAACAACAACAACAACAACAACAATAATAATAATAATACACGTAATATAAACATAAATACGCATTATTGAAAACAATAATTCAGTACACATGACTCTAGGTGTGTGATGTGTATCGGCATGTCAGATCTAAATACAGAGAGACATTGATAAGTCTAACAGAGCTTCACATCAATCTGAGACAGTTTTATTGGGGTCATTTTTAGCGACTATGATGTTTAATTAAATTTCATTTCATAAAAGGAGAGCAACATAATAATGCAGTAAATAATTTAATAATTTAAAAATAATGACATGAAATCTCTTTTTGTACATCAGCATATATTAATTAATATTCCTCTTTATTGTGGGAACGTAAAAAGCTATACACGCGACTTCATAAAACATGCACTAGATAGATAGATAGATAGATAGATAGATAGATAGATAGATAGATAGATAGATGTGAAGCATGTGATTAGTGTCAGTCATTACTGATCATGAAGTCATCAAGCACACTGATTACTGAGAGTAAATAGTAATAAATAAATACAGGTTTAGATCAGATTATGGAATAAGCCTTTACTAATAATCCTGTGTTAATAATCACAGGATTATAGTTCTGTAAATGAATATGCATCATTTAATAGGAATCGAAAAAAACAAAAACTAAAAAGTATAATCTTTTCTTTCGTTTAAATATTTTAATAACGTTAATGTTTTTCACATCGCAGCTTAATTCTCTCTCTCTCTCTCTCTCTCTCTCTCTCTCTGTGTGTGTGTGTGTGTGTGTGTATGAACGGTTGATTAAACACCCTGTAGGCTCCATGTACCCGATCAGTTTTGTCTTTTTGTCTTCGTTATTTAGAACTAAAGAATGAATAAATGGAGAAAATAGTCTACAAGAATAAAATCTACGTTTGTTAATGAAAGTAAGATTTTTTAAAAACATTTTTTAAATTCATTTTGATGAATACAGAGTCCCCGCTGATCAGCTCCAATATTATTCTCCTACAGATGTGTTTTGTACAGAGTACAGGGACGGTGAGTGTAGCTAATGGACATGAGGACAATCAGGAGTGAAGCAGCAGTGTCCAGGTGTTAGTGTAACACAGCAGCAATGCTTTATCATGGTGAGAGGAATGGGAAAGGCTCAAGATCTTTTTATTTCATCTGTTTTCACATCAGAGCACAAAGTTTGGGTTTTAAAAAACGGAGACAAAAACAAAATTTTTGTTAAATAAATGTTTTAAAAAAAACATTTATTTTACAGCTGTATCTTATTATAATGTCTTAATAATAAGCATCATCATTTCATGTTTTTTATTTTAGGGTTTTAGTAAGTAACCTTCCTGTTAGGAATGTTTTATTATTAAATATGAATTAAAATGAATGAATAAAGCAAAACCCTGCCAAGTATTTAAGATAAATCACAACATAATAATGTCTAATAACGTCATGATAATGTCTGACCTGAGATAATAAAAAATGTACAGTACAAATTTTATAAAATATCATCAATCAACATCGCTATTAACCGGAACACCTAACACATTTTCCCAAAGCCAACCCTCCTGCACTTGCAGTGATGAGACAGAACTCACGGCCTTCATCCTGTGGTTCAGAGAGCTAAGCAGTGCTGTGTGTATAGTTTTAACCCAAAATCTAAGAAATATCAATATTTTGTGAGAATTTTGTTTTAATAATATTAAAAAAGGTTTTCTTGCATTTTGTCTGCTAATCGTCCTGTATCCAGGGGATTCATTTCTAATTATGATGCATTTCCAAAGACTCAGACTTACAGGTACATTCTCTCATTTTATTGAATGAAAACAGTTTTTCAGAAGTGCACACACACACACACACACCACCTGATGTCCTCATCACCCAAGCACTAACTCACATCTGGGTGACCTGGTGATTTTATTTTATTTTGGACATTCTGAGATTTGGAGTCTTCTCTTCTTCCTCATGTCAGTGGCTGCTGATGTCAGAGTGTAAAAGTTCCCATCAATGTTTCTGTAATGAACTGATCATTGTTTTGCAGGAAGCGGTCAGATCCAGCTGTGGCAGTTTCTCCTGGAGCTCCTGTCGGACAGCTCTAATGTGTCGTGTATAGCGTGGGAGGGGGCGAGCGGTGAGTTTAAGCTGACCGACCCGGATGAGGTGGCTCGACGCTGGGGGGCACGCAAGAGCAAACCCAACATGAACTATGACAAGCTGAGTCGCGCGCTGCGCTACTACTACGACAAGAACATCATGAGCAAAGTCCACGGCAAGCGCTACGCCTACAGATTTGACTTTCGCGGCCTGGCGCAGGCCTGCCAGCCCTCTTCCACTTCCGCTTCTGCCTCCTCTTCCTCTGAAGCTCTTTACACGCTCCACACCAACTTCACTTCCATTCCGTTCTCAGGAATCTCCAAGCTGAACCTGGTGGCTCCTGGCGTCGGCCCTCATGGCTTTCCATACTGGACCGGATCCGGCCCGGCGCTGTATCCGAGTCACAGCTTGCAGCCGTCTGCGCATTTCAGTGCAGCGCACATCAGCTGTGTGAACAACATCAACCACCTCAACAACATCAACAATCACTATAACTAAGGGGGAGGAGTCATCTGTTGTTGGGGTTTTCTAAAAACAGCTAGTCAATGTGACTGGATTTGTAGCTAAACCTTAACAACGTTCAGAGTTTTTGCCATATTTCTGATCTTGTCTAACTGACGTGCGCTACTGCTGTGCTAATAGATTTTTTTTTTTAAACCTGTGTCACCATAAGCAGGGTTAGTATGAACTCAGAACATTAGCTAACTGCAAATCCAACCTCACTGTCACAGGTTTCATGAACAATTAACAGTTGCAGGATCACTATTTAGCAGAATAATTAGTACTAAAATGTCAGTTTGCAGACTGTTTTAGTAGCATAGCATTTTGGATGTAGCAGCATGCTATCGAGCTA
This sequence comes from Clariallabes melas, assembly GCA_030014275.1. Classification (NCBI taxonomy): domain Eukaryota; kingdom Metazoa; phylum Chordata; class Actinopteri; order Siluriformes; family Clariidae; genus Clariallabes; species Clariallabes melas. Next base: position 34,358,130 of record JAQMYI010000036.1, on the reverse strand, counting down.
AACTATGTAAAAAAAAAATGCTCTGTAGCTCGGTTAGAAATGTAATTATAAAAGCCTCATGCACATTTGTCTGAACAATATAAACCAGAAAACGAAAAAAGAAAAAAAAATCTGTCTTCATTAGCATTTTTAATGGCTAAAGCAGTTTTAGACAGTTGCATGCTAATGAATGTAGCCTTGTTTCAAAAACTATGAATATGTTGCTATGGAAACTGTCTGCAGGTTGTTTGTAGCATGCTGCACTGATATTAGCACGCTAGTCCGAGCTGTGGAATTAAGATCTGGAACAAATGAAGAATTGTAACTGAATTATAAACAAAGATCTAAAGCTGATGCACTGCTGCTTCTCATCGAATTCTACATTAATGATGTTTGACTTTCTTACATTTTTTCATTTATGCTAACATGAATTAAAGTTCTTCAGTTTGCTAAGAAATGTGTGCAGAATTTTCATTTTTTCCCCCTCCTTTATTATATTACTTTATTTCAGTAATAAATAAAACATGGGTCAGTAAAGATGCTCATGATGATGATGAGATTGTGAGTTGTGGAATAAAATAATAATCACAATGATGCAACCATGTAGTTTATGCAAAATATTCTGAATAATCCCTCCAGAGTGTATTCTTTTGAATTTGAGGACAATCAAATCACCAGTGCTGACAGTCAGTGATTTACCCTACTTGTGCATGGCCACAGCCATTTGCATAAAAGAATCCCCTAAAAATGACCATATATGGTAAACACTTTCCTTATAAAAGGACCAGTGTAATGATAGCAGTTCTGCTGGATGATGTAGAGGAAATGTAGAAGGTACAAGGAGAGAAACTGACAATCAGGTCGAGGTTCTCTTACAGAAAATATTCTGTTCAAGACAAATGTAACTTATGTTTTATGGTAAAATATTTTCTGAATATTATCCAATTAATTTTATTAGAAAAAGGCTTCAAAACGACAGGGTTTTTACACATGGGGGCACACAAGAGCAAACCCAACATGAACTATGACAAGCTAAGTCACGCGCTGTGCTACTACTACAACAAGAACATCATGAGCAAAGTCCACGGCAAGCGCTACGCCTACAGATTTGACTTTTGTGGCCTTCCGCAAAGTAAAGTGGTTCCGGAAGTCTCTAGAAACAAAAATGATCAAGACAGGCTAATGAAGGATAGAAATGGATAGGAGCTATTCCTATGCTCCTATATAAACCTGGAGACCATCGGACCCTTGGAACATTGGGGATCAACAGGGAACATAAGGATTACCCGATAAGTGCTCCAGGAGGTGGGTTGTGTACCTCTGCAGCATTAGTGCATAAAACTTTAAGGAACAATTCCATCCATTGTAATTTGTGACAGAGAAGAGCAGTGCTTTATTTGGAATGAATTAGTACTTAATCATCATTCAAAAAAACTACAACAATATTGCACATTCAGAACAAAATAGCATTTTTAAAAATGTTTTTATTTGAAAAATTATTTTAACATCTGCTGTGTAATAAAATTTACCTTGCAAACTAAATGCGACTTTTTCTCTTCACTGTTAGAAAGTCATCAGACATCAAATCTGAGATCTTTGGTGTGTGTGTGGAGTCTTCATTGACGCAGTACCGGAGAAACAAGAGTAAATAGTCAAAAGGTACTGCTGACACTCAATTAACAAACAAACTCAATTCCACACTAAGAAATTTGTAGGTTATTTTCAAAACACCGTAGGTTATTTTCAATAGCCGTCTAATTTACATTAACCATATACTTCAAATTTGTGAATGGTATTTTTTTTTTTTTTTTCATTTTCTATACCGCTTTATCCTTATATACAGGGTCGCGGGGGACCTGGAGCCTATCCCAGGAAACTCAGGGCACA
>JAQMYI010000036.1:34328128-34338842 GCA_030014275.1 Clariallabes melas | reverse complement strand
TGTGTGTGGGTGTGTGTGTGTGTGTGTGTGTGTGTGTGTGTGTGTGTGTGTGTGTGTGTGTGTGTGTGTGTGTGTGTCTGTGGAACAGTGTGGTGTGAAGCGGTGTGTGCAATCGGTGTACTGCTGGAGTTATATTTGTTATGAATCTCTCGGTCAACATGTGATAAACATTAGCGTGTGTGTAGCGTGGTCCAAAGGCCTGGTCCAGACCACAGATCCCTCGCTGATCCGCTGGAGGACTCGGTGAGATCAGGGCCATCTGTGCCTGCGGTGGAGACGCTGCAGAGGAAATCTGGACTCTGTTGGCTTTATTTAGACCTGTGCGAAGCTGGAAACCTCAGCAGCCCTTAAAGTCCCCTCCGATGACTGGGTTTACTCCATCACTTATCAAACTTCGAGTCGCACTCCGTCACTCTTAATGAGGACCAGCGCAGGACGCCCAGATCTGACGGATGACAGAGAGATGGAAACACTCAGGTGTTTCAGGTCATTTAAAGCAATAACGGCTCAAACTAAACAGGTTTCGTCCTCAGAGACTGAGGCTGTTATACTACGAGTATCGACTGAATGAATAGTGTTTAGGCTCAGAGGCTCCGCCCACTGATGGTGAAGCAGCAGATATCGTTTGCACACTTTTCTGGCCACGTGCTTCAGGATCCAGCAGGTAGTCGCCAGTTTAAGTGGCTTTTCATAGCGACATATTCACAGGAAAAGTCTGCTGTCGCAGTCACATGACTGATTTCTCTGCGTATACCGTAGCTGTGTATTTGCCGCGTTTATTAAAAAAATATGTCAATTACAAGTTTGATCGTCCTAGAAATGTTTCTGTAAATCTGTATAAATTTAGTGCTTGTTGTTTTGTAATAAACCAACCAGTCAATCAGTTAGTGTTTCTGGTACTGCTCGTACAGAAGATCCTGGTAGTGTGGATTCCACAAAGTATTCTGATGAAGGCAGGGCTTATTTATAATAATCTTGCTATTGATTTAGTGTAACATGTAAACCCAGGCCCAGTAGCAAAGTTCAGATGTGATTTATTTTCACTATTGCACACCGGGATCAGCCTGTCGAGGTCAAATTCATAGTGATGGAGATAGAGTGAGATAAGAGTGAAAGAAAGAACCTTCACTCAAGCTGCATAAATGACTTCAATGCAAATTAAAACAAGACTTTGAGAATGATGAAGGCTTGAGAGAATAGACAACAGAATACATTTTGTAAGTTATCTGATTAAAACAGAGAGCTACATACAATAAAACTGGTTTTATAGTAAGAATGAACATGATTCATATACAGTAAATAATGGATTATTACGAGTGTTTGGACTCGTTGTCTATAACGCCTATCCTGTACAGGGTCGCGGGAGGCCCGGAGGGAACCCCAGGGGACTCGGGTCATGAGGCGGGGTACACCAATCCGGTGCAGGGTGGACAAGCATGCACACACTCACGCACTACGAGCAATCTGGGAATGCCGAATAGCCTCATCTAGACGTCTTTAGACTTTAGGAGGAAACTGTAGTAAACAGAGGAAACACATGCACATGGACCCAAAGCAAGAATCGAACCCTCAACATTATGCCAAGATTAGACATCCACTTGAATTGAATGTAAATGAAATGACGTTGATGAGTAACTAAATATTTTATGTGAATATTACACTCCATTTAGTGACTTAGTGCTTTAGGGATTAGTGCTGTTTCCTCACACCTCCAAGGTTGTGCGTTAAAAACTTTATTCCACTGTCTTGATGATACCAAAAAAACCTATAGTTAAAGGTTTACCTCGGACTGTTACAAAGCACCGACACTGGAGACTCCTTCCACTGATGACACAGAAAACAATTGCACATGTTTTAACTGTTTATATATACATCCATGCTATAGCATATTAGAAAAAGTGCATTCTAACCAATCAGAATCCAGACCTTGTGGTATAACTGTGTGCAGAGATTAAAACTGGTTGTGCGCTTAAAAGCCTTTTCTGGACTCAGTCAGTATGATGAAAGCTAGCGTTTGACAGTGAAGGTTTCCTGCAGAAACACGTGCCTATCATACATTTCTTTCACTTCTAGTTTTTAGAGAAATCTTATCAACAAACATTCTATAAAGACAAGCGTGATGTGATATTCATTATCTAATATTCAGCTGGTCCTGCTGATGAGCAGGTGGACGCGTGGAGCTGAGTGAGATGTTCTGCTGACTCTTAGTGATGAAGGAAGTTTGGGGTTGGAGCTCTGTCATCAGGGCCAGGTGATTAAAGAACACATGCCAAATCGCTAAGAGCGTTTCAGCATGTTAAAATAAATCTTTCAACTGATAACAATTACACAAACCACCCAGTGCAACATTCTCCAAAATATTAACCTGTTTAACAAGATCACAAATGTCAGAGCATTTAACCACTGCCCTGAAGCAGTATGAGTGGAACTCTAACAACTAAACTACTGCCTGTGTGGTGCTGGTGTTGGAAAATAATCAACATCTGGCTGGTGTGATGAGGGTCTCATGCATTCCCTCATGATCTTTTAGAAACATGCGACAACTTCAGGACGAATATGATTTTTGACTCCAAACCACACCTTCACCCCAGGTGGCCATAACTATCAATTTACCATTGTGCTTGGTATTTCTTGATCAGATACCCATATGCCCTTTATTTCTTGGAGAAATACTGAATTGTCAAACTGGTGACCACACTGTTATGAATGTCTCATGACCCAGACTGAAGTTTCAGAAGTGAAAAAAGGAAGATAAACTTCGTGCCCCATATGTAGACCAAGAAGAAGTTTTTAGTAAGGTCAAAGCCTGTTGAATACCCCCTACCAGGACAGTGTTGGCCCACAGTTAAAGCTACTGATCAGAAGGTCAGGGTTCAAGCTTCAGCACCACCAAGCTGCCCCTGTTGGGCCCTTCAACAAAACTCTTCACCTTCTCCGATCCTGAACTCTGACCCCAACTTCCTAACAAGCTGGGATATGTGGAGACAAGAGTTTCACTGTGCTGTAACATATACAAAGTGACAAAAAAAAGGATGCTTCTTCACCTGAACCTTGTTCCATTGACATCTTTCACTCTTTCTCATGGTAGAGCCCTCTCACTTTCAGTAACCAAACCACAGGAAAGTGAATGTGAGTGTTTGTTAGTCTTAACAATATTTTGCCATGCCCCATGGTTTGGTTAACACACCATTGGTATTTTAAGCCTTCATAAATTAGCAGCTTATACAAGGATATACAATTGTTTATATAGATGCCAGGGTTATTTACACTTCACCAGGTCATGGCAAGCACTCACTTACAAGAGGCTCTTGAGGAAGAGGATAGATTCATTGTTCAAGGGTTTAATCGTCAGATGTGCATTCTTAACAAGGATGACATGCAGCAATTTCCAGAGACTGTGTGCATCAAGAAGTAGCTGTATACTGCATGTACAAGGGTTAGGATTAGTCAACAATTATCTGCACTCCGGTTATTAAAGCTTCTGTTGGTCACACTGTATAATCAGAACTTTCTGTTCAAAGCGCCTGTCTCCCCACTCACTGCTGAGCAGAAGTAAATGTGTTACATTAGTTCATTTATAATTGCAGTGGGAGCAAAAATGGGTGAACCACTTGTGATTTGCACGAAAGAAGAGCAGCACACAGTTATTATTATTATTATTATTTTTTTGCAATTTGAGAGTGTACTTGTATGAGGGTTCGCCACTAGTGGGCACTCTTTTGTTTTTGTAGTTTTTGTTTGTAGACTCGGTTTCCCAGAAGGCACCTCGGTCAGGTGATGCGGGTGCTCACCTGAACCGAGGTAGCTCATTAGATCTCATATAAATAGCTGTTTATTCTGGTAAACTGGGTCTAGCATTGTTTACTGTCAGTAATATGTGGGCATATTGTTTTAGTTTTGTTTAGTTTAATTTGTATTTTGGTTTAAGTTAAGTAAAGTTTTGTTATGTAACATATGTGCATGCAAAAAGGCTCTAGTTTTTGGTCATGTTAATGTTAAGTGTGTTTCTGTGTATGTGGAGCTGATTCTCTCTCGTGAAGTGTGGTGTTTGTCTCAAGATTTAATTAAGTACCATTTTGGTGTGTTTCTAGTGTTTGTGTAGCTCCTTGTGTGTTTAGGTTCCCCGTATGTTTAGGTTCCCCATATGTTTAGGTTCCCTGTACGTATAGGTCTTTATCTGTTGGGCCACGTGAGAGCTTAGCCGCTAGCAGGCTTAGCCGCTAGCAGAGTTAGCTGTTAGCGGATTTTGCCTCTAGTAGGAATTAGCCTCATGTGTGCTTAGCCTTTTGTGTGTCCGTTTCCCCAAGTAGGTTTAGGTAATAAACCCTTTAGATACTAACACTTGTAGATACTAACATGTTTAGATCAGTCACCATGTTTACAATAACCCGATTAGCTACTAACCCCACTAACCACTAACCCGTTCAGTCATATTCTCTCCCGTCCCGTCTCGAGTCCCGTCCTGTCACCAGTCTCGTCCCGTCTAGTCTTGTCTCATTTCAGCTCCAGGTCTAAGCCTTTTGTCTCGCTCCTAGCCCTTGTGAAGCTAGAGAGCCTATGTATGTTATGTAAAGCTAAAGGAGGCTTGGGTCAAGCTAAAGAGCATTGTGTAAAGCTCGAGAACCCTTGTGAAGCTAAGAGAGCCTATGTATGTTATGTGAAGCTAACAGAGCCTATGTATGTTATGTAAAAACAAAAGAACCTTGTGTTAAACTAAAGAGTCTGTTAAGCTCTAGATCTTGTGTTGGTAGTTTGAGTCCTTGGAAATCCCTCCGACTTTCACCTATTTGGTCTCCTGAAAGCAGCCCTACAAGGATAAAGATTCACTTCTGATGAAGAAGTGAAGACAACGGTGCATTTGTGACTTGCAGCTCAGCCTAAAACATTTTTAATGAGAGAAAACGAATGTTTGTTCACATATGGAAAAAGTGTATTGAAAGTGTATTGTTGCACATCACAGCACATAAGTGTCCTTGACATAAACAAATGTACCAGGTTTGCCATGTGTGACACATATGATCAGGCATTGTGCATTAAAGCCTTGTTGAAGAAAAGCTGGAGCTCAGGGTTTTGATAGCTTGGGAGAAAAATCTCCTTCTCAGACTCTCAGTCCTGGCAGAGGCACGTTCCAGACCATAACCAACTAAACTGTCCATGTTGGAGATACTTTCCTTCTCTAAGATCTTCCCTTCTGTGGTCCTGCACCTTGAAGTGTAGAGAACCATTAGAATGACCAGCGCTGAGCTTGTGATGAGTTCAACAGACCTCACCACTCTTGGCAAGGGATTGTAGTTCTCAACACTGCAGTTCCTGTATCAGATGGTGATGTTCTCTTTGAAATGGTGGTGTAGTAGAAACTTTGGATAGCCGAGGAGATACTGAACTTGCACAGCTGCTGTAGATCCTAGAGAGACTGTCTTGTGTCCAGAGTCTATGACAGATTGTCCCTAGTGTTTACACAGAGGTTTTTGAAGCTGCTCAATCTCTACACTGGTGTCCCATAGTTTTTGGGAGTTGTGTATGTCCTTTATTGTTCTGGTCTGTTCTTAACACGTAGTTACTTAGTTTTGGTGATGTTGAGGAGCAGGTTGTTGGGACCACTGGGACAGCCATTCCAATTCATTCACATAGACCTTCTCATATCATGTCATCTGCAAACTTAGAGATGTTGTTGAATTTGTTTGTGTTTACATGGCAGAGCTTATTCATCACCTGGAGAAGTATAATGGTGATGAAGGCTAAACAGCGGCCTCGCATTCTGTAGTTCCTCCTTCCCATGTGGAGGTGGGATAGGATGGTGTTATAAGATGTGGGAGATGAGATCATCTGTGGATCTGCTAAATCAGTAAGAAAACTGGAACTTGCTGGGTGGAGATGAGCAGATGAAGCCTTTGATGAGCCTTTGATGAGCACTTGACTTAAAAGATCAGGGCCTCTAAGGGGAAATGTTGCAAATCAGCTGAAGTACTGTAGATAACTTAGGCACAGGAAAGATAATGGGTCTTTTGAAGCATTGACGGACAATGGATTGTGTCAAGGAGAGAGATTAAAAATAGTAGTGAGCACCAGGGGCAGGTGTTCAGCAATGGTTTTTTAGCACCCTAACAGAGTTTGCTTTTAGCCCCACTCCCTCGCTTCCAGTCACTCACTTTAGAGTTCCGTCCATATCATGACTGAGTGCATGAGATTCTCATTCTGTTGCATTAGCGGGACTGCTAGGACTAGCCCCAATGCTAATATTAGCAGTGGTAGTATTGAAACCAGGAAGTGGTTGGCACTAATTGTGGTGTGCGATCTGTCTCTACAGTTTGTGATTGTCTGTAGCGGTGTAGTTTTCCATGCCAGTTAGCTTTATCAAAGCATGGATCCTGGTTGGAAAAGATCTTTACCATTCTCTTGGGGAGGATCTTATCTGTCAGAGTAGCAATAAAACACAACACCACTTCTGTAACTTTATGATGTTTCCGCAGATTGCTTACCTCTCCTGAGTGTTGACAGAACTTCCCTGATGACTGCAAATCATGCACGATATCTATATTTAGGACCTGTTTTTTCCTGGATTTCTATATTTTTAGACTTAGTGAGTGAGCGAGCGAGCGAGCACATGTGCATGGTGATTCATCTTGTGCTAAGTGAACATATCACTATTCTTAGTGGGCTGGTTCAATTTCTGGGATATTGTATATGATTTGTGGGATTTAGGGAGGCACCATCAATACACAGGAAAGATGAGTTGTCTGTTTATGAAACTAGACTATAATGTATTCAAGTTGATGTCACTCGGTTCATCCTGCCGTATGGCTTTTACAAGGCGAAGATACTACAAGGATAAGTCCAATTTCAGCAAAACAAATGGTACTTCAGTTCCTCGCATCTCTCACCTTGATGCCGTCCAGCCTGTTTTCAATGGACTGTCCATTCACAAGCAGTGTGCTGAGCAGAGGTGGGCTGTGTTTCTGTGCATCTTCTCGATGTGATGCGCTCTCTTTATTAGGGTCAGGTGCGAGAGATTATATCCTGTATTCTAAACATAAAAGGTGTTTTCTCTGCTCGCGGCACACCTGGATGAACAAATCGGCCAAATAACAACAACTTTTCTTTGAAATGAAATTTGTGAATTATGAGATTCTGCAGGACACAGGATGCTGAAGGCTTTTGTGGTGTTTCAATACACTCGTTACTGCTCTGCTTAAAGGCAATCTGAGCAACCTTAAGATTTAACCATAATGCATCAGAGGCATTTGCAAATTTAGAAAGGTCTTGAAAGTGGTGGTGTAGTGGTTTGTACTGTGGCCTCTCACCTCCAGGGTGAAGGGTTTGATTCCTGCCTTGGGTCTGTGTGTGTGTGGAGTTTGGATGTTCTCCCGGTGTTTGGTGGGTTTTCTTCAGGTACTCTGGTTACCTGCCACAGTTCAAAGACATGCAAAATAGGCTGTTTCTAAATTGCATGTAGTGTGTGAGTGTGTGTTCTTGTGTCCTGTGATGGACTGGTACTTCACCCACGGTGCCCTGAGTCCACTGGGAAAGGCTCCAGACCATGTACAGGAAAAGCACTACAGCTACTGAGTGAGAGTGAGTGTAAACAAATAACAAAATCAGATATCAGTGTTAAATTCAGTTGTTTTATGTGAGCCTTTATTTGTCCTGACTGCTCTCCACTCGTTTTTGTGTGTCAGTGTTTGTGCTGAAATTGTACAACTCCTGTACAAGCTCCTGGTTTCCACTATGAAATGGATATCTGCAACTCCTCAAAATATGTGAAAAAGACGTTAATTCACACCAAGGTCTTGGTAGAGTCCCTGGGGCTCTTGACACTTGTGATACTAAACAAGCGAACATGTAAAAAAGTGAATGTGAAGAGGTGACCCGAGACCACGACGCCACTACTAAACAGGGTTGAAAGCGAAATGTCAGTTTAAGAAAAGACACCAGTCAGACGCCTGCATTCCTGAACAAGGTGGAAGATGTTGGCCTGAGGCGAGAGGCTTGTGCATGCTCCGTCCACTGCGCTGTTACACGATACACTCCATCATCCATTGACTCAACACTAAACACCAAACACTCGCACTTGCACACGAACACACACACACACACAGTGGTGATAGCTGCTGTGCTGCTTCTGTAACTGTGAATTGGTTTGATTATATGATGTAATAGAGTATTGTGAAGCTGAAATGTCTGAACGTTCGCAGGTCGTGATGGAGGATGTATCTCTGGCGCGGATGGAAAGTCCCCTGCGTGCTGTAGGGGTCGACATGTGCCACTAGCAGCTGTGTGCCCACATCAGAGACGAGTGTGTGCAGATAATGAGAGCCTCGCCGGAGTCCAATTACAGACCTTCACTGCATTTACTCCACATGTACTGTACACTGCAACACACAGCCTCTTTTAAACACAAACACACACACACGCACACACGCACTGGCATGTGCATATAATCATTTATATACACTTAATCATTAATTTATTTGAATCTTGTAGCGAAAGGCTTCAGTTACGTGTCCTGTCTTTAGATAGATTTTGTTTTTTTTAAAAGAGAATAATACTTACCGGTGTTTATTTAATCTAAAACTTTAATTCTGTGTAGATTGACAGATTGGAAGAAGTGCCAGGGTGCATCTCTTTATCTTCTCCATCCAACTCATCAGAGTGGTTTCTCCATTGCTCAAAGGATACACACTCTCTGAACAGTCTCTGTTGTGGTTGACACCTGTGTAAAAACATACCTGCACCTGTGTGTGTGTGCGCATTGCGTGTGTGTATAAGACAACACAGTGATGTCATAACCTCCCCACAAAAAAGCACCATGTGCTCCAGATGTCCTCACTTCATTGTCTCATCTCTCTGGCAGCCATTACAACATTACGAGTGGAACACACATCTAAGTGAAGTTCACAGCGTCTGAATTGACACCACCTCACCTCTGCTACTGTATGCTAGCAAGCTAAATATTACTGTTTATAGTGATGAAGTGAGACCATGAAGTGAGGACATCTGGAGCTCACGGTGCTTTACTGTGATGTGGTAATGACACCAAATCTGATTCATGAGCTGAAAAGCAAGAAACAAGTAACAGCTTATACAGTATGAGTGTGAGAGAGGTCTGAGTTTTAAAATGAACAGTACAGCAACTTCAAATAGAAAAAGAACGGAATTAAGCAAGTCAGTCAGGAGAAAGGGAGATGTTTATCCAGGTTTCTGCATGAAAACTTTAGATGTTTGCAGAAGCAACAGAGACATAAGGCTGTTCAAAACCGAGGGACCAGGATGTTCAGTTGAGCAGTTTGTGTGGTCTGAATCGGCCATATTCATCTGATGTTTTGAAGAAGCAAACTGGAGGGTGGGGTGAGATGATCAGAGAGGTGCCATGCCAAGATTGGGGTAAGTGGGGTAGAATCTTCATCCAGGAAGACATTTGGAAGGAAAAGACAAATGCAGCTGTATAGCATCTATGAGAAAAGCCATCATAGCTGATTACTGATTTCTAACGAGAACGAGAGTGGAGTGAGTACTGAGCCCTGAGACACTCCAGTAGTACATCTGTGTATCACCAGTATAGAACTGATTGAGCATGAGGTTAGGGATGAATTGAGAACAAGTGTGAACCTGAGAACTGATGCCAGAGAGACGCCACTGTGGTGTGGTGCGGTGCTGATGATGAGTCTTCATACATGTAGAGAACTGATCCCTAAGGCTCTCTGAAGTGATGAACCTAACCCACTTCATACTGAATGAAAATTAATAAGTCTTTACTAGAAATAATTACTGTCAGATGAAGGATAAAATCTGGCAGACTACCGAAGCTGTCATGTTTAACGGTTTGTTGAGGCAGAAGGCAGAAGCCTACAATATGTGAGATGTGACACTGAGTGTGATGAAGACTCTGTATGATTAATAATTAACCATTATGATTAACAGAGGTTGTTAGTGAAGGAGCTCAGGTCACAGTGCAGATGGTGGTGCAGCGTCGATCGCGCCTGTCCTCAGCAGACCTGCGGTGGCACGAGAGGCTGAAGACAAACGAGACGAGGAATGAGAGGAATGATTGTGGAGCTCTAAGTTGCAGGTCTGTGCAAAGAACCGGCCCGAGGCTCTTCTACTCGTGAACCTTTACACCAACTATTATTAATATCTGACTCACGGCAGCTAACTCTGGGTTTAGGAGTGGAGATCACAGAGATGGGGAATGTTGGGAAACTCTCACTTATGTATACACTTGCACCACTTCAATAGTTCAAACGCAATCCATTTCCACAGGAAAACCACAAACGTGCACGCGGTAACGCTGGAGCACAAGAAAAGTTGAAATGTTCAAACCAGGCGGTTTTGCTTCATGGAGGTTTTCCTGTAAAGTGAAATGAGATAACGTTTCAGCTAAATCTCTCAGCTCTGACGCATGTCTCCTATTACTCATCCAGACAGTGCGTATTTTATTTTGAGGTGTGTGAAAAGGGATTTAAAAGGGACAGTGCTGTTTCCTGTGTCAGAGGGGATAAACTCTAATAAACTGATGAGTGAGTGAGGTGTGTTTGTACAAGATACACATGCAAACGATATCCCAATCCAGACTGAGAACCCTGTATATACACACCTAGTCATTTGTTTATAAAGCTATGATTCATCAGCTGTTATTACAGGAGGAAAAACACACACACACACACACACACACACACACACACACACACACACACACACACACACACACACACACACA
>JAQMYI010000036.1:34231664-34244198 GCA_030014275.1 Clariallabes melas | reverse complement strand
TGTGGGGGGGGGCGGGGGGGAGTCAGAGAGACTTATTGTTATTCCTATATTTTACTACAAACATGATAGGAGTTCAAAAATAAACTGCGGGGTGGTAGACACGCTTGGATTGGTCTGAATGACAGAGACACAGAGGGCGAGTGGAAGTGGGTGGACAATACACCGCTGAGCACTGGGTAAGAAATCACTGAACTAATAATTTGCTTTTGATAGTTACTGACTCTTCATTATCTGAGGAACACAGCAGATCCTCTGATTCTCTCCTTCAGATACTGGTTGGATGTAGAACCCAACAGTAATGGAGGAGATGAGGATTGCGTTGTAACTGGTGAAGCATCTGACCCTGTCTGGAACTGGGCTGATTATCCTTGTGATTATCGGTTACGGTGGATCTGTGAGAAGATGATCTTTAACTGAATTGCTGTATGTGAATGAAGAGCAGCAAATTGAATGTACATGTGTATCTGTGTAGGTCAGTGTGTTGTGTCTGTAAAATCCCCATTACTGTGAATAAAACCATGTTGTAACCATGTTTGTCATGGTGTCAACATTTTTTTAAAATTTATTTTAGTTTCAAAGTTTAAGTTTATTATTTTGACCAATTTTAGACTTGTAACTAATGTGTCAGATCTGAAGTATGAGCATTTATTATATATAATGTTTTTTCCATTTTGATATTTGATAACTAAATAAAATGATATACTTAAACATCTGTTTATTGTAAATGTGCAACACAATCAGCAGTCATCAGCACCTGTTAACTAAAGTTATGTGTCTTTAATGGCCATTACTGAGGCGAGACCAAAGCTTAAATACAACCTTCCTGTACAAGTGTCTATACACAGTAAAAAATATTTTTGAAGCTTGTGAATAAATAGAGCATAATTTAAGTACATTTTCCAAACAAATTTGTCTTTTTATTTAAAAATGTCACATTTAATTTAATGAGCTATTTAAGGTTTTGTCATAATTTATTGAACTTGAATATACAGTATAAGTTCAAATTTCCCAAGTAATATTTACTTTGTGTTTTGTCATTTAATGAACTAATGCAAAAAATGACAAACTTGAGTAAAGATTACTCCACGAAGCCAGACAATCTATGTGCCTGCTGTCTTGGTTCAGAAGTGGTGTGCAGAAGTACGGTGGCCCAGAAGGACAAAGCATTTTTCCCTGTATATGCGTATGATTTTTCTCTTAAGAATGATTTGTTTTTCCCCTTGTAAGTGTATGATTTTCTGTGTATGCGCAACTACTTTTTCCTGTGTGAGAATTCTTTCTCGTTTAAGTTGCAAGCTAAATGCTAATGCGCAAGGCACTATGGGATTTCGAGGCTGACAAAGACACAGTGAATACGGAACCAGTCGGTGCAGCTCCAGGACTTATCATGGTGGAATATACAATGAATAATAGCATGATAACGTTATAATTTTTCCATAAATTTGCAACTGGACACACTTAGCAGTAGTGATGGTGTGATGAAGCTTGATAAAGCTCTGAAGCCTTTCAGCCAATTGGTTCACAAAAGGGTTCATTTCTCAAGGCTTCAATTGCACACAAACCCCCGTACTAGTCAAAGAATGTAAGACATGCAGATGTGTTCATAGTCATCTTACCTGTACTGTGTGATCCTCTCAAAGCTGTTGTAGGGACTGGCAGGCCACCTCAAATGGTGCCATGATGACAACGTGACCTCTCAGTGGTGTAAAGCATCTGGAGACGTGACCCAGTCAAAAGATGGAACCCAGATGGCTTTCACCAACCACGACTTGCAGTGGTGCAAATCATCAAGCCGTTTAACGAGGAAGAGAGTTCACGACATCAGCAGCTAACAAAAGAAACGGTTACCCGTCTCTAATTCAGATGGTGTAAATCTGCATGCAACCCCTTACACAAGATATAAGCAGTTACAGATCCCCACTCAAACGGTGTAAATCAGCAAGCAACTCCCTTGAATGAGAAATAAGCAAGTTTCACAACACCCTAGCAGTTGCTGACACCATGGAATGTGTTTCCTGCTGGGCCCCAGGACAGAGAACATATAATGCTTCAGGGACATGTAGAATGTTAATCAATTAAAGTATGCCAGTAGGGCAAATATAAATTTACCACGCCACCTATCTCCAGCAGGACCTGATGCGCACAACAACTGGAACTAGAAGCTCAGGAGTGACGGAAAGGGGTGACGAGGTAGAGCAGGACAAAGTGAAAATCACCGTGCTGCAAGAAACTACACATGAAAGGGAACAAGGCAAGGCAAACTACGCTGATCTCTCAGACAGGCTGCAGTATGCAGAATAGCTACTAGAAAAGGCCAAGTCTGACTCCAAGGAGAAAAATGTCAGAATTAAAGCCCTGAAGGAACGAGATCAGCCACCTCATGTGACAGCTGGACCATAGCAAAGAAGAGTCCTACAGCGTCACAGAGGAACTCAAGCCCGCCTGTTAATGGTGCCAGGATCCGTCAAGGTAACGATCTGTACACATTTCACCCCTGTTGAGCAGGACCAGGTCCCCTGTTCTTGGACCGACACATAGTGGAAGAAGTGATGGGACGGGGTCGACGCATCCCCCAGCTCCCTCCAAAAAACCCTACCTCACGGCAAAACACCGGGAACCTGCTCCCTCCAGCCACAGAGCATCGCATGGCGTAGACCTTGAAAATCTCGCCAGGAACATTGATAAATTCATGCTGCATATGCCAGGCAGCCAAGATTTCCAAACTTATGTATGAAAAGTTGATTTCCATCTAGAAATGAGACCCCACATCACTGACCAAGGTAAATTCTACTTGCTCCGAACAACATCCAGCCCTGAAGTTTGCAGCGTCCTAGACCAGCAGCCTGCTCACACAAAGACTGACTACCATCTGCTCCAAGAAGCTCTCATAAAAGAATTTGCTGACCCTGAATCAGAACAAGGATTAGTGGCTGCTCTGAAAACGAGAAAAGGTCGTCACGAACCTTTGCAAGCCTACTACAACCGACTTAGACAAGCATACTTCGGCACTCGGAATGAAACAGACATGGAAGAAAACCTGAACTGTAAACTCTCTTCCTACAAAACTTCCATCCTTGAGTAAGCCAGCACCTCGGCATACTCGCATATCCATGAACAATAAATACTCAGCAGTTGCAAGACTTGGCACAGAAAGCCTACAGAAAACAGACGATGGCTTCAGGAAATGACTCCAACACTCAAGAGTCAGGGCTGGCAGTGGAGGGTGCCCAACATCAAGACAAATGCCAAGCCACCACCCATAGAGTGGAATGCACCCTCGTCCAAAAAAAAAAAAAAAAAACTAGACACCTATGCTGGTACCTGACCTAAACAGCGGAGCTGCCACTGGGATGGATCGCATGGACCTCCAGGCCTCATGAAAGTCAGTGAAAGGAATCATGGAATTAGCCAAACGCAAAAGGAAAAAGCTTGCGGAACCCAATGTAACCTCCAAAGGCAAACACATCTTGGAGGAACCAGCCCAGGAAACTCGTCAAGATTCCAAGCCTACCCAGCTCAAGCCAAAGCCACAAGCTTTCACCCTGCTTCGACCCCTAAGAACTGATGAGAAGGATGATGGAAGAGTTTTTCCAAACTGATAGGAAGAGGGGGAAGAACAGACCACTGACACAGATCAACTGTGCTATACCTTTCACCACACTAACATAGTTCGGACCTTATAGGAAGTTCTATACAATTATTTTATTTACTTTTGTAAACAAAACTGTCATGCGCACTCACTCCGCGACCGGCACTAGGACCCTGAAGTAGTACGGTCGCGAACCCGGAAGCATAAAAGGAGACAAGATGAAGAGAGATTTCTGAGAGAAATGTTCTACTTCTACTAAATCTGTATAATTCATAGCTTTAGTTACTAGTACAGTACTTAGCACATTTATTTTATCAATAGCAAATTAAATAATGTTTACGTACACTGTTTTGTTTGTGAAGTACTTGTAGTACTTTTGCACTTCAAATACATTTGAAGTTTAGAACGTTATGTACTTATGACTTTAACTTGAGTAAAAAGTTTGAAGTTCTACTGTTTTAAACAAAGCTATACAGCATTATACTGCTAATCAAACTGCCTGCCTCTAGTGCTGTAAAACATGACTGGAGCTGTGCTGGACTCAGAGCTGTACTGGACTCAGAGCTGTTGCTCTCTGCAGTGTTACTGCTGCTGGACGCACAGCTGATGCATTTACGTTTTTCAAGCAGTTTCCTGCTGCTGCGGTGTTTAATCATGTTAAAAATACTCACACACAGTAACGGATAAAACAGTGCCAGAGCCGCCTACACCGAGAAACCCAGAGGAAACCCGGACATGCACGCGCATGCTGCTCGGTGTTAAATCTCTCCTTTTACACCAGATTTTAATTGTCTGTATTAACCGCGCTTTAGCTGAGCAGTTTGGAGCAAAATCACAATGAACACCAGGACTGGCCTATTGCTAGCTATCGTTAGCTATGGAGCTTGGCTGTGACAGGATTCAGAAAAGTAACTTACACCCTATAAAGTTGTGTATGCAGGCAGACAGAGCCATTATGTCAGTAACTTGTGTTAGCTGCTTACTTACCAGGATTTGTAAGGAGTGTTCCAGGTGCTTCATGTCCATTCTCACATACTCACAGCCTTCTTGTCTCTAATGTTACATCAGACTTCCCATGAGCACTTGCACAGGGCAATTTACTCAATTATTTAAGTATTTGTTGTTAAACATAAAGAATATTGAGTTGGAATGAGTGATTGTAGTTCTTGAAACTAATCAGTATTAATTACTCCATTACCAAATATTTTGATTGAAATGTATAAAAAATATTAAGTGCCTGTTAAAAATATAATTCAGTTAGTCAAATGCTAATTTCTATTTGTGAAATAAACTTAAATTATAGTACTGTATAAATTTAAGACAAAATGAATAGTTGTTTTTTTAGACATTGATTTTGATTTGTCTAACTCAAACAATCATGTATGTGATTTTTAGAGATTTTATTAAGGTAATATAACCTGTTTATTACTGTGAAATTTACAAGGCCACAGAATCATTTTTTAGCATCTAACTAATACTGACAGCTTTCTAGTTAATAACTAACTAACTGTACAGTATATATACACCCGCTCCTGGCTTGTGGCTCTTCTCTTCAAAGCTCTGGAGGGGCATGGCTCAGCAGTTGCTCAATTACATAGACACTAAAATGTCACACTTGGAGAAGGTGTAAAATAAACGATGTGAAAAATATATTATCTGAGGGGTCTAGGGGTCTTTCAGCCGAAACATTAACACACACTTTAAGAGAGCTCTGAGAGTTGAAGAAATAGTAAAATATAGGAACTTTAAGGTGGAGTGGGGGGTGGTGGGGGGGGGGGTGCTGTGGTTTCCGGCACCAGGACATTGGCACGGCATTCTTTTGGTGCTAGGAGTTTGGGGAGTAGGGGTTTGGGGTGAGGCCGCCATGAATTAGACTTGTTTGTGTGGTTCCTCCCATGGGGCTCAATCAGATTGGGCTCTAGGTAGTTTGGAGGCCAGGTTGGGTGACCTGGTGAATGTGTTAGTGTTATGGCTGTTTGGAGTAATAACTACAGAGACTGGATTATGACACTGACACGGATATAATACTGTACATGTATTCACAGGGGAAAATGCCATATGACTCCCAATCTGACCATTCTCATTCATGTCACAGGGCCATATATCAGATTACCGGATCCAGGATCACAGAAAGTAGCTTAAGTTTGAGGTGAAAAGATAAGGAATTAAATCAGACGTTGTCATGGAGAAAATAGGACTTGTCCATTCGAACTGGTGATTTAAGGGAAGATCCTCTAGCACACAGCATCACTACTGTTTCAACTTTGAAACATCTTTCTCGTTTTGAGCAAAATTAACTAAATACATGGGATGTTATTTTAACTTTTAAACACTGTACTTTTTCATAGCATTCTACGACTTTTAACAGTAGCTCATGAGAACTTTTGCACATGTGTCTGGATATCAAAAGAAAACCTCTAAACCAGAATGTACTTGTTATGAAAACACACTCATTAGCGTGAACATTGACGTGACATGATTCCATGACGTGAATGTGATCTGAAATCAGTAATAAAAACAAATAAAGTTTGAAAGCTTAAAAATAAAACTGCTGTAATGCCAGTGCATTGTAAAAGCTTTATGTATTAAATAACTGAAGATTATGATAGTAATAATAAAAAATAATTAAAATGAAGCTGCGTTTAGATATTGCTGTTTTAAACAGGGGGGAAAAAACACTGGATGTACACTACAATGTGCATAGTTCTCATATTCAAAGTGCTTTGGATAGAAAATTCCAGAGAAATCTCATTCTGTTAGTAGTCACCATGTTATTGTGTATAAATAGAAGTCTTTGTCTTTTGTCTTGATGTGTTGTCAAACCAGTGCTGCATTCTGCATCATCCCTGATGAGTCTAGAAATGCACTTGGACTGTGAGGGTTTCGAGTCAGAGCTGAAAATCAACTACAGATAAAAGATGTTTAGGAGAACAGTGCAGTGTTTACAAGTTTTAAAAAGACTGTTAACTCTCAGTTCTAGGGCAAAACCATCTGTAAGCAAATCAGGATCTGCAAGGGAGTCAGTGATCTAGAATTTGTAGAGTACATGCTGGAGTATTTCCAGTTGAAAGGTCAATCTGGTCTCAGTTAGTCTTTGAGAGCTTTGACATTGAGAAAGTATGACTTTCTAGATCTGCATCTAGATAAGTCAAGATTTCATGCTCCAGAGCTTCACTGGGTGAGTCTCTGTTTTAAAACTTATGCAAGTGTTCTTTTCTTTTCTTTTCTTTTCTTTCTTCTTCTTTTTTTTTTTTTTTTAAGAGTTTTTTTTTTTTTTTTTTAACTTTAAGCAGAGTCCATCCTTTGGTCATTTCTACAGAAGTCTGTAACAACATTCCATAACCCCAGGAAGTCAGCTCATGTTCTGGATTCTCCACCTACAGGGTCACTGTCATTGAATCATCATTAGGTAAGTCAATTTTCCAGAACATCTTCAAAGGAGTGCATTTTGGTTCACTCTGCAATGCTGTGGAACATCAAGTCAGCGCCCTAAGTGAAGCAGTCCAGATCTTTCACCAGCTAAGTCAATGACTTAGATCCACCGCTGATATATCTGTATAACACAACCATTCTTATAAATGTGAATCAGCATTTAAAAATATCCACCATCTGGGTCAGGGTGAAAAAGCTCCATCAGAACATGTAGTACAGTAGAATGTTTAAGGGGGAGTCTGAAACTTAGGCAGCCAAAAGTACCTCCATTTGAACAGGTAGTTAATTTGAAACTTTATCCAACAAGGCCCTCTGTGTACTAGATTCCCCTACAATTCTACAGACTCATTAATAGAACAGTTCAGATTTAATGAATCCTCTGCAGGTCTTATGGTATGGACCAGTCCATGGTCTACTGTCTATTCTCCAACTGATAAGGCAGTTATCAGGAACTTCACCATGAGAGTAAACAACCGAAGTTCTATAGCGAGACAGTCAATGTTCTGGGCTTAGTGATCCAGGCCACAATCATACAAGCCAGGTAATCTGGGACTGCAAACACCAACAGGACAATGTCGCTCTAGACTGTTCATCACATAAAAACTTAATGACAGAGACTGAGTTCCTTGCGGACTGAACATTTTTTACACTGGACAACGCAACACCAGTGGAACCGACAAAGGCAGTTCTCCTCCAGAATTACAACCTCATCTCGATACCCTCTCTCACAGCACAGCAGGTCACATCCGCTCACATCCAGTGCTGTGCTGTTGCAGGTTCTCCCCTTGGTCCCTGGAGAGCCGGTCTTCCTATTTGGAAGACAGAAATCTGGAGACTCAGCTGAATAGATCAGATCCTGTTTATCTGGAGCTTTTATGTTCTGGCCAACAGGAATCAATGTCTTTCCATCATTGCCTCCCATAACCTTAGATGCACCATTGAAACGGTCTAAAAGACGATCGCCCACTTCCCGAAACCGAGGTAATTTCTTCCAGCAGGTACGCAGTGTGCAGGAACCGGACAGCCCATGGCATTTGCATTCAGTCCTCATGTAGGTTTTCACTGCCTACAGTTAGACACACACACACACACACAAACACAAACAGATTAAAGCAATAAAAGACGATGTACTTTGGAAGGAATTTGCCCTCCTGTACCCTCCTGGTCTATTTAGCCTTGAGCTACTCAAAAACTTATAAACCTGACAGCAGAGTTAAATCCAGAAGTTCCCTCAGATAATTAACCAACCATTAATACCAACAAAACATTTTCATTCTTGGTGATTAAAGTCTATTTAGCTGTACAGTTGAAAAAGAATGTCATTACATATAATTATCAACTCAAAAAAAAGAGGCTCAAATCCCCTGCACATCTCTACCTGTTTTTTCCACACCCACCTGTCTATCTCATTCTGAAGAAACTCAAGGTCATACACTCATACGCACTTATGTCATTTGAAAAGAATTACCTGTATAGTAGTGTCAGTGCCGATTAAAAAAGGTTTTGTTGTCATTATGCAGCTTTTAGTCATAACACAATCTGTCTGCAGGTAGCAGACCACAGAAGGTGATGTCAGTGAAGCCATACCTGAAAAAAGGTGGCTCTCACTGAGACCTCACAAACATTAAACTGATTTTATCTTGACTTATTTTATGAAAGTAATAATAAAACTAGGCTTTCCTGAAAATGTTGTTCCTGAACATACCTTTCAGATTCATTCTTGAAGCCTTTAATATTATTGAGATCCTGGTTCTGAGGTTAGGAAGCTCGTTCTATCCTTCTTCTCTCACTCCTGAGATGAGCATACACTTGCTTCTACCTGTGATTACAGCTCCTACTATATTTTAAATGCTCCTGCTGAGGTCTTCAAGGCAGCTCCTGCACATATTTTGCCTTTGAAGCCTATAAGACCATGTACCCTTTCAGAATCAGCTTTTGAGGCTTGTGAGTTTTATTCCTGCTAGATCTTCATCCTGCAGACTATGAAGGACTTCTTCCTATTACACTTAGAATTACATTTACATTTACAGATGCCCTTATGCAGACCAACTTACAGAAGTGTTTGAATAGTCTATAAATAAATACATTCTGATACTTGTTCATGGATTAAGAATACTATCCATCCAAAAACTATTTTTGTCCAATTTTCAGTACTTCGTAAAACAGTAGCTATTTAAGGGCCATTTGAGGACTGTCTGTTACAGCTGATTGGACATCTAAAGAAAGTTCATTCCACCACCTAATGGCCAAAACAGGAATAGTCTTGATGCATGTCTTCCTTGTACCCTGAGAGATGGAGGGAGCAGTCAAGCAGTTATGGAGGATGGTGCAGTGCAGGGTGTGATAAGTGCTTTGAGAGGGTGCTGGGTGATTTTTAGCTTTGTAGGCAAGCATCAGTGTTTTGAATCTGAAGCTGCTAAAGGAAGCCATGTTGCATTTGTCAAGTTCCATGTTGCTGTATTCTGGAGAAAAGTGGCATCTTCTATTTCTCCTGCCTGGATCCTTATCCAGAGGTCTGAAGAAGTGTAGTACTATGGTGTCCTTGTTCCTGAGCTCTACAAATACCCACTTCTGTCTTAATCATTCACTTGAAGTCGACTAAGCCACTTCTAAGATGCTGCAGTCTACATGTCCCTGGTTCATGACAGATGATGCCCCTGAGGTCTTCAAGCCTTGCTATGAGCCTACTTTTGCTCCTAATGCCTACAAGTTCCCTACTAACCAGACCCTTCTTCTTAGGTATAGAAGCCCCTGCTACACTTGCCTGAAGGCCTAGGAGGTTCTCCTGTGGTTTTTACCAAAGTTTATTCCTCTTTGTTCTTTGGGCACTGATATTTAATTTTACTGTATCCTGTTGAGTTTTTTATTTTTTTTTATTTTTTTACTGCTGACTGCTGTGAACTGCTCATTTAAGCTTGTCCATCACCGAACACACATCAGCTAAATGTGTGTTTAGATAGATATCACGTCTCATATTGTTCTTCACCATATCTAACACATCATCAATCTCTCCTCTGACTAAAAGAACTGGAACGTAATCTGATTTATAACTTTATCAAACACACACACACACACACACACACACACACACACACACACACACACACACACACAGTGTATAAAAGTGCTGATCACTTGATCTGGCAATAAAGCTCACAGATAGTGTGTGTGTGGATGCTGGTAATAGGTTTTCATATTTAGGGTTATTACTACTACTACTACTACTACTGCTAATAATAATAACAACCATAATAATAATAATAATAATAATAATAGTAATTACCAGCCGCCCGGCCTCGTTGTTGTGCAGGTCAATGAGAGTGCGGATGTCACTCTTGCCCTTCCGCCGCTTGGTGTCCATGAACTGTTTGGATTTTTCGTAGCCAAATTCCACGTCATCACCACAACCTCCCCACTCCCAGGCTCCGCCCCCATCCCATGCCTCATCAACAATAGGTGGAGCATCGGCCTGACGAGGGGGCGGGGCTTCACAGCCACACTGCAGCAGCTCCCCCATGCTGCAAGCCTGAGTTACTGCATGAGTCACTCCGGCCGCCGTGATGGCATACACAAACGCGGTCTCACGGATATCTGTCTCAAACACACACACACACACACACACACACACACACACATACAGTACAGACACACATAAAGGTTATATTAATTCCAAATTCCAAACTTCTTTTCTTTTTTCTTTTCTTCCTTATATGTTTCATGCATGGCTTTAAACTATCTTCATTCTGAGCTATATTAACATTGTGCGCTAGATGTACTACAGTAGCTACATACAGTACATTCAGTACAGACACCAATGATTTCTTCTATGGGAACTGAAGTTGTAAATAGGGAACTGAGGATTGGTCTGAAGAATTATTGTTGAGGGTTAGTTTGATTTGTCACTTCTTTACAGCATCATAGAATAAGAAAGTCACAGTGCAAATGTTTCTTGTTGCTGAAGTCACGGCTTTGACTTTCTCTGTGTTTAGCACTTTGTTTAATATTGGTATCAGTTTTGTATCAGATATGACAGGTACACAGTTCACCTTTGACCTTGACATCATCAGGGATATTTACATTTTTATCATCTTATAAATCTAATACCATCTACTCCTTTAATCCCACAGTTCGCACAATGAATACCACTTCACTATCATTTCTAATCTGTAGTAATCACTCAATTACAGCTCAGAGAGAGAGAAAGAAAAGAGAATCTTGACATTGTGAGTTTAATGCCTTGGGCTGAGGCAGTGTGGGCGCTGTTTGGCATGTTTGAATAGTGCAGGAAAACAGCTGGCGGTTATTTGTGCAGGAGCAGAAATATGCATGTCTCCTTTGTGCACCCTGTACCCTCTGCAACAGGAAGTGGACCTGCCTCGGCAGAGCCGCTTGCGATCTTAATGGCCGCGTCTCAGCATAATTACGGTGAATGTTTCAAAACAGAAAAGCACTTATAGACATGAAGCCTCGCCTGTAGACATGGAGGAATTTATGATTAATTTCCATTTCCAGAGGCAGTCAGTCAGTCTCGCGCCGTGGGGAGTCGAGTTGCAGCCCGTGTGCAAACATGTCAACTCACCGCAGGCCAAACTCATCAATCCTGCTGCAGATCTCAGAGATGGCACTCCTGACTCTACACACTGAAACCAGAATGAAGGAGTCCCAGTAAAAATCTATTTCTGTCCATGTACTGACTATTGGTTTTCTCCAAACTGATACTAAAGGCACAAAAATTATAGATCTGGGCTTCTACTGGCAAAAACACGCAGTGATATCAATCATTGGAAACATCATCCAGCATTCCTGTTCTAACAGCACTTCAAGAAATAGCAAAGCAGACTTTGCTAAATATACGTATATCAATACATTTATTAAGTGTGCAATTTCTTTGGGTGCCCAACTGCCCTAGCATGAACCAATTTGATAATTAGCCACACCCACAAGACTCCATATAAGACTAACATGCAGATAGCTGAAAAAACAAAATGGTGTTTCAAAAAAACTAAATGATGATGACAATTAAACAGGAACCTCCTAAGCATCCATTCATTCAAGCTGTCATCATGGGATCATAGCTGGCCTGTGTGACCTATGACTTCACACTAGTGGTCTTTGCTGTTAGACGTCCACACACGTCATGGAGTTTGGTGCTTACTGTGTATGTCTGTGAGAATACACGGAAGAAACCAAGCGTGGGAGAACATCCTGCAACCCTGGTGGTCCACTAAGCCAAAGTTCAAGCCCTAGTATCCTTTAAATAGGATGCCATTACTTGTGTCCTTTTTTAATATTTAAACTTATCACCAATTACATGATTTAATCAATTGAGTTTCACATTAATGAGTCTTCGTATATGGAAATCTACACAGAGTCGCAGGATACAAACTCGACTATTTTCTAATCACACCTGTGTATTAAATCCAAATTAATTTATATGCACACTGTAACAAATTGCTGTATTTTTTACAGCAAAATTATACAGAAACTTACTGTTTTGCCACTTTACAATTTAT
>JAQMYI010000036.1:34162123-34173355 GCA_030014275.1 Clariallabes melas | reverse complement strand
ATCCATGAGTTTAATTTAAAAACCAAACATTTAATGTTTATGACACTTACATCCAATTTGCATAATAATTTGGAACGCGGTGTACATATATATATACTGTATATACATATTCTTTTTTTTCTCTCACCAATACTTTCTTGCAGAAACAAACAATTAGTCTTGATGGAAAGATCAGATCAATATGAATAACATCTCACTGCGGCGAAGAGATCTGGAGAAATGTTATTGAGAACTTGCAGTGCAAATCAGTTGATAGAGTTAAACAGAATAAAACCTTTGTACGCATACTACCTCTGAACAGGGGTGGTCACCTAGACACGTGGTTGCCAGGCACTGGTGCCGTAAGCACAATCAGTGCAGGTGCGATGCACCTACTGTACAGTAGCAGCGTGTCTCTTTAAGGACCCTGATACCTACACACTTTGTTCGGTCATTAGGTAGCATCAGTAAAGGTATCAGGGCCAAGGCAAAGGCAAAGCACTCAGCATGTTGAATATTAAAGACAAAGGCAAATACCCAACCAATGTGCTCATGACAAGCCGGCATTTTGAAAGAGAGAGAGCAGCATGCATCATTCCAGTGTGCGCTCTCAGTTTAAGTTAAAAGTGAAAAGTACAAAAATCACCCATATAACTCCTCATAAAGACCGCCCCAAGAGGACAGAGAGTTTTATTTTTAATTATTAATTTTATTCTAAAATAACAAGAAGCAGTGCATGTTTATAATAATATGCTCGTTCTGATGCGTTATTGTTTCTATAGTAACAGTGCATTGAAAAGGACGTAAGCAGCCAAATTATGTCTTTCCACCATCACAGTGTGTTTATTAGTGGAGATCCAGTCTGTACATTTTGGTTTGACCCCCATACACAAGTCTATTCTGAGAAATCTAAAAGGAAAAAGATAAAGTTATCACTTTCATCTGAATCTGCTGAAAACAGAGTGACCCTTTAAAAGAGTCCATTTTAAAAATATTCCAGCATTTTTCCTCTTAAAGAAAAAAAGTGTACGCGCACACTGCTCTTCTCTTTGAAACAGGAAGCTGTAAGCCAGCACTGAGCCTAAACCTGCAGGTGTGTGTGTGTGTGTGTGTGTGTGTGTGTGCGAGTGTGTGTGTGTGTGTAAGATATTCATACAACATCTTATGAAACCTTTTGAAAGCTACAAGTGCTGTGAAATTGGAGCGGAGCCAGTGTCAATAAAGTTTCACTTTATACATATAATCCTCATCTTTTTACTGTAATGAAACAGAATAAACTTCAAAGCTGGAATCTGTTCGAAGTATCTTTTTTTTAAAGTTTAATTTAAAAGGAACGTTCCATTATCAGATTGTTTTTATCCTAATGTAAGAATGAATACAGATCCGCACAGTTCTAAATCTTTATATAGAATATATTTTTCAGATTGTTCTATGGTGAATCATTGTGTGTGTGTGTGTGTGTGTGTGTGTGTGTGTGTGTGTAGTAAAGTGCTCAAGCTGAATTTGAGATGCTCATGAAGGACAGTCTGGTTTTATTAAATACATTGTCTTTTCTTTATCTTGCTGCTTTGTGTCTTCGTCTCCCAACATATAATTCTGTGCTTTGTTTATTAATTTAGTGAAACAAATAAGTGATTTAAACTTCACAAATCATATGTTGTCACGTTTGTTGGATGATAGAAGGCAAGGCCTAATTGCAGAGGTTAAGATGTTTTTGTAAAAGTAAACATAAACAAACTAAACCTGAACAAAACAAAAAGCACAAAAATGAAGCAAAATAGCATGAAAAAAACAAGAACAGACCAACAACACAGCAGAGAAGACAACAGTTACCAACACTGATGCAAGACAAAAACTGAACCAAGGAAATGCCTATAAATAACAAAACTAATTATTGACCTCAGGTCGAGTGAGGTCAACATCCAGACCCACCACTGCCCCATTTTTTTTATTTTATTTGATATTTTTAATTAAAAAAGACTAGAAGACTTTACGCCGATCCCTCAGTTGTGCACAGAAAGAACCAAAGTGTAAAAGTGTTTTCATTACGATTCTTCTAATACAGTTTAATACAGACGGCTTATTTAAACATAAACAAAATATAAAATAATCATTGTTCAAGAGACTTCTTCATTGTGTGTGTGTGTGTGTGTGTGTGTGTGTGTTTGTCATCCTTTACCTCAGAGTTTTTTACGATATAACAATTAAAATGCATGAGGTTTTGGACTGTTTTTTGGATTGCGTAACCTTTAGGGTCTGTTGTGGGTGAAATTTTTCAAAGATCAGCAGTTTCTGGAAAAACAAAGGACAAGATGTTGGATTTATTAAAGACCAGAATCACCTATATGATCAGGACACTGCCCTCTTCTGGAAGGAATGATAAATTAATTTTGCTTTAAAGTTAACAGCACCAGGGGGGCTTATTAAACTTCATTAGTTTTATTGTTGTTCACTGTATAATTACATTGTCCTGGCCTTGGGTTCTGCGAGGTGTGGTTTAAACTGTTTATTGGTTAAGTAGATCGCATTTTGGGTGTCCTCTAGATAAATGATCTATTTTTCCTTTAAACTGGACTATATTCAGAGCAGTAGTGTTGTATTTTTGAGTATAGGAGTGCACCTATGATGGGTGTTTTCCTGCCCCTTTATTTTATTAGTTAATCTTATCTAGTAACACAGCTGTATTTTCTATGCAGCTGAGAGATTAGTCCTTGAAGAACCCTCGATCAATATCAGCTGATTTCAGATTTCTACGATCAGGATGTACATATATTCTGCAATGATGTAAAACGAACAGGTTTAAAAGGTCATTCATCCCTGTTGCTATCAGTCTGGTTAATGGTAAGTTGTAATTATAAATTATGTTAATGTTTAAAAACATGGAGTGTTGTTTCAGTGATCTGCAGCAGCAGCACAACTATAAATATACTGTAATGGTTGATGGTGACTAATACTGTATATGTTTCAGAGCCAAATACAGCCAGATGTTCTATAGTCAGAGTACAATAGTCATTTAGTTGCATGGGAAGTCAGGGTTTGCTACTGATTAACAGTTTGCATCATGCTGAAAAATAACAACTGAAAAAAGAAAGAAAAAACTAAAAAAGTAAGAAATGTATAAAGTAAATTATTGAAATTTTGAAACAGACCCACTGGCATGATGTAGTTTCTGACTACTGATCACTCTATTATTGTGCAATGTGACATTTTAAGAACTTTTCTTTTTCACATTATGAACAAACCTTTTTAGATTTTTTTTATGGAACAGTCTGATAAAGCTTTATGAAGCTGTATACAACTCTTGTGATTTTGTCCCCACAGGAGCAATCTGAAGAACTCCTTAGGGTGCTACATGGAATGATTTTGTCACACTGTGTGTGTGTGTGTGTGTGTGTAGCTGTATCAGAATAAAAAGCAAATTCTAATTATGTGCTTATTGAATACAGCATGACAGGAAGAAGCTGGAGACTAATTAACTCTACTTCAGGTAATGAGGTCGAGGAACACACACACACACACACACACACACACACACACATATGCACAAGTTCAAAACTTGTGCGTGTCACTGTCACATGCTGAGGATTTTTTTGCTCCTTCTGGGAATTTAAGCCAACACAAAGTCAACATTCAGCTTCTTGATGTGAGATTTACAACAGTCTAGACAGAGAAGAGGATGAATGCTTGTTTCCTCCAAGGTCCAAGGGTCAAGGGTGGTGGAACTCTCCTACAGTAGAACAACCATCTAGAGCAGAAAGTGAAATGTTTCCTGGATCTACAGTACTTGGTAATCTTGTTTCCTGATTATGACTGGGGAGTGGAAGGTGGAGAGTGTGGAGGGGGTGGATGGAGGGGGTGGTTTGTAACAGAGAGAACCCATTATGAGGTTAGCAAATGCTTGGCTAAATAAATAGTAGTTCTAGTGAGTACTCTCGCTGCTGCATTCTGGACTTTATGCACCTAGTTGAACATCCAGACAGTAAAGCGTTAGTGACAATTTATTCCTTATCTCAGCAATATTTCTGAGATGACAGAATGATATACTGGTAATATTGCCACAATACAGAAATGCCACCCAGAGTTACAGTGTGATCACAAAGCTTCAAATCAAGTAATTACTTGTATAGCGCTTTTAACAATCGTCATTGTCGCAAAGCAAGTTTACAAAATATGTACGAATCAAAATGATTAGATTGTCCCTGATTAACAAGCCGAGAGCAGTGGTGATGTTGCTGAGGGAAAAACTCCCTGAGATGGCAATAAGAAGAAAAACATACCATACCAATAATACCATACTTACGAATGATGTTGCCCAGAGGAAGCATTTACAGAGAAAATAGCAACAGGCCTACAGTAAAACTGTATGTGTTGGAGATGAAGGGAGGTTTGATCTTGGGCTATAGTTGACTAGCTGAAAGGTTCAACTACAGGTTTCTTAATTAGAAACTGCTAGCTTAAAAGATTTAAGCTGAAATGCTTATGAACCCATTACCAAGAAAATAATGAAGTATTTTACAAATGGTTACACTTTCGTAGGTACAAGATCTAGTACAGAGATTGATGATTCTTATATATATATATAAATAAAATTTAATTTAATTATTAGTAAATTAGTTTCTCACAGGGGAGTAAAACATTTTAATTGCTGATATATATTCTTCTATTCTCATTTACAGGGTTAGTAATCAAATTAGACTAAATTTTCATAATAATTTAAATGTTTGCCAAAATTTATAGTCATTGCTACAACATACTCATGGTGTGCATGCTTCATGACCACTAGAGGGTATTAAAGGTTAACTGAGTTAATTGAACCCCATTTGACAAAATTCTCATTAACCTAAAAAATGTTCCTGCACATCCTAAAAAAAATAAATAAATAAAAAAAATACTACCATACTTGAGTTCTTGAACAATATGATGCAAGCGTCTTTAAATGATTTAAAGAGAACAATTGCATACAGAGTGATTTTTCAAGCATTTTTTAATTTACTTGAAACGTATATGAATTGCATGTTTATGACATAAAAATTTTGCTCAACTGATATTCCATAAATTTGCTCTTCTGTCTTTAGAAACTTCCAAAACATGGTGTCAGTTAAATCCTCAGTCAGTGAAGCTTTGTGTTATTTTGTGTCTTTTTGATTTGTAATGAATAAAACAGAGATGATGTCATGCAAGGACACATTGCTGCTGTCCCGACTCTGTAGGTCTCCATGGCAACGCCGGTTCTGCCAATCCAGAGGTAATTGCTTTCAAACGGATGCATACTTTTACCAAATTAACCTTTATCAAGTGCTGGAGATGGATTAATCTTCCTCTGGGTGACTGTTAGTGTGACTCCGCACAGTGATTTTGATTTATGGTTGAGACGAGGCATGTTTTCATTTCTGTCACAGTCACACAGATAGATATGTTTTTTTTTCATAAACAAATAATAAAAATAAATAATAAAAATCCACAGTACGCAACACAAAACATTCATTAGTAATATATAAATCCAAATTTTGGTTATGGAACCATCACATGTGTGCCTCCAGAAGATGGGCTCAGTAACCCTAAATCCAGAAAGGGTACACTTTGCTTTTTTTCCAGGTACTGGGATGTTTTTGTTAAGATCCAAGCATTTCTGGTGAACTGTGAAAGCTGTTTTCGTGCTTGGTTTAATTTTTGCATTACTTCCTGTATTCATTTTGCTGACAGTAAGGTCAGGGATTCCAGCACAGTGTACTAAAATTGGTAACAAATGAAAATTATGGAACAAGGCAAAAGCAGGACCCTAGAAAGTATCAAGTGGATTAAACAAATGAATACATGTGAAATCAAACCTGTGAATATGAGTTTCTCCCTAAACAGCACGCCTGCTCAGGGCTCATTATTAGGTCAAATTGCGAGTTTAATTTAAAAAAATAATAAAATCCAGCTGTAATTTTAAATGCATTTAACATATAATGAAATAATTATATACAAGCATATTTGAGCTTTAATATGAATTTAAAGATGAAGCTGATTAAATATCTGATTAGAATTAATAAATGAGAAATTGAAATAGATTAGTGAACAAAATGTAATGTTAACAAATCCATGTTTCTGTAAAAGAAAGATAAAACGTGTGGCAGAACACTCGGTTTCTCTGTTCTGAACATGAATAGTGCTGAGATTATCAGTGTGTACACAGGACATGTCCAAAAAAAGCTTCCGCTGCCAATTTTACTGCATCAAAACACCATTTAGTCAGCTTCTGATATGAAATTACTTCTTTTCATTCTCTCTCTCTCTCTCTCTCTCTCTCTCTAACTCCTTTCCTGAACAAAGCATTTCCGAATACAACCTGGCATTTCCAATTCTACCTTTTTAGCAAGAAAGCTCTTGACGAGGAAAGATCATTACATATTAATAAACTAAATATGAATAAAATTAAAGCCTGAATTCTACTTAATGGTTAAATGACTATTTTGTACTTTTATGAATTGTCCCAAATAGAAATTAAAAAAGTCATTATGCATTACATTAATTATCACTGTGGATGTTGGTAGCTGAATAAACAGCCTCAGGAGGGAAGATGTTTATTGATTCTGCTTTGTTTAGATGATAAAGGTGTGATAAAGGTCTGGTGATTAACTTCCAGTGACCACCAGACTGATGAGAAATACATTCCACTAGAGCATTTAATTCATGGAACTACAGGTCTAAGAACTAAGTCACTGCTAGAGAAGGGTCAAATTATTGTCCTGCATCAAGCAGTGAAATCATAAAAATGACTAGAACTGGTTTAAAAGCAGTCCAAGACATTAAACTCTGTTAGGACATTGCTGATCCCTCAACTTCACAGAAGAAATGTGATCAAGGAAACATCCTGAATGAGAGTGATGAGAGATCACGTAAATGCTTGGTGAAGTTGCTTAGGAAAAAATCAACAGTACAAATCAAAGCTCAAATTCAAATTGTATTTGTCACATACACAGTGATATACAGGACGATATGCAGGAAAATGCTTATACGACCGCCAGTGACCTTAAAAAAATAAAAGCTTATAGATAAGAAATAAATCTGAATAAAAAGAAATACAATAGAAAATAAATTTAGCTAAGATAAAAATAAAAATATATTGTACAAATAAGGACAGTCACAATATAGCAAAATATAGAAAAAAATACAATGTATAGAAATTTAGAAATTTAGTGTAAATAAAGAAAAAAAATGAAGTGTCTTATTAAAGTGTCTTATTAACGTGTTTTGTGCAATGATTCAGAAATGAAAATATAAATATGTAAGTGTAAGTGTGCATGAATGTATCCATAAGTAACCATGAATGTCCAGTCAACTTTGAATGTTAAAAGATGGTATTTAATACTGTGTTTAATAGTAAAAGTACAAGCATTTTCCACACACACAATGAGAACTAAACAGCTGTGTGTCCAAAAGAAAAAAAGGCTTCAGTTTGCTAGGGAGCATAAAGACTGGACTTTGGAGCGATGGAAAAAGGTCATGTGACTTGATGAGTCCAGATTGAGCCTATTCCAGGTAAGGGTAAGAAGGGAAGCGCATGAAGCGATACACCCATCATGCAAAGTGTCCACTTTACAAGCCTCTGGAGACAGTGTTATGAGGTAATACAATTAAGTCAGCTGACCACGTGAATGTACTCAATCACCAGAGTATTACATCTATGGAGTTTCTCTTCCCTGTACATGTTCTGTGTGAAAGAGCAGTTCTCAAAGCAAGATAAATCATTTTCATACATGAACTGGCCACTACTGTGTGTGTGTGTGTGTGTGTGTGTGTGTGTGTGTGCGCGTGCGCGTGAGTGCGTGCATGCATACCGTGGTGGTGGGTGGTGGTGGTAGGGGGGGGTTTACAATCAGAAAGGTGTATATTATGGTACATTTGGATTTTTTTATTTGTTTAACAAACCACTCAGCATTAGAAAACACAGGATGTGTAGCAAGTACTAGCAGATTATCTCCATCCTCAGCACCCTGCTTTCAATGCAGAAGATCACATTTTTCCTTCATATTTATAGGTTTTTTTTTTTTGCCAAGGTCATAACACACAATGCAGTATATTACAAACTCTTGAAGTCTTTATTTGTCTCAAGTACCTTACAGCACATACTGTATACCTGAGCAGATAGGGTCATTCCTCATGACTCAATAGTGACTGCTTGGCATTGATGGAGCTTTAACCAAAAACCTTCTAATCAGTAAACCAGAGTCTAACCCCTAAGCTGGCACTGGCACCTAAAGTCATGTAGAGGAAAATAAAAAAATAATACACTTCTTAAAACACAGTCCCTCGGTTAGGAACATAAGACATATGGACAACTTTTACTGTCATAAAGCCAATTAAATGAAAACCTGTTAATAGTTAATACAGTACGGTGGGTTGTAATAATGGACACATTACTTTGTGAATGCATGAAAACATTGTGCAGCTTCAGCAGTGTGTCGACTTGACGAAGCAGAATGCCATCCTCAATCAGATCAGGTTTCTCTTAAAGGTTTGTTGTCTAAGGAAATGAAAACAATCACAATTGAAAAAAAATTGATTGGAAAGAAGTGAAGCAACACTGATCACTGAAAAAGATCATCACAATAGCAGAACCTACACAATGCTCCTCACTCACTTGCTGGAGTGATGCTAGGAAGACAGCTCTGCTTCTGCACCCTAATGTTTTAGACTACAGACAGCATCGTGACTGCGAGGCAGGACAAAGTAATGAGGCAGGGCTGACATGGTATTACAATCAAGAGCATTTATCACCCTCTTCATGCTCCTGAAACAGGATAACAGGCGCTCTGGGCACATGGGTTATGTTGACCTCTGTCTATCTTTTCTCCTCAGGACTCCACAGAGAAAGAGCTCGCACCACCTGCCAGCCGCCAAGACACTCGCAAAAATAACCATCTCACCACAGAGCAGGCTGTGCACCTGTCTTGCATCCACTTCTGCATAATTATACACGAAATCATTCAGTATTTCCATATATAACTTAAAAAATAATAAATGAATAACATTTCAGGAGAATATATGCATGGCTGTAAAGAAAAAAATATATAGTACAAGACAGACCAGTTTTTAGACAAAAAACCTAATGTACGTTCCTGGGATTTGCATACAAATAGAAAGGAGCGAGTTCCTCCAGCAAGATTTGAAGAGAACTCATATTCTCCAGCAAGCTCAGTAAAACCTAACAGCTGTTTTCTTTTGAAACTGTTACAAATCTGTGTCTAGAACTAGCAATGAGTTTTCACTCCAAATATTGACTGTTTATTTTATTACTCTTTATTGCTCTTTATAGAAGTTCCTTTTATGCAGAAATGGTTTTCAAAAGCATCTTTTGCTTATGTCATATGTTTGTATGTGCCCAAGACTTTTGCACAGTACTATACAGTAAGTAAAACAGCTGTTAGGTTTTACTGAGCTTCCTGGAGAATATGAGTTCTTCTGGTAACTTTGTCACACTCGCTCCTTTCTATTTTTATGCAAATCCCAGGAGGATACATTAGTTTTTTTTGTTTTCATCTGAAAACTGGCGCATCTGGCTTTCTGCCATGAGTTCTGTCAGGTGAGTTGGAGGACCTCAGTCTGTCCGCCTTTCTGCCATAAACTCTGTCCGGTGAGTTATAGGTGCTCAGTCCATCTGCCTTTGTAACGCAAGAGATGGTGGCACTTAATCCATTACCTTCATACACAAGCCCCAGTAGGTGACACGGCAGCACACAGGCCACTTGTCTTTAGATACTGAGCTCTAACAGATGATATTGCAGCAGCATGTCTTCCTTTTCCTTGTAGGCAGCTGGATAATGAAAGCTGGGGCTTGGCGTTGGCAGTCCTTTGGCCGGTCTGGAACTGGTGATGGGCATGTGGCCAAATTATTTTGCTCCTACAGTAGCTCATTCTGAAGCCTCCCTAGAGAAGAAGCATCTTAAAATATGTTTTAATAACACACAGTATGGCTGCAGATCAATCCCTGCTTTCCATTATCACCCAGGTGAGGATGGGTTCCCTGATTGAGTCTGGTTCATCTCAAGGTTTCTTCCTATTACCATCTCAGGGAGTTTTTCCTTGCCACTGTCACCGTTGTCCTCATCTTGCTTATCAGGGACGATCTTATCATTTTGATTCATACAAATTCACATTTCATACAAACTTCAATAATTATTTTTATTGTGTAAAGCTGCTTTGTGACAATGTCAATTGTTAAAAGTGCTATACAAATAAAATTGAATTGAATTGAATATAACTTAAAGACAAGATTTAGGAATTCAACTTAAAGACAAGACCTAAGAACTAATATTGTTCATAGATTACCCCCTTTTAAGCCAAAGGATAGATTTTCTACATCACTTAGGCTTGTCTGCACAAGCCATACACACTGTAATCCTGATCTGCAGCTTTATTAATTATTGTCTGCATTCTGCTCTTTAAATTTGCACTTAGATCCTTTTCACTATGATCCAGTAATATTGGATCCATATTACTATAAGTGATATTTTGACAGTCTAATAATACAGTCATGCATAATGCATCTAAAAAACCACACACAAACCAATTTAAAAGTTGAAAATGGGTAAAGACTCCACGGTGTCAAAAGTGCATAAGGTGGCTGATGGTAAGGTGTGTTTAATAAGAACAAGCATATAAAAGCTGAGATGTTACAGTGTAGAATTCTTAGAGACGTTATCAGTCATGTGATTTAATCAGACTTCTTTTCAGCCTCTTCTCTTTAACTCAGGGATTTCCTAGCAGACTTTTCTCTCACTTCCTGTTCCTCTCGGCACTCTCTCCACATCAGCACCTCACATCCATCTTGTGTTGCTTCACACTGATCTGGATTAACCTCCAATGCAAAGTGAAGTAACAAATTCCACAAAAGACCTTGCAGTTTTAAGGTTTTAAGGATAAGGTTATATTTTGTAATCCTATATTAAATTGAGGTCCTAAAAAGATTCTGCAAGAATCCAGCCGTGACCGCTGACGTCAAGCTTTCTCTCCAAGATGTCTATCAGCTCTGTCATCCCATACTTATTTCACTAACTGAAGGCTCTCGGTGATGTACAGCACAGGACACTGCCCCCTCTCAGCTGTCAGCGATCTGTCCATCACATCAGTCTGCAGAACAAAAGGGAAAGAAAAGTCAGAAGAAGCCTAAAGCAAGCAACCCCTCTACACACACACACACACACACACACTCACTCACACACACACACACACACACACACACACACACACACACACACACACACACAC
>JAQMYI010000036.1:34086628-34094128 GCA_030014275.1 Clariallabes melas | reverse complement strand
TGTGGTACCTGCTGCAACCAGTTCCAGCTGCTTTTTGTAAAGCATCACAACCATCACCTTCATCTTTTTCACGTTCATTTCCAACTAGGACCTGTTGCACCATTCCACAAACTCTTGTGGTGCTGAATCATGATGCTGTATGGGAAATGAAAGCAGAGACAGGAGAACCATGTCTTCAGAAAATCTGACCAGGTGACAGTTTAGCTGGGAGACATTGCAGTCTTCGTTATAGATGCTGAAAAGCAGCAGTGAGAGGACACAGCCCTGTGGGGGGCCAGTTGAGGTGTGAACGCATCCAGAAAAGGTGTTATAAGTGCTTGTGAATGATGTTTATGATGAATACTGATGAATGAGTCAGTCAGTCAACAAGTCAACCAGTCAGTCAATCATTCAATTGATGTATATTTGCTAACTTAGAAACCAGCTGTTTTAAGTACACAGTAGCACACTGCTAAGTTTATTTATTCATCTTAGCCAATGTTCCTAAATGCTGTATGATCACATTTTGTAATGTAACCAAAATTCTCTAATATACACGCTATAGAAAATTAATGGCTGATAAAGTCACAGGAACACCATGACAGGGTGAAGACGGTACACTCATCCACACTACCGTGTGTGTTTTGTTTTATTTTACTCACAAATACACTGTAGAGTCTCAACATTGTAAAATTGTCACTGCTAATCATCACTGCCTCCAGCCTCAGTACTGCTCCATCTTGAGCAGCGTTTATTATGCAATGTAACATAGGGTAGAAGAAGAAGAAGAAGAAAAAGAAAAAGAAGTAATGAATAATAAATGCATTAAATATTGTTCTTTATACCATTTATACACTGGCAGGATTAATGCCCAAGCTTTTCTGTTGCACCATATGGAATGGAGTAGATATGTGTAATAGAGGAATGTGTTGATATTTTTTACAATAGCACTTTCTATATGTGTTGGCTTTGTGCTAACCCTGATATTGGAGAAAATATAAAAATGGTACAGGTACACTAACAGGTCAAGGCACAGCATTTGTCTCTCAGACATTGAATAAACCTCTGGGACATCCAGATATCATTCCCATTTGCCACAGATATATTAACTTGACATTATCCGCCAATCCATTAGTAAACTGTTAAATAAAAAAACAAAGAACCAAACAAAAAAAAAACTTTTCATACTAAACATAAACCCACAAAGGCTGCATGGTGGCGTATTGGTTAGCACAGTTGCCTTGCACCTCCAGGGTCTTGGTTCAATTCCCACCTTGGAGTATGTGTGCATGGAGTTTCATGTTCTCCTTGTGCTTGGTGGGTTTCCTCTGGATGCTTCGGGTTTATCCCTACAGTATAAAAACATGCAGATTAGGATAACTGGTGTTCCCAAATTGCCCATTGTGTGTGAATGAGTATGTGTGTGTGTGTGTGTGTGTGTGTGTGTGTGTGTGTGTGTGTGTGTGTGTGTGTGTGTGAGTGTGTTTGTGAGTGTCTGTGCCTTGCGATGGATTGGCACCCCATCCAGGGTACACCCTGGTTCTTGCCCTTAGGCAAAGTCTTAGGCAAAGTTACAGTGAAGTGCCATAGACTCCCAAAACAAACAAGTGACATGATCAGATGTGTGACATTGCCAAAGGATCTCATAAAAAAAAAAAAAAAGATCATTTATGTGGCATGATGTTATATTTGGCATATAAGCTATAAATGTATTAGAGGACAAAATTTAGATTAAAACAAACTAATGTACTGGTTAGGTTAGAGCAAATGAGAAGCATCATGGGTAGATGCCCGATGTTTTTAATTGCAAATATCAATGAGGTGCTCAGTCATCCCTACTCAGCCTTCATAATGCACCTCCGGCCCTTTGCAGGTGACCTTATCGAGTGACGGGGTCAGGCACAATACATTAGCACTCATTCAGCACATCTGATACATTAGCACTCATTAGCATGGTATTTAACATTCCAATGGATTACAGAAGGTCCTCACGTTCAGCCTTTTGGGAGCATAGGTGACATTCTGTTTTCTAATGCATTGTCCTTCAGCCCCTTTAAATCTATGAATGCATCGCAAAAAACACGGTAGCAACCTGGCGTTAGGGTAACCAGTTAGTTAGGATTCAGGTGAGATACTGGCATTGACCTATGCATGGTAATGCAGATGGTCTGTATCTGTATCTCATGCCCTTTAGTGGAGAGACTGTGGCTTTGTGTAACATGACAAACTGAGCCAACAGATATCAAGGCCAAAGAGTTCAGATCAGGAGTACACCCAGTAGGACAACGTTGTGGTGATGGTAATTTGGCAGTGTTACAGTTGTTGGGATAATGTTTGTATTAGGGAGGTTTTTGAAGGTTACAATGACTGTGATGAAATGACGTTGAAACAATGTTGACCACATGACGATGGGATAACATTGGGATAACAAATACCCCCATATAATGTTACAAAAATGTCTTCAAAAGCAATATTAATACCCAGAAGTGGGAGGAGCTCGAGGTG
This sequence comes from Clariallabes melas, assembly GCA_030014275.1. Classification (NCBI taxonomy): domain Eukaryota; kingdom Metazoa; phylum Chordata; class Actinopteri; order Siluriformes; family Clariidae; genus Clariallabes; species Clariallabes melas. Next base: position 34,091,644 of record JAQMYI010000036.1, on the reverse strand, counting down.
GTATAAAACATTTCAAGACTTGTTTTGTAACACGCCAGCAGATGGCAGCACAACATTGCATGAACAGTCACAGGGAGCACTGACCTTCATAAGTCAGCGTGCCAAAAAACATCATCCTGTGTACATCAGGAGCCGTGCAACTGGTGCTAGTCTGACCGCATGCATTACCACATTTGCTATTTCATCATGGACAGCAAATTAGATCAAAGAGTGATGTCTGCCATAGAGACATTTGACATGATTCGGTAAGTTTATGGCAATGCTGCAACGAGTGTTCGATGTGTTTTGAGCGGCACACATGCCAAAAGAGCAGAAGAACATCACTGGAAGATGATGAGATAAAATAAAACCAAATAAACAAAAAATGTAACCAAATAAAGGTTATAATTATGTTGTTCTGAGGGTGTATTTGCAACCTTTCGTTTGGATCATTCATTCTAACTTCTCCTGGTGCACATGTCCTCAGATCTCAACCCCCGAATGTTGAACACAAAGCTGCACGCTTGCTCCGATGCAGTTTTCTAAATGAAAGATCTGTGTTGATAAAAGAACATCGCGAGCTCAGAGTACATTACCCCGCACTAGCTCAGTGTTTGCACTCTGCACCCAAACAGAGGTGTAAGTTCACCCTCAGCATCTCACCTGGAGTGTGACTTTCCTCTGAACTCCTCTCCTTCCTCTCTGAGCGGGCTGGATGTCCTGCTGAGTGAGACAATGTAGAGATGATAACCTGGACATGACTGTCTCCTTTTAATTTATTTATTTATTGTTTTTGTTTTTTTTATCGTTTCCTCATTTCTCCACTCCTGTTCTAATTAAGCTCCATTTTCTGACACAGCAGGTAGAAGCAGAAAGATAATTCGGTCACAGCGATGACTAAATGTCCCAATCTGGAGGTGAAGGAAGCGCGGCGCTAAAGGTCACTCTGCATTATGCGCGCCGCTCAACTAATTAACGCTGGCGGCCGTCAGAAAGCCCGACATTAACGCAGCTGCGGAAATACCGTTTTTAACAAAACGCCGGTTATTTTCTCCTCTCCTTCTCATTATGAAGCTCTTTGTACTTTTTTTTTCTTCTTTTCAACCTGATGAAAGGTAAAGCACATTAGCTGACTCGAGTCTTTTCCATTTAAAATAGACCAACCTTTATTCTCCATGGGACGTGGACTATTTTTTGAACCTGCACACCTTCGGGGAGTTATTCATTATTTTCTGTCTGACTGCGAGCTCTGAAATGAAAAGACTTTTTTCCTTTTTTTTTAGGAATTATGTGAAAAGTTTTTCTATACTTTATTAACTTCTAATTCATTTTTTAACATTTCCTCATCAACGCTTTGTCGCCGCTCAAATGATAATCACACTTTCATCACACAAGTGGCCACTTGCTGAAGAAATGGAAGAAACAACAGATTTAACGGATGAATTAAATACTTGAGCATTAAGTTTCATTTGCAACTCGACCAAAAAATGCTGATGGCTGAACAGAACATTAAGAAAGTACTGAGTTTTTTTTCTACAAAAACAATGCTGGGAACATGGAGCTCTCCTCCTCCTCCTCAGCATCATCATCATCAGCATCATCATCATCATTGTTCCTCCAATGTAATATTAATCTATGAAAGTGTCATTAGCCCTGCTGTTAGTCTGGATGCTAATAAGGCTGGCCGGTGTCTTCCAGCATCTCCTTCGTATCAGACGGGAGACAGGATTATTGATCAGGTTCGACTGATCAAGCCAGAGATGATCAGCAACGTTTAATGATTTATTCCTCTCCTGATCATTTGTGTCAGTTTCCTCATGAACGCTCTTCTTTTATCAGCGCTAAGCCTAAAAATGCTAACTCAGCACTTATCGCGTATCTCTCTCTCTCTCTCTCTCTCTCTCTGTGAAACAGGAAGTGACTGCTCCTCAATTTTCATTATTCTGCTTCTGAACGCTTTCATCATTTGGTTTGAATTGGTTTGGTTTGAATTTAGAAGGTTTTAGACATGAAATACACGTCTCCATACACTAAGCAGGACGGTGAGAACTAGTGCTGCATAATTAATCACATAAAAACAAAATTGCAATATGGACCCATGCAATTATTTCTTTGGAAAAGGCTTCAAAATATCTTCAACCCTCCTCTTGATTTGTCTACGTATTTGCTGTTCGCCTTGATAAACACATTTGAATACTAAATGGTACTGTATATTTAATATGTTCAATAATTAATAATATAAATTGTATTGGCAATATGGGTTAAAATAATCACAATGTGATATTTTTGCTCAGATCATGCAAAGCCCTAGTGAGCACCCAATAAACATTGTACATCTAAATGTCATCCAAAGACCAAAACCGCAGGACGAATGTCGTATGACGTAGAGTAGAGGGGGGTAGGACCTATTCCCAAAAACATGCAGATTCCAATTAACATTAGCTACAATTAAAAATACTACTACTGATAATAATAAAGAAACTATTTTATAACATTTTATTGGACTGTCTGAATGGACAGTGTGTTATTCATACAAATAATTAATATTTTTTTGTTCAATTTTTTAATGGCAGGAGTAAGTAAATATGACATTCTCTGTATTTAATGAACAAATAAAGTGCCGCAATTGTTCATCCAGTTTTTCTCAGAAAGGAAAAAAAGTTTATACAACAGTTCCACAAAAACCATTTATTGTCAACAGATTATGATTTGTTTCTTTTATTTAACCACTTATTTTGCTCTGCTAACACACACTGTATCCTTCTGCCCCTGGGGGAACCACGACTGGCGGAGCCGAGTGTCAGTTAGCGAGTAACAAATAACTGTAGAACACCTGGGATGACGAGTGATGCGTAAAGTCACACGTCCCAGTGCTGTTACTGTCTATCATCAGCACTCATGCAATGCCAATCTCATCCAATCAAATTGCTTGCTGCTGTAGAAGTGTTGTATATTTTACTGTATCTTTTTAAAATGTATGTTATATTTTTTAATCAGAATATGCTTGAATGTGTGTGTGTGTGTGGGGGGGCAGAAATTCTCCTTAAGTCACTCTAATTCCCCTGAGCCATTTAAATATTCTAATCATCATCTTCCTGTATGCTTCTCTTCCTCTATGACAATTTATAAGAGCGATTAATTGAGTAAGGGCCAGGTGGGGGATTTGTTTGCATATGAGGATGATGAGGGCCGATCCTTCCTCATGCATCTGTTTCTGAGTTATTAAACCGTGAGCTGGGACACACCACCATCTGTGCTTTAAAAGAGCTTTGTTCGTCTCACACTCTGCATTAAGACATCAAAAACACGGCGCTTATGAAGCCAGAGATCTGTATAAAGTGGTATACACAGCAGTGTGTATTATTTTATTATTTACAGGGAGTGTGTTTTGTAACTTGTCGAAGGCGGTCAGTCGATTACATATTGATTATGAGTTTCTTTTGTAAAAGAATCAGGCTCTGACCTTTATCTTCTCTGCCAATCATTTATAAATGTTTTTCTTTTCAGTCTGTTTTTTTTTATATAAAAGCACTCAAAGTAGAAAAAAACAAACTACAGACCTTTCGATTTTTTTAGACAAAAAAAAAAAAAAAAAAACAGTACATCACCAGCATCAAAAAGCTAAGGGTGGATTCGGATGAAAAACCTTTTAGTCCTCTGTAGATCCAGAATGGTTATTCTTTATCATTTATTTCCGGGACACTTTAAACATAAGCTTAAGTATTTCATAAAAGTGTAGTTTCATGTTTAATTCAGCATCTCTTCTGCATTTTGTCCCAGCCACTTGGTCTACTAAATCACCATGCCCAGACCCTCAGGCTTATCCAGCACCACATCCAGACCCTTGGTCTTCCTTCTTAGTCTTTATCCTTTGTCTTTGCTCCCTGTCTATGGTCTACAGCCCTGACCGGGATCCAACTGCATGATTTTAAATCATCTCCAGCACCACACACAACCCGCAGACCAAAACCAAGAGGATAGGTATAGTGCTGGAGATGACTGAGGGTCTGATTGTGGTGCTGGAGGAGATCAAGGGGAAACACAATCAGACTCTCAGTCATCTTCAGCACCATGCCTATCCCTTTGGTCTTCTCCAGCACCACACTTGGTGCCTTGGTCTTCTTCAGAACCACACTAAGCCCCTTGGTATTCTCCAGCACCACATCTATGCCGTTGATCTTCTCCAGCACCACACCCAGCTCCCTGGTCTTCCATCCTTAGTCTTCAACCTTTGGAGGACTTCCTGTTCCTGCCCTTACTGTCACATCACTTGAATTTAAATATAAATTATCTATGAAATAAGAATAATTATGGTTGAAAATAATGCTGCTGCAGAGCTCTCTCACAGCCGAGCCGTGTTGGCTAACATCGTGTAACAACACTTAACCATGTTTTAAGAAAATCTGTAGACTTTGATTTTTTATTATTTATTTATTCATTTATTTTGTTTGTTTTTATTTTCTAATTAGTTTTTAGAATTATTTGTTTAATTGCTTTATTAATTTTTGGCGGCACGGTGGTGTAGTGGTTAGCACTGTCGCCTTGCACCGTCCGGGTTCGATTCCCGGCCAGGCTTGATTCCAGTTTCTGTGTGCATGGAGTTTGCATGTTCTGTTCGTGCTTGGTGGGTTTCCTCTGGGTACCCCGGGTTCCCCCCACAGTCCAAGGACATGCAGGTTAGGCAAGGCAAGTTTATTTGTATAGCACATGTCATACACAATGGTGATTCAAATTGCTTTACATAAAAGAAAAGAAAATAATCATAAAATGAAATAGAAAATAATAGCAATAAAAACTTTTTGAAGAAAAATTTTAAATTTGATTTAAAATAAAAATAAAAAACAGTTTGCAATGGAATTTTTTTAATAATTAAAATTTAATTTAAAGTAAAGATAGAAAACTAATTAAAACGGTTTAAAATATAAGGTAAACATAAAATAATGCAGTCGCTTCGGACGTGGCACAGTGCTCATTCAATAAATGCACAGCTAAACAGATGAGTTTTAAGTCTAGATTTAAATGTGACTAATGTTTTAG
>JAQMYI010000036.1:33763922-33780340 GCA_030014275.1 Clariallabes melas | reverse complement strand
CTTAGCCCAGAGACAAGGACATGTTTTTAAAGGTATAAAGATACACAACAAGGTTACAAGATACTGTATGTACTCTTGATGCCATGGACCCATTGACGAAGAAAAATGCAAGTGCTGCTCGATGCCCAGTCAATGGCCATGGAATCCCAGGAAAAGCTCAAATTGAGGGGGCGGTTCAGTTGAATGATCAACATACCTCAACATACCAGAGTGGCTAAGCAGGGCTCAGTGGGTGGAAAAGCTCAAGAGGCATTCCCAAGGTACCTTGAGGGGTGTGGCTTAATGCTACTGTATATGCTTGAGAAGATGCAGAGGATGGGTTGTGCTGGGGGATGTTATCTTTTGCTTCCCAGATACATTGAATGGAGAAAGCCTACCACTGCATCTGTGGTTTAGAAGAGTCATTTTCATTTAGTAATATGACTTGGTGGTTAAAGCATTGGACTACTGATCGGAAGGTCCCAGGATCAAACCCCAGCACCACCAAGTTGTCGCTATTGGGCCCGTGAGCAAGGCCATTATCCCTCAACTGCTCAAATGTATAATGAGATAAAAATGTAAGTAGCCCTGAATAAGGGTGTCTGCTAAATGCCGTAAATGTAATGATATGATAATTGGGCGGTTGTACTGGCCGGGTTCAATTATTGGGCATTAGAACCCGCCACCCCACAGCAAATTCTGCCTATGGCTTAAATGTTGAGAGCTCTACACGTAAACAGTTATTAGCCAAGATTTCAAACATTTTTTGATCAAAAGTGTTGATGTAAAAAGCATTGACCCTTGATGTCTTTCCATAAATTATATATCTATAGTACAAGTACTGTATTGGGCAAAAGAAAATTAATGAAACAAGGTCAGTATTTGTTGTGACAAAATTTTGAGGACCCTTTAGTCTCAGGCACAATTTGTGCAGTTTTATAAGGAAGTTAGTTACTAAATTTTACTGAGCATCCTGCAGGACCACCCACAGCTCTTCTGAGGACTTGGACTGTTACACCTGCTACTTTTTTTGCCTGCAAAACCCAGCAGCTTCCAATTTGTTTTTGGTCTAAAAAATGGTCGCTTGTATAATCTGCTGCTTTGTTTTAGGGCATACAATTTATTTTGTGGTGGAATACTGATGTCTGAAAATCACAAATGTTTTTGTACTAATTCAATAATAAAGTAACAAAAAAGGATGCCAATGACTTTTGCACAGTCCTGTACATGTAGTGGTCATTAGACCTGTGGTCACGTATAAAGGGACAGGCATTCCTTGAACCAATTCAAGGCGTAAATTAACCATAATGTGCTTAAAAGACACTTTTTACTATTACACTACTAATACACTGTGATAAATAAATAAATAAATAAATAAATAGAACTACATTACCTCTGCAGTAAATTGAGCGTTTGAGGAACGCCAAATCCATTAGTTTCAACACAAATAGACAAGAACAGATTTAGCACTTAATGAACTAAACAAAATTAAAACACCACCCTGGAGGTTTTTGGGAACCGCCTCTTGACCTTGAGCTTTGTGAGAGCAGCCCTTGGGGCAACACCCCTTGAGCTTTCCGAACCCATTGTCCTCTGTATTGAGCAAGGTCTTGAAAAATTCTGGTTGATTCCCTCATTCTATAGAGTGGACTAGTATATATTTTTGTGAAGTGGTAGGAATCTGGAGATGACTAAACATTGTTGACTGGTGGACTGTTCATAATCCAGCAGCGACATGATTTTTTTAAACGACATTACTCTGTTGCTACACATCACTCTGTTGCTATATAATCTAGCTTATTTGAAGCTTTAAAATGCCATTTCTTTTAGATAAATATGAAAGAATACAGTACGTATATATTTCCATTAAAATCTTTGTGCATCTGTGATCCAATAATTATATTATACAGCCGTTCTGAAAGCACAGGTCATGTTTAAACGAGCCATTTAAATATGGACACTGAACTTATGACAAATAACGTTGCTGCATGATGGAAATAATGATTAATAATATATTTACTAGGAGGGAGTGTGATATTGTAGCAGGTAAAAAAGTGTGACAAGGAATTCTGCATTAACTCTGTGTAATTTTAGGCTACACTGATGAATTTGTCATGGCAGAACATTCTGTAAAAATCCTCTTCATGATCAGACAAAGTGAAGTAAGTTTAATCATCTGGTTAGTATATAACTGTGTGATAAATTCATTCCATGATAATCATACAAATAATGCAGTAGAAATTGCCCTTGATAAAATAGCACTAAGACAGGTAACGCAATGTTCATGAAGAGCCGCAACTCCTGTTAGTTTTTGTTTCATTATGAGACCTGACATGTAGTGATGTAGATTGAACGCTCATTTTAATTTAGGTACAGTGGATTTTATTCCTGTACAATAAATTACAGCCCATGATTGGTTTTGTCTTTGATTTCCATTTCATCAGACATTTCCTGCTTTCTTAACAGCGAAAGCAAGCATACTCTGTCACTCACACGCGCGAAATGTAAACATTTGGACCCACTTCGATGCTGTAATCATAGCATCTTCAGTCTTCTTCAGCGCTCCGTGGTGCTCCTTTATTCATTACTGATGGAAACCGGTCATTTCTCCTTCCACAGAGCATGCTCATGCTGATCCTCGGTGTTTCCGCTGTTATACATTGATTAATTAGAATGTTAGTCCATTCATGCAGTCGTTAATTGGCACTTTAAGTTTACTTGTCCATTTATACACACTGACACACACACATAGACACCCTCAGCCATCCTGAAGTGCACACATTCTCTCTCTCGCTCTCTCTCAGTGCGTGTAAAGGGATGCCGTGAACACGATGTCTCTGCGAATAGCCAGTGATGCTCTTTCCATCTTGCTGCCCAAAACGGAGTCTCCTACGATTCGGGCTGCTTGTCTGACCTCCTTCAGGACCTCATCCAGTCTCTGGATGCAGCGCACCACTGTCCCCTCCTGCACATCTGTCAGTTGGGCGATCTCCGCAAAGGGCTGTCACACACACACACACAAACATACGCATGAAAATTTTACATTTACCTAATTTACCTAAATGCACTAATTTACATTGAGTCATTTGGCAGACTCACTTATCCAGAGCGACTTACATGAGTGCTTTGATGTTTCCATTATTAGACAGATAATTACACTGGTTCATTAGTTCCCAAATACCTAAGAAACAACCAGGTCTTTAGTGCTTGCTTAAAAATTGTTACAGACATTTTGTGGAAGTTCAATCCACCACCGAGGATCCCTGAGAGGTGGGACCAGTCGAGCAGTGCTGGACGATCGGAGGGAACGTGGTGCGGTGCGGTGTGAGATAAGAGCTTTAAGGAAAGTTTGTGCTGACCTGTTTATAGCTTTGTAGGCAAAGCATCAGTGTTTTGAACTTGATGCGGGCAGTTACAGGAAGCCAGCGGAGGGAGTGGAGGAGTGAGTGGTGTGGGAGAATTGAGGAACTCCCGCGCACGCAGAGGGAGCAGATAGCGCTGTCCTCCGAGCGGAGGGAGTGGAGGAGTGAGGTGGTGTGGGAGAATTGAGGAAGGTTGGAAACAAGCCGTGCATCTGCATTCTGGATCAGCTGCAGATGCATCATGCTCTCATTATTGAGAATTGAGGAGCATGCATCATGCTCTCATTATTATTGTAATGTAATGCACCGCTTATTTACTGTATATTATATCTATAAAGTTTATGTATCTATAAAGTGGGTGTGTCTGTACATTGAAGATATTTATGAAAAAAAAATATTTTGGGAGAAAGTAACATGTGCAATAGAACTTGGATTAATAGAATTTGCTTTCTGATTTGGATAATATGGTTTGTTTAAAATGTTTTCAGTTTTTCGCTGTACTATACCTATGTATTATTCAATATTTACGATTCAATTCAAGATTCAAAAGAATGGGCCTCCGAGTGGCGCAGTGGTAAAGTTATCGCCCTATCATCCGGAGATCGCTGGTTCGGTTCCCGGGTGATGCTGTAACCTCTCGCAGCCAGAGATCTAGAGAGAGCTGATTGGCCGAGCTCTCTCAGAGGGGAGGGATGAGAGGTACTTCGTGCTCGCACATTAATCACAACTCTACAGCCAATCAGGGGCGTCTGTGAGCTCGCGCACGCGGAGGGAGCGGATAGCGCTGTCCTCCGAGTGTGTTACTCCGCCCCTAATGGTGCGTGAGCCTGCAGTTCGAAAAGATGGTCGGTGGAAACGTGGCGTCACGTGGGTCGGAGGAAACACGTGGGTCGGTCTGTGGCCCTCCCGGCTGAGTGGTAGTAGAAGCTTAATGTGGAGCCCCCTAGTGACGGGGAGGAATTGGACACGACTAAATTAGGGGAGAAAATCGGGAAAAATCCGGAAAAACAGGGAAAAATTTATAAAATAAGTAAAACAAAAATTAGAATAAATTATTGCAACAATAATTGACTATAATTAATAATTTGAAATAAAAATCCGCCGCCACAAACTGTGTTATTAATGTTACTGTTACACGGAAAGAGTTTTTTTTTTTTTTTCAAATACATTTGATCATTTGAAATTGTTCCTGGGTCAGAGGTCACTAGATGAAGAGCTACGTCAGATGTCTCACTTCATTTGTTTAGAAATGTCGTCATTTATTTTGCCGTCTGTCATTAGTGTTAAACATTTTATAATTATAACTCAAACATTAGACATGAATAGATCTGATTTGTCTCTAACTTGTCATTGCTGTTACCAGGAAGAGAAATAACACCAGGATTTACATTTATGAAATAATGCATTAAGCTCGACTTTTTGTGACTTTTTGTTGAACACTAAGTTCCTGCTGGTAAAGAAGTTACTCTACGCGAGGAAGAAGAAAAAGATTTCAGGGGACTTTCATCACCCAAATTCCACCTTTTCTGTAGAATGACCCTGTTAGTCCACCGTGGTGTCGCCTGACTGGTATTAATACTCAACACTTATCACAATGTTTATCTTTTACAGGGTCATCATCCTCATCATCTTCATCATCCTCATCATGTATAAGTCTGATCCCCCGCCGAGATATGAGGAGTCCCAGAGTCATCCTTATCCTCACCCTCACCCGGAGGGACAATACACTGTTCCTCCACATGGGGGCGCTTACGGGTTCGCACCCTACACCTTCCCCACTACAGTCTGGCACGGACCAGGAGAACCAGCACCGGGGACGCTGCCTGTTATTCCCACCTACACGTCATCAGGACCAGCACCTCCCTCCGACCTGGGTACAGCATGGACATCTCTCTATCTCACACACACACACACACACACACACACACACACACACACACACATATATAATAAAACACAGTCATGAGGATTTATCTCAGGATTCAAAACATCAGGAAGTCCTTAATCATAGTTATATAGATGATGAAGTTTTATGGGAATGATTCCATACTCTTCATACACAGTGGATCCGTTATCACCCAGATGAGGACGGGTTCCCTGTTCAGTCAGGGTTTCTTCCTATTACCATCTCAGGGAGTTTTTCCCTCAGCACCGTCGTCCTCGGCTCGTTCATCAGGGTATACGAGTTTAATCCGCTCTGGATTGAGTTCTTAAGGTGAAGTTTGTATTGTGAGACACATCGTCCTATAGGGAATAATGTAAATACAGATAATCTGTTCCAGACACCCAAAAATATCACCAATATCACCAATATTTCCAACACTATAATCATATTTTTGTATATAAAAACAATCAAAACATTTATAGAAGACATGAAAATTTATTGATTATTAAGTAAAATATGTAATAAACAGACATTAAACTTTATTTAGTTTATGATTCCTCTCGACACCGGCTGCTTTAAAAGCCAAACTGAAAGCGTCTCCCTTTTCTTCTTGCTGACATTATTGAGACCCGCGGTGCAGCGTCTTCACTAAATCTTACACAACACTTTTTTTATAATGAAAAAAATACATAAACTCACTTCGCTTGCCTTTCCACTGACACAAACAAGTTTTGAACGGCTCGCGGACGTAAACGCAACTTAGCAAAATTTCAGTTCTTAAGCTGAACATTTGTAAGGCGGCGTTCGTATGCCGAGGTACCGCTGTAGTTTTATTTATCACCAGGGGTGGCGCTAGAGATCCTGAGTCCCTCGTAGATGTAATGTTCTGATTACCTGCCGTATCATTTCAGCGGTTCTGGAATCATCCTTACTCACCCCTTTATGGTACCAGCTCTTTATGTCACTATGAACCGATTATTTAGGAAAAGATGCAGTTCATTATAAACCTGAACGTATCACTATGATAATAATAATAATAATAAACTCACAAAGAAACAATAATTAAAAGTAACTTTTTCGCTGTTTGTTTTTGTTTCAGGTGAATTTTGGGAAAATCGAAGTATCCGACATGCGTTCATCAGAAAGGTGAGAGGTTCTGAAGCCAGGTTTGGACTATAAGTCCTGACGAGTGTTAAACACTGAGTGCAGCAGTAGTGGTGTGTAAGTTCAGGATGGAGGAAACACTGTGTGTGTCGTTACAGGTTTATCTTATTTTGGCGGCCCAGCTGTTATTCACAACCTCCATAGTAGCCGTGTTCACGTTTGTGTGAGTATCGTTAATTAACAGACTGAAAACGCAACACGTCATCGCCGACACACACACACACACACACTCGACACGTGTTTATTTCCTACAGCGATCCTGTGCGTCTTTTCATCATCCGGTATCCAGTGGTTTTTCGGCTGTCCTTGTGAGTGCTGCTTATTTATCTGTACTGATCACATACACAAAGAGAAAGCACGTCCTGATGATGATGATGATGATGATGATTCTGTTTCTTCCTCAGGTTTTTGCGCCGTGTACGTCGTACGTCGGGTTGGTGTGCTGTGAAACAGTAAGGTCAGTTTATAAGTTTCTGCCCAAACCAAACACTGAATCAGTAACTCTGTAAGATTCTGAAATCCCTCACGCTGTACATCTGTACGTCTACATACACAAACGTCTCACTGTTTCTGTCTTACAAACGTTCAGATATCCTGATGGAAACCTTTGTCTCTGTCATTCCCCTGGAGGTTTCTAAGCCACAGAAAGACATGGTTAGTAAAGTGTGTGTATTTATTCTTATACTGAAAGTTCTCCTTCTGTTACAGGAGACGGTTTCCTGTGAATTTGGTCCTCCTGTTCATATTTGTAAGTGTTTAAGCGATGCTGAAGTTCAGGCTGGAGGACGACAGAATGTCTGAATGTTTTGTTGTCCTGCGGGTGACTGTATTGTTCTTCTGTCCTCGAGTGTAGGTGTAGAAATGTTCCAGGCTAAATCTCTTTGTCTCTCCCACAGACACTCGCCATGTCCTACATGACAGGAGCATTAGCAAGGTTAGACACACACACACACACACACACACACACAAAACTGTTTTTTAATTAAAAAATTAAGATATTCCATTTCCATAAACATTCAGACCCTTTGTTATGACGCTTCAGCACACCCTCCTCCTCCTCCTCCTCCTCCTCCACCTTGAGATGCTTCTACACCCTGACTGGAGTCCACCTCTGCCTCAATGACTTCACTGGGACAGACACACACCTGTCCATGTCTAAGGTCTCACACCAGGTTGTGGTCAAGGTCAAGAGAATTATCTGTAGACCTGCGAGACAGGATTGTGTTAGACACGGATCTGGGGAAGGAGACAAGAAAACGTTCTGCAGGATTGAGAGTGTTGGAGGTCACGATCGCCTCCATCGCTCTCAAATGGAGAAGTTTTGGAAAGATCTGTCCGCTCAGAAGGGCCTTAGTCAGAGGGGGAACCAAGAACCTACGGGTCAGAATAAATGAGATCCTGAGTCCCATTGTGTAGATGGGAGAGACGTACAGAAGGACAGCCGTCACTGCAGCGCTCCACCAGTCAGCGGCACCATGACACCTGACTCTCAGACCACGAGAAACGAAAACGTCTGGTCTGATGTCCAAAGATTGAACTATTTTGGGGTCAGGAACTCAGGCACCGCACATCACCTTATTAACCCCGACCCCACAGTCAGACACGGTGGTGGCAGCATAATGCTGTGGGGGAGGGGCGGGGGACTAGTCAGGATAGAGGGAACAATGGACGCAGATCAAATAAAGAGCAATCCTGAGTATAAACCTTCTCCAGAGTTCTCAGGATCTCAGGCTGGGATGATGGTTCACAGTTCAACAAGAAACTCACACAGGAGTGGCTTCAGAACAGAACTTCAGAGTCCAGACTAGAACCCAATAATCCTGTCTTCGCAGGTCTACAGATAATTCTCTCGACCTCATGGCGTGGTTTTGACTGTATTTACGTTACATAGACAGATGTGTGCCTTTCCTGATGATGTCTAGTGAAGTCCGTGAGGGACAGGTGGACTCCAGTCAGGGTGTAGAAGCACCTCGAGGTGGACTGATGCAGGAGGAGGATGAGGAGGTTCTGCTGAATTCACAAGCAGACTCGAGTCAATCAGTGCTGCAAAGGAGCTCAACCAAGTACCAAGTGATGGGTCTGAACACTAATGTAAATTGGGTATTCCTTTGTTTGTAATAAATTAAAACTTGTTGACCACCATTGTGTTGTTGCTCTTTAATATTTCTACATCCTGTATTCAGTCACCTGACTGGACTCTCAGGTCTGTCAGTAAAAATAAAATGGATGAGAGTGTTGATGAAGGTGTTTAAATCCTCCCCGTCCTTTGTGGTTCTAGTTATTACGAGACGAAGTCCGTGTTCTTAGCTTTGGGAATAACGGCGGTGGTGTGTGTCTCCGTCACGGTCTTCAGTTTCCAGACCAAGGTAAAGATCGGACACACACTCTGAAAACACGCCTTTGTTCAGCCTTATCGAATGAACCCGTTGTCTCGTCTTACAATGGCCTTCTGTCCCTCCTAAAACATTTATGTCCTCCCGGTTAAACCGACCCGGAGCGTTCTCCCCAACGCAGAACCCCTGAGTCACCCTGCCTCTATATTATGTGTGTGTTTGTGTGTGTGTGTGTGTTCAGGTGGACTTCACCTCCTGTTCCGGTTTGTTCTGTGTTCTGGCCATTGTGCTTCATATCACAGGCATCATCACAGCCATCGTTCTCTCCTTTCAGTATGTAAGTGTTACTGCTCACTGCAACACACACACACACACACACACACACACACACACACACCTTTGTGCATACACACATTTTTGAAAGCAGCAGTATGCAATGTGTTTTCGACACGTCACAACAGACGCCAGCAATGTTGTGTTAAAGCCACGCCTCGTCTTATTGCTGTGACACACACACACTGCGGTGGCTTAATGCTGGACTGTTAATGTTAAATGTTAAAGATCCTGGCGTTCAACACTCAGCTGCTGTTGGGGAACCGAGCTCTCAGCCTGAGCCCAGAAGAGTACATGTTCGGAGCTCTGACCCTCTACACTGTCATCATCATGATCTTCCACTTCCTGCTGCAAATCACTGGCATCAGAAATAAATGACAACACACACACACACACACATTCCTGTATGACTAGCAGAGTGAGGACCAGGTAAATGTACTATGAAAGTGAGGACCAGCCTTTCTGCTATACTTTGAGACAAATGCATTCTACATTTCAACACCAGGTGGCGCTCTGATCACACTGTCCACTCTAAAAAAGTCACAGGTGGAAAAAAGTGAGGACCTTTTATGCGGGCGGTATTGAGTTAATTCCTGTGTAGATTTAAACTACAATTTTTTTTCATTTAATTTTTTATGCATAAAGTATTAAAATAATGCAATTTTGTAATATATAAAAAGTTGGATCGTCTTTAGAGTAGAGGCTCTCTGTTTGGGGTTTGGGGATCACAGACGAACACAATACCTACACATAAATGTTATGACTGTTGATCAAACTACTGCACAAACGTGTAGATGTACACGAACTAACATTTATCAACACATTATGAGGAAAAGAATGAATAAAGCTGCAATGGAGGACAAACATTTTAAACTTCACCACATCCACCATGTATTATCCTGTAGAGCAGAGGTGTTCACGTCCCGTCCTACAGGGCCGGGGGCCAAGCACAGTTCGGGGAATCTTCTGCTCAAACACACAGAATCAGAGTCATCTGTTTACTTCCAGGTTTAGCGTGTGTGTGTGTGTGTGTGTGTGTGTGTCAAAAGATATTTTCAGCTTTAAGTGTTCATAAGGCTCCAAAAGTTGTTGTAATTCTTTGTAAATCTCCATAAGCCCTGTTGAATGAACACACAAAGATTTAAAAAGACGTGTTTGTAGACAAAGCGAAGATTTGATGATTAATCTGTGATCTCGCTTCTCTAATGCAAGGATGATTTGTACTGAAACATGGTGTTAGTTCTGTAAAGTCTTTTGTTTTCCGAACTGGAAATTGTCAAGAATGCGGAGGGGAACACTGTTTGCCCGGGGAAACGATGTTTTACTTAGTAAATGTTTGTTGGGGTTTGGAGTTTAGAGATCTCTGTTAATGTGGAGGTGTTTGTTCTCACCTGCTGTATTCATTCTCCTGAAGGTGTTGATTCATGTACAGTAAACAAAGTAAATAACAGATACACCTCTCTCTCTCTCTCTCTCTCTCTCTCTCTCTCTCTGTCATTATTACAGTGGCTCAATAAATAAATGAATAAATAAATAATTAAAGAACACAATCTTATTACTGTTATACACACGTGGGGTTTTTCTTATTATTTATGTTAAAACAGAAAATAAAAGAGGAAGAGGAGGAAAAAATATAAAAAATATATATAAGAGTATTATACAAAATATTAAAAGAGAGTGAAAGAAAAAAGAAACTGGAGAGGAATCACACCACCGCTCGTGCAGCAGGAAGAAAAAGTGTAACGTTAAAATGGAATATTAAATGGATGGATACAATCATGTGTAAAAGTTAGTGCCCCTCTTTTAATATGTATGTTTGTGCAAAAACATATTAATTATCATCTGGTCATAACAGGGATAAGTATTAATCAAATGCAATAATGAAGGTTTAGTGCATTTTAAATTAGCAGTTGTCAAATAGTAACTGGTTTAAAGCACACTGTAAACAACTCCAACTAGATAAATGTTAAATTAATGAATACTGTATTGTTGGCACAACTTCTTCCAGTGGTATTTGTTGAGACAACAGGTAACATTGTGTTCTTGTAAACAGACTGAAAAAACTAAACTAAAAAAAATCAAGTTCAGCCAGCACTTTACCTTCACTGAGATGCAATCACGTGATTTATAAAAGCCCCGCCCCTGACGCTGTCAATCTGCACTAAAGAGGTGAAGATGGCCGTTTTGTGGACTCTTTATTGTGGGTAATTATTTTATAATTGTTTTTCTAAAATATGTTTCAGTCAGTTTACAGGTATTTTAGACATTTAGCGAATGATGAAGCCTCATGTAGGTGTCGAGGCTCCCAGTCAGTAGCTTCATCAAAATGTTCATTCATGAAGCTTCATTCAAGGGCTCATTGTCCTGCCATCTAGTGGACACTTTGTGTAGCAGCTAGATCATAACATTACAAGCAGCACAGTTAATAAGTACATGCAGCTGCACTGGTCAAGGAAATGTTTATGCACATAATCAACATCTCTGAATCTTCTGAATCAAGGCTGCACGAGCCTTCACTTAAGCGTCAGTCACATGATTCCGTCCTCCGAAACAAGCTCTTATTGTCACAGAGACGCTTTTTTGTGTCTGACACACAAACTGTTCATTGTTGCTAGTTTTTAAAAATGGTCATATAAATATATTTAGTATAACCATATTAATATAAAAGCACCAGGTGTTATTCATGTATTTTATATTTATATTTATGGAACCTGTATTTTCTTGTTTTATGTAGATCACTGTTTTAACTTTGACTAGTTTTGGAAGAATAAAGCTTTTTTTAATGTAACATTTGTGTGTTTTAATTGTTGGGGTGTTGTTAGTCCAACTTGATTTAATAGAAAGACAATGACTTTGTTCGAACCAGTGGGGGAAAAGGGGAGATAACTTACTTTTTTGAGTAGATGAAAAGTCAACTCTAAATAAATATAATTAATTGAGCCCACAATCAATACTACATGAGCTGACTTAAATATTTTAAATTACAAGGTGAGTCCATTTATGATTTTGACCTGGGTACACAATGTGTCAACTAAACAGATTTAATCATTTCTAGAAATTAGGTTTGAAAGGTGGGGGGTCTGATCAAAGAGAAGGCAATTATTGTTAACATCAGGTATTTTTAATATTACCTTCTACAGAATGTTTATTTATGGTAGCATTAATATCAGTAGGTCAGTGTGAGTTTAAATTTTATATTTTCTAGCATAGTACATCAAAGAAGATAACGACTCATTCCAGTTTTGGGTAGAGAAACTCTGAGATGTGGTCCGACAGTCGGAAACGTGGTTGAGGTACAGCCGTGTAGGAGTCTCTCATATTACTGTATACTTGGTCTAGAATGTTTTTTGTTTTCCCTTATTGTTAAACTCACATGTTGGTGATACTGTATGTGGGCAGGACATTCCTGAGATCACAGTGGTTAAAATCACCAGCTACTGACCACAGCATCTGGCCTGCTGATGGCTTCATGTAATCCGCCTCCGCCGGGATGTAAACAGTCAGCAAAAACACTGTATTAAGGGGCCCTTGGTAGACAGACGGGTCTACAGTTCACCATTAAAAACTCAATGTTCCTAGAACAGTGCTTTTCAACAACCTGAACATCCCTACGCCATCTGTTGTTCTGTTGCATCTGCTGATGTACAGTCCCTACACGTATCTACATTGGTATCGGTGGGCATGAAGCAAACAGGTCTGCCATGAGGGCCGCCATGATGTACTCTTACATTGTAATAAGAAATAGGAGATAATTTTGACTAGATTTAATATGATTTCACTTGACCCTTTTGCTGTGAAATACACGTTTATCATGTTTATCACATTTATCATGTTCATCATGCCATTTTACAGAAACTCCTGTCATTTGGTAAAGGGAGAATGAGACCTACAGATGGCGCTAATGTAACTTTTTTTGTAACTGCCTTTAAACATCAAAAAGCTTGTTTTACTTACTTGACCTCATCAGATCAGTCATACTTTACTCTTATGTTTATGAAATATTATAATACTTCCGGTTCCTCCTGTTGTTTGAGTTTAGTGTGAGCACTTTTTAAATGAGTAATCCACCACAGTATGTAAAGACTTATGTTTTAAGACAGTATGCTACAAGACTCAATTTAACCCCAATGGACACAGTTTTCTGATTTTCCTGATTTCTTTTGTTTCTTATTGTGTATCGAGTGTCAGCAGCTGTTTGTGGTGTGTTGCTTGGCACCGGGTCCTCTTGGAGCCTCCACAGCGGGGGTATTGAGCCCCAGTCCAGGAGGGCTAGTGGTTAGCACAGTCTGGTATTTCACCTACATGTAAACACACACACACACTAAACCTGGAAGTAAACAGATGACTCTGATTCTGTGTGTAGAAAAATCCCCGAACAGTGCTGGACACCGGCCCTGTAGGACGGGACGCGAACACCTCTGCTCTACAGTGAACACCTCTTCATGGTGGATTTGGTGAAGTTTAAAAAGTTTGGCAAACTTAAAATAAATGTAAATACATGCAGTATATGGTCTCTATTGTAGCTTTATTGTTTTTTTTTTAAATAATGTGTTGATAAATGTTAGTTAGTGTACATCTACACATTTGTACAGTAGTTTGATCAACAGTCATAACATTTATGTGTCGGTATTGTGTTCATCTGTGACCCTCAAACAGCGAGTCTCTCTCCAAAGACTATAAAACTTTTAATTTATACAAAATTGCCTTAATTTAATACTTTATGCTTTAAAAAATAAAATAAAAAAGGTGGTTTAAATTCATCTACACAGAAATGCACTCATTGCCCCCCATTTCTTTTTCACCTGTGACTTTTCCAGAGTGGACAGTGTGATCAGAGCGCCACCTGGTGTCGAAAAAGTAGAATACATTTGTCTCAAAGTATAGCAGAAAGGGTGGTCCTCACTTCCATAATACATTTACCTGGTCCTCACTCTGCTAGTCATACAGGAATGTGTGTGTGTGTGCGCGCATGTGTGTGTCTCTGTTCATTCGTTTCTGGCACCGATGAGCTGCAGCATGAAGAGGAACAACTGGATGATGTCAGTGTAGAGGGTCAGAGCTCCGAATACGTACTCCTCTGGGCTCAGGCTGACGGTCCGGTTCCCCATCAGCAGCTGAGTGTCATACGCCAAGAACTACACACACACACACACACACACACACACACACACACACACACACACACAGTGTGAATAAAGAAGCTTTGGTTTAACTTCTGTTGTTAATATTGTATGAGTTTTAAAACACTCTACAACAATAAGTAATGGTATAACACACACTCACACACACTCTCACAGATACACACAGACAGTGAGAGTGATGGAGGATGTACTCACCAGAGTGTAGATGATGGCCCCGAGAGCAGCGTACAGCATGTGCAGCCATGGAATCTAAACCCAGGAAAGAGGAAAACACTGAACACACACTCAGTGAGTAAGTGTTAGTGAGTACGTACTGTATGTTACAGCATGTGTTACTAGTGTGTGTGTTTCGTTATTGAAGGACTATCACACAGCCATGGCACTACAAGACCAATAAGAAGACCCTCTAGACGTCCGCACAGCTGAGTCTCTGGCAATCTTCAAACGACGTCTTAAGACCTATTTGTTCCTTTAATATTTGGCAGTGGCGAGGAGTGCGATCCTGATCCCTCGACTCACTAGGGAGGCACAACAAGCGTACTTTGTCCTCATTCCCAAGTGGATGATTACGATTTGCTAAAAAAGGAGATCCTAACTTGCTGTGACCTCTCCAATGACCAGGCAACCACCGAGTTCCATTGGTGAGTTTGCAACCCTCAGGTCTCTCCCTGAACCCAGCTGGACCACCGGTACCAAATGGCATACTGGTGGTTACAACCAGAGCTTTTAACTTGACTGGTTCTTGCGCTTCCTCCCCGTGTGATGAAAAGAACGCTGGGGCATGAAAGCCCCCTCCATCCTGCGAGAAATGGTAGATGCACTCGAGTGCTCACGTTTGACCATGAGAAAAAAAAAAGTTCCTGGAAAGAAGCCCTCCTCACTTCATCCTACATCCACACCAAGAACATGCGCCATGCCCACCTTCTCTGGAGCCTCTGAGAGATGAACCTATGCCCAAGCCCAGGAGATTAGTGCTGATGCGGAGGCAAAAGGTGAACTTGCTGCAGGTTAGGCACCTTCACAGAGGATGCTACACCGAGTCTTGGATGAAGGCGGCCGAAACTGGGACGAGCTCCTGACATATGTCCTCTTGGTGGTTCGGGAAACATCTCAAGAGAAAAAACACTGAGCTTTGTCATTAAACCTGTTAAAAAGTTCATGTTGACAGGGTCATGAACTGATCCAACACCAAGAGCTAAACAAGCTTGTCAATCAGTTCCAGGATGTGTTTTCCACATTCATCTGGTGTGACATGAGATCAAGTCCCTGCCAGGTGTAATTGTCCACCAACGCACCTATAGAGTCCTGGAAGCCCGCTGTCATGCAACATTGAAACGGAGGTCACTAAAATGTTGCACGATGGCAATGATAGAGGAGTCCACTAGCCCCCGGTCCAGAACCATCACGGTCGAGACCAAACCCGACTTCAGAGTTCCCACCACACCAGCAACTCAACTTCAACCGTTCCTTCCTGGTACACATTGAGACTATGCTCAGCTTGGTCCTTTCAAAAGAGTTCAAAAGTAATAAACATCCAATCCTGTATGTGAGCAGAAAACTCACACCAGTGGAGTAAAAATACGCTGACATTAGGGTAAGAGGCTCTGGCCATCAAATCAACCTTAGAGGAACTGAAGTAGGTCCTGGCTGGGAGGCACTTCACCGTGGTGACCGACTATGCTCCTCTACAGTGGATGGTAAGGGCTAAGAACATCAACCCTCGCACCTCTCACTGGTTACTCAATCCTGGCCCATTCAAACTGACAAAAATGATTAGAAGTCAGGTAGAAGTGTCAGGAGCGGTGAAGTGGTCAGAGTTATAGGAGTGGGGAGGAAGATCTGGTGGATGCAGGGGGTAATTTGATAGAAAAATATGATGGTAGAGAATTCTGGTAGAGTGAATATAGGAAATGTGGGAAAGTAATAAAGCCTAAGTGTTGCAACTGTGCAGGAAGTCACAGTGCTGCTTATTGGGGATGTGAGGTGATGAAAAGGGAAGAAGAGGAGATGATTCACTATCAGCTGCGGGGAACCATTTGGGTGTAGAAGGACTAAAGTGGGAAGAAATTAATGTTCACAGTGTAGCCAAAAGATGTAGCCAAGCCTGGTTGCTGTTCTTGCAGTGAAATGCAACCCTAAGCCATTAAAGCTGAATAAGGTGTTACACTTAATGTGTGTGTGTGTGTGTGTGTGTGTGTGTGTGTGTGTGTGTGTGTGTGGT
>JAQMYI010000036.1:33668548-33682661 GCA_030014275.1 Clariallabes melas | reverse complement strand
AGTTAGACAGAGAGTTCTGCTGTACAGAAAGACACACAGACATGGACGTGGACTTCAACCTCAAATAATAATAATAACAATAATAATAATCATAATAATATCACTGATTACATTAAAGATCAGCAGATGATTATTAGCTTTAACCTTTTAAATCTTTCTAACTCTTGCTTCCGCTAGTAGAAATATAAATCCCTTTCTGAGCTCCATTTCGATCCCCCTGTACAGTAGACACACCCTCAGTCCTGGTCATAATGAAAGGATTCACTGATTCACTGAGTGAAGGAAGAGTCAGTCGTGTTCATAACAAAAAGATTCACTGATTCTCTTAAACTCATACATCGGTCAGCCGACTATATCTCTAAAAAGATATTTTCTGTTAATAAAGTTTTATTCTGATATAAAAGCATTAAAGTTCTATAATTTTCACGCACCATGGAGTCCTTAGTGCTGACAGAATGTTCAATCATATCTTTTTTGGGTTGACAACATATTTTCCCAAAGAAAAGAAGCATACTTATGATGAATGTTATCACTGTCGCCTATTCATTGTGTTACAATAACAAATTGTTCATGGTTGTAATATTGATTTGCGTATTTTCTTTTTCAACACTAATCTCCAAGCCTTCCTCCTCCCTCCCTCCTCCTCCTCACATCTCATTCTGTAATGGTGATTTTACGGTCGGCTTGTTAT
The DNA here is from genome assembly GCA_030014275.1 of Clariallabes melas. Lineage (NCBI taxonomy): Eukaryota > Metazoa > Chordata > Actinopteri > Siluriformes > Clariidae > Clariallabes > Clariallabes melas. The sequence continues at coordinate 33,681,970 of JAQMYI010000036.1, read as the reverse complement.
TGACTGCAGCACAAAAGCACAACGAGACAGCAAGAATAATGCGAAAGAATTGAAGATTAAAGTATTACGAGAGTATTCACAGGCCTGAGAGGATTGTCAGGGCAGAAAGAAGTTAAATTATTTAAATAAAGTGTGACACTAAAACAAACGTGCTAGTCCTGAAAAGCAGAAAGAGGACGATTTCAGAAACAAAAACAAACGAACCCCTCGTCTCTTGGCGATCTCACACTCTGGGCTTTTCTTTATATCATCACTTTACCTAAAGACCTGCAATATCATGCCACACCAGCAGGGGGAGGGGGGTGCAAAGGTTAACAGGAGTCGAGTAAACAATCTGGTGTGTGTTATGGTGATAATTTTATAATTCAAGCTTTGCCTCAAAAATCTCAGACTAAATATCTCTCTGTAACTAGAACTTCACTTTTAAGGAATAGTTTTGGGGGGAAATTGTTTAGACGATTGTGTTGACAAATAAACACGATTCTAACCTAGACATGTTTAATGGAGAACTGGACTGGATAGTTGCATGAACACAAGAATGTTAAGCTTTCTTTACTTTAATAAATGTGGTGAGTCTGTGAGTGATGGTAAGTTTGAATCATTTTAATGACTCAGTTCTTTGAATCTCATTCAACAAATCTTTTTTTGAGTCATTTAATTAATTTCATGCTTTTGATCAGAAATGAAACGAAATGTTACATTTTCAATAAACAGACCCCCAAAACACACATTTTGGTAATAAAAATACTACAATGCAGCTAAAGACATATTATGATAAACAGAATGAGCAGCTCATCTCTCATATCTTCTAGTCCTAATCATTTGTTCCTTTACGCTATTAGCGTTTATGACAAAAGAACGAACGATTCGGACCAAAGACTCAAAGATAACGACTCATTTCTGTTTGCTGTACATAACCTACGGAGGTTTTGCGATGATTTGCGTATGCTCGTCCAGTAGAAAATGAACGAATCACTGTCCGAGATTCACATTAAAGACTTGTTAAAAAAAACCGAATCGTTCATGAAAGACCCATCAGTAGAGTCTGAGCAGCCGTATGAATCTGTGAACAAATCTAAATAATTCAGTTTAAAGGGAAAAGTACAAACGTGAATGAACCGAGTCGATGCAGTTTAATGAATCATTAGACGAATCTGAATGAAATGAAATAACTCGAGTCTGTGAAACGTAACAAATCTTAAAAACACGTCTCACTCGCTCACTTTAAATTCATTATTCAAGTGATTCAGCTGGAACAAATGCAAACTGTAATGCAAATCATTTACATTTATACATTCATGATTTATTAATTGTGATTTGTTTAGGTATAAAACAGCTCCTGAAAGTGAGATGTGTGACTCGAGTCATTTCATTTCATTCAGATTCGTCTAATGATTTTTTCTTTTCCCTTCAAACTGATTCATTTAGATTTGTTCACAGATTCGTACAGCTGCACAGACTCTCGCCGTTTAAATTCACAGTGGAATCTTTATAAACTGTTTATAACTGTGCAGAATGGAGTCGTTTATATTGATTCAGTTAAACAACTCATTGTTTGATTCGTTCTTTTTCACTAACTGGAATTATTTCAGTTTCTTAATTTTAAGCTTGTTCATTAGATCAGACTCTCGTTCACTTTAATGATTCACTTTAATCTGTTCCTCGTTAGTTTGTTAAGTTGCAGCCTGAAGCCAGGATTCATTCAGTTTTGCTCACGGACTCGTTAAGTCGCGCAGATTTGAAGGTATTTAAGGTCATTTGTTTAAATGATTGATTTAGATTTGTTCACTGACTCGTTTGGGTGCACAGCCTCGAGTCATTTAAGTTTATTAATTAACATTATTAAGTCCGATTCATTTACTGATATATTGAGTCACACAGTAATGAGTCATTTAACCGTGTTTAAATTAAAAAAACAAATCAGGTTAATTTAACGATTTGTTCAGCTGCATGGACACGAATCATTTAAGGATCATTTATTTAAAGGATTCCTTCAGATGTCTTCGCTCGTTTGCTGTAGGTTCACAGGTTCGACTTATTAAAGTTTGTAAATGTAAGTGACTTATTGTGAACGGACCGTAGACCGATTCGTTCTGATCGCGCGCCCATCTCAGACTCATGACCACTGACCAAACATAAGAGGATGTAAAAGCTGTGTTTGATGATCATACAGACGGACTAATGAGCACATCAGGAACTCGTGCATGAACTTCTTCATTTGATAAATTATTCACTTGGTGTAAGGAACGTAGGGAAACACAGTATATGTTGTGTGTTTATTTTGAAATAAGTAAATGCTTCCTAGGTACACAGTGTTTAGTCAACACTCACATACAGTAAGCACCCTGTTTGCTGTATTATTTACGCCAGGCAACAACCTTTAAAAATAGGCCTCTCTTCCTCTTCCATTCAATTCTGTCTCGTACGTAAGTTTCTATTTGCAGCGGACCGTAAAGCTCTTAAACGGAGAATAAAATAATGAAGATGAAGGAGTCTGGGAGCCTCGTGCCACCATTAATCTGAATGAAATGGAAATCCTGCTGGCAGAACAAGCGCTCTAATAAACAAACCTGCCCACTTCCCTCCAGCGTAATACCCTCTCCTCTAGCAATAAACTCAGTCGGAGAGGTGTGGTGTAATTTTATAATTAAATACAGGACAAAAAATCCATAACGCCGGCTCGGAGCAGAACAGTGTGAAATGTGTCTATTAAACGCTTTCGCTTTCCTTCTGAGCCCTGGGAAGGTTTTTTTTCTTTTTGTTGTTGTTGATTGTTTCAGCCATCAATCATGTTATCACCCATCAATCATTCCACACACACACTCTGATTAGTCAATTACTTTTTATTTTTCAGACTAAAATGGCGCCCATGTCCAATTTCAGTTCGCCCTTCAGAGAGAGAAGTGGCACTTCAGAGGACTGAGCGGTGTTACAGCACTCCAAAGTGACTCCAATGCATCACAGGCGCGAGCGTACGACGTTTAAGAGCTCCCGCGTTTAACCCCGCGCTTTTCCTGCCGCGGCTCCGGATGGAGATGACTCAATGGCGTGCAGGATTGAGGCGAGACGCGCGCGTCTCCGCTACCCGGGCCCAAATTGATGCCGTCTCCGTCTTCATTTCCAGCGGGACGGAGCGCCGCGACCTCTTTGGCAGCCAATTTTCTCCTCGGCAGATGGATGTGGAGGTTTATATCGAGTCGCTGAGCTTCTCTCAGCCCGTCTGCCATGCACCGCTGAGGCCTGGCACCTCCATCTTTTTTTTTTTTTTTTTTTTTGGATACTCCCGTCATTATTTACTCGATTGCAGAAATGTTCAGTCGATCCAGACGGCAGGTGACCACGATACGGGACTGGGACTCGACCCCGACAGAATGGCGCAGTTTAATCTAAAATGGGGTTTTGGGGGTAAAATCCGCTCCGTGTGTGACTGATGACTGACGCAGAAAAATAAGAGGGAAAAATTGAATGGTGTGATGAAGCGGCGTCAATGCTACCGCTCTGATGTTAATTATTTTCCTACAACACCCTCCAAGCTTTTTACTCCTCTCACACAAAAGCAATTTGCACCACGTTGTACTTCTTATCAGTTCATCTGTTAACTCTCACCTGTTTCCAGTTATACCAGCGATAAACAACCCCTGTTACAAGCCCTCACCATCCTCTCCTCATTTCTCTCTCTTAAAGTTTATAGGATAAAAAACCCACCAGTCATGATCTCCTCTGTCCTAACATCAGGTTACAGCCTTTCCTCTGAAGGTTACAAAGCACTGACACTGGAGACTCCTTCCAAACAGGCCAAATATTTCCCTTCAGAAAACTGTGAACAAGTTCACCTACTGTAAACATGCTGTTCAGAAAAAAAACAATAACGTTTCTAATACTCGTTATTATAAACCTCCAGTGCTGTTGGAGCTGCTGTTATAGAGAATTAATCAACACCTTCAACACTGACCGATCAGCATCCAGGATTGAGGAGCGCTGTAGTTATAATGGACATGAACGTAGTTAATGAGGCGCGTAATAATAATAATAATAATAATAATAACAATTAACAAAAGTTTAAACCAAAATTTCAATTAGTATCAGATTAAAGAGTTGCAAAAAAATCTGGAACAGGATTAGTACATTTTGGTACGTTTTGACAGTCTTTGAAGTCTGCACTGGATTTAGGGCTAAAAATCAGATTTTTTAAAATTCATGCTTTATTACAAATTGATGATCTGTTGCATAATTCCATACACCTCATTTGTACACACATCTTCCTCAATATAATAAACATGAATATGCTTCAAAATGATTTAATTATCTTTGCTCAGCAATAAATTACATTGACTATCTTGTACTTCGGGTGATGAACACGCCCCACACCTGGAGAGACATCCGTCATCTTCTTACCGGAAAACCAAAATTAATGAGAATCTTGCAAGATTATGGAGAAGGTTTTCTTTGTCCTTCTCCAAATTTATTTGTCTTTTCAAATAAAAATTCTGTTTTATTTTATTTGTCACGTACACACGCGGTATGATCTGCAGTGACACACGTGTACGACCTAAAGTGGAAAGATGGATAGGATTGAATAGAAAGATTTCACTACAATAAAGAGTAAGGCAGTTTTCTTACTGGTTGCCAGTTTGATGCCCAGTCGTATTAGAGCAGTTGAGGATGAAGGACATTACTCAAGGGCCCGACAGTAGCAGCTCAAACCAGGGACCAACTGATCAGCGATCAGCGGTCCAACACCTTATACACCCCCCCCCCCCCCCGGCCTTTATACTCTACACAATGAGATAAATATAATAAAGTAGGAAGTATAAAAATTATAAAAATGAATCTTTAGCAAAAAGAACAGAACAGAAAATCCTGTCTGTGTACACGGGCTCGAAAGCAGCTTTCACACTTCACCGATCGTTCTGAAGTCTCGCCCAGAAAAGAAAAAACAAAAAGCTCAAGTGTGAAAATAACAAGGGAGAAAATCACTTGTGGGTTCTTAAAAATAAAAACCTCACTCCAAAATGATCGATGCGTGACTTGAAATCCACAACAGCTCCGATTTGTCAGTAGGATGTTCGTGTTTTGTTGGAACGAAAAAAATAAAAAAACAGTCTGGTGAGTGTGTGATGTGAATAATGAGCTTCCTGTTTAGAGAGGAAAAACATCTCCTGCTGAGTTCTGGCATGTAAAGAAGTTATTTTTTACGATAAGGAAATGTGAGAGGATACGAAGCCGAGTCTCGGGGAGAAACACTCATATCTCTGAATCCTTCAACCTTTCCGTCTTTCAGTCGGTAAGTTAAAGCCGGAGTCATTTCCGTTCCCATCGTCTCTGATGAAACACAAAGCGCTCGAGCGCTCACAGGCGCTGCACATCCTCCGGAGAGAGCTAATGAAGTCAGCGATGATAACAATAAGAATTTAATGAAGCTGTGTGTCAGCGGCAGAGCCTCATCAGTGTGTAAGGGCCATCGCAAAGTGTGTTTTCTGCACTTATTTCACTCCCATTACACAGATGTTCTGCAGAAGTCACTAATGTCAGCTTGTCTGGTGTCATGTAATGTTTCTAATATCAGTGGGAACGAAGCAGAGGTGTTTTCATGGTCTCTCGGACTGAGGAACTGGAGGAAAATGGAGGAAAATAGACAAGTGATAAAAATCATCAATTCATCTGTAATCAACAAATTTAATGAAATGAAATTTAATCCAAACAAGCAGCCCAACATCTGTACAGTTTTGCTTCAATTACAAATAATTTTACTACTATTTTACTTTAATATTGTTGATCATTTTGTTCATTTATTTGTCTATTTCAGCTTGATGGGCAATAATAATAATAATAATAATAATAATAATAATAATAATAGGTAGGAGATGTGCAGTTCTGTATCGGGGACTCACAAATGCAAAGCTGAATGTTTTTAGAAAACTACGATCAGGTTAAGCAAAAGTAATGGCACATGTTGAGCTGTTTGTGGCTTGTAAGGTTTTAGTGAACATGAATAATTAAACAGGTTTCATGAATCTCCTGCCAGTTTCCCAGCAGGGAGTTTTGGTTGTCAACACATTGTGGCAATGCTAATTTGGGGACATTATTTTTTTCAGTTCAATTAAATTTGATTTAAATGACACTTTTAACAACGGTCATTGACTCAAAGAAGCTTCACAAAATTAATAGAAAATGATGGAAATAACTTTGGAAAACAGTCAGCATTAGATTGTTTTGAATTATTGAGTGACACTGACATTGGACTAATATTGCCGGCATGTCAATACTGCAAACGTCAAATGAATGACACCGACTCAATGTTGGAAATACGACCAAGACATTTATTTTATTTCTCAACTGAAATACATTCATGAAGTACTCAGCTGCTTACGCTAGTTTTTTATTTGCACCTATTAAAACTCAGCATGAGAGTAACAAGAGCCTCGCAAGAATATAACACATGAACGGACGCATGTTAGTAGGTTTATGAACTTTCTCAGCTCGGTTGTAGAAGGTGATGTTTACTTCATTAGGTTACATTCAATAATTTTGTAATTTCTGCACTTAAAAGATGATGAAGGTAATGTTAATATAAATGTTGATATTCTGTTGTTTTCAGGTTGCATGTACAGTATTACACTAAATGGATTTACACTACAGTATATGACAAAGTTGTACAATGTTAGAAGAGCTGTGAGATTAAACTCACTATACAATTTAATAGATCTTTGGTCGGTTGAATTAAGTCATTAAATAAATGGTTCATTTTTTAATTAAGAATCAAGAACAAACACATAATTAATACGTAATTCCTCACATCTTTAAAACTTATTTGCATCATTTTTGACTCTGTGAAGCTGCTTTTGACAATGACCGCTGTGCAAAACGCTCAAAATAATGAAAATAAAACTGAATTTAATTTAATTGTGGTAAAGTTACAATTGATAACCGATTGAAACTGACAAATTTCTCAAAAATGTCCATCTTCAACAAAGTAGAATTTACTGTGGTTTTACGAAAGGTTCGCTTCTTCTTTTCCTTTTCAGTTTATGCCCAGTTAGTGCCACCTACTGGACTGGAGTGTGGAGCAGAAAAAATTGTTTATTGCTTTGTATGAGGCATGACATGTAAACAATCAGGAGTTACACAGTTCTTAAATGTTTATTAGATAGATTTAGTAGTTTAGTAATTTTTAACTACTGTACTTGAGACAGACAATAATCATTAACGCTACTAAACTGAATCAAGTCGATGATGTCTAAAGATCAATTTGACTAGACAGTCTATGTGAGTTCACATCACGCAGGACCTGTCATGGTGAAAAAGGCCCGGCAGCGTCTCTACCACCTCAGACGGGTGAGAGACTTCATACTGCCCTCCAAGGTGCTCAGGAACTTTTACTCCTGCACCATAGAGAACATCCTGGTTTGGAAACAGCACCATGCAGGACAGACGAGCTCTACAGAGGGTGGTGAGATCAGCCGAGCGCCTCATCCGCACCGAGCTCCCTGACCTGCACTCGATCTTCCTGGACCAAGGCCAGGAAGATCGTGAAGGACCTCAACAATGGACTGTTCACTCTGTTGCGGTCTGGAAAGCGCTTCCGCTCTCTGAAGACCAATATAGAGAGACTGAGGAGGAGCTTCTTCCCGCAGGCGATAAGGTCTCTCAACCAGATCACTACACAGGACTAAACTGATCGGCCTTGCTTTTTATTTCTTCACCCCGTGTCTGATGGAGCGCATTTCTCACTACGTTGCACATTTGCACTCGGCTCATATGTTGCACATTTTTTGTTCTTATTTTACGCATAAAAAGAGGACTAACTTGTACTTTAGGTCATGAACAATAACACAGCTGCTGACACACACATCATTTCATTTTATACATTTTACTCACACTGCTGCCGTCGTACCCACGTGCCACACTGTATCTCTAGCCTTCAATGGTTGCTGATTTTTGTAGATATTTCACAGTATGCAAATTTTTTCATTTACATACTTTGTATATTTTTATTTTAACTTTATTTGATTGTAACTTTTGTAAATTTGTAATTTGTACTTTCCATCCCAAGTTTGTGTTTATATTTAAAATGTTTTTATTGGAAATTGGAAAATGTAACTTTTTAGGGCAATTTTCCTTTTATTGTAGAGAACGCTTGCCCTGTGATGGATGGCACCCTGTCCAGGGTGTACCCTGCCTCGTGCCCTAAGCCTCCTGGGATAGGCTCCGCCCCCCCATGACCCTGAATACAGAATAAAGCGGCATAGAAAATGAGTGAGCGAGTGAGATGAGTGTAGAGAAATCTTTTTATCCTGTCTCATCTTTCCTTTTAAGGTCAAGAACAGTCGTATAAGCATTTCACCGCGTATCATACCGTGTATGGCTGTGAATGTGACTAATAATGAGAAAAATGGAATTTTCATTTGCAAGGATGAAAAAACCTTCCCCATAATTCTGCAAGAATACATCTTTACAAAATGAACACACATTTGTAGCAATTTTATGAGGTCTTATTTTAGTAGCTTTTCTGTTCTTTCCTGTAATAGTTACAACAAAACATTGTTCAGATACTCACTCATCATCTATACCGCTTGATCCTATGTACAGGGTCACAGGGGCAGAGCCTATCCCAGGAAATTTAGGGCACAAGGCGGGGTGACAGGGTGCCAATCCATCACAGGGCTTACACACACACTCATTCACACACTCCAGGAAATTTGGCAATGCCACTTATTCTAATCTGCATGTCTTTGGACTTTGGGAGGAAAATGAAGTACCAGGAGGAAACCCATCAACCACGGGGAGAACATGCGCACTCCGTGCACACAGAGGTGGAAATCGAACCAGGACTCTGGAGGTGCAAGGCGACAGTGCTAACCACTACACCACCGTGTCACCACTTCAGATGCTTTGGTGTTATGTCAGGTCTTTTAATCTGGTGTTTGGTCTGGTGTATGGTGTGTCGTTTAGTTTGGTGTTTGATCTGTTTGGTCTGCTGTTTGTCTAGTGTTTGTGCTTATGCTTTTTCTGTGGTATTAGATGTCTGATGTTCAGTATTTGTTCTGGTGTTTAGTTTGCTATTTTGTCTGATGCTTGGAGTGGTGGTGGATTTGGTGTTTGGTTTGGTGATGTGATGTTTGGTGGTTGAGGGGTGATGCTTGGTTGTTATGTCTGTTTGGTCTGGTGTTTAATGTCTGATGTTTGGTTTAATGTTTGATGTCTGGTGTTTGATGTCTGATGTTTAATGTCTGGTGTTTAATGTCTGATGTTTAATGTCTGGTGTTTGATGTCTGATGTTTGATGTCTGATGTTTGATGTCTGGTGTTTGATGTCTGATGTTTGATGTCTGGTGTTTGATGTCTGATGTTTGATGTCTGGTGTTTGATGTCTGATGTTTAATGTCTGGTGTATAATGTCTGGTGTATAATGTCTGATGTTTAATATCTGGTGTTTAATGTCTGATGTTTAATGTCTGGTATTTGATGCCTGATGTTTAATGTCTGGTGTTTAATGTCTGGTGTTTGATGCCTGTCTGGTGTTTGGTCCGGTGTTTAATGTCTGGTGTTTGATGTCTGGAATACCAGAAACCTGCAGCACACACAGTAAGTGGATGTGGAATTGCTTCAGTGTCACCAGAACGTGACTGATCGCCACACGGTTTGCTTGTGTTGGTTTTAATCTCTGGAGTATGGCAGAGCCGCTCCTGCAGTGTTAAACTGACACACTTTTTCACATCCTCACGAGCTGTATTTTTTGTCACTTTTTTGTTTTTCTCTCCTTCATGTCTGTTTAATAGTATTCCATTCCAGAGAGATAGACATCTTGTACTGGACCAGATTTTCAACTTGTGTTATATTTTAAGAGTATATTTAAATAGTGATACATTTTTTGATGAAATATTTAATTCTTCATCACTCAGCAATGTCAAATGTTATTTTTGTCTGTTTATGTTTTCATGGTTTAAATCACATCCATGCTCACGTGTGTGCTTATGCACGTACACGACTACACGTGCTCTTTATAAAGGTATAGAGATAATTGGATGGTGTTGGGTTGCAGTGGAGACGAGAAGGTTGACTTCAGGAAAAGATGTTTCTGTACAGTGGTAAGTGAAGTGTTTTTATTTTAGTTGTATCTGTTGCTCTATTTAGATTGGAACTGGCAGTGGGTGTGGCCTTGTTTGAAAAGACACAGCAAGAAATTAACTACAGTTCTAGCATCTGTTTAAGAACAGTGTGTTAATATTTCTTAATGTTACTTTTTGGGGACATACGCCCCTCCTGTACCCGTCTATATTTAAATATGTTATTCCGAATCATGCTGTCCTCTAAATGTACACAGCTGTACCAGATACAAGTTTCGCCATGAAGCATCTCTTTTCACTAATGTCTAAAAATAGAAAGCATGCAGTCAATCATCCACAAAAATTTGACACTTTACAAACAATCAGCTTTTCCTCCTTGTCAGGAAGGTGATTGTGACTTAATCGTTCCTCGGCTCCACAAACACACCGGGTTCTCATGTGGCCAAACTGGATCCAAGTCCTCTCCAACCCAGCTGCTCCAGGATCGGAAACGTGCCACCTTGTTTACTTTTATTACTTTGGGTGACGTTTTTATCCACAGAGATCTGGAAGTGAAACCGAGTCCACAATCTGAACACAGAGCCGAAGCCCTCTGGGGTCTTTATGGTTAAGCACCTGATTAAAGGCTCTTAATGTTTTTTAAATTTGGTAAGAAAAAAAGCTACCGGATTAAGAAATGTCACCCCTTCTGGTGGGTGTCGGTATTGCAGTGTGTTTGTGCCAGTGATATTTTACTATAAGGTACTCACCGTAGGTTTCATGAGAATAAACCAGTTCTCATGCATCACTGACAAATGTTCCCAGTGAGCTAGTCACCTAATTGTATCTAACTAGCCAAATTATAAGCTCACGTTGAAGGGAAAATGGTTGCTTCAGCAGTTTTCCACGATGGAGATGTTAGATGATGGATGTTTTAAGTTGTTTGAAGAGAAGAAAATACTGTTTACATTCACTCTAGCAGTAACTAACAGTATTTGTCGGGACATTATGTGATTTAGCTGTTGTGTGAACACCGTGTTATACATTTATCAAAACCATAAATGAGTGAATAGAAGAGTGTACAGGGGAAGACGGCTGAGTGGTGTTGGTGGATGAGTGTGTGTACAGTTCACACAGACAGATGCGTCTCTTCTGTAAGTTGATGAAAAGTCATCCACTGATTTTTCAGTGATCAGGTGTTCCACTCTCTGAATGTTCACATGAACGACGGCAGTGAGCTCCGAGCTCCACCTCAGCCGGGATCATCGTCATTCACAGACCTACGACCTTCTTTAAAACATCTTTAAACGGTTCAAATGTTGTACTGTGGCTAAGAGTCTTATCACCGGACTGTGCTTGAAGTCTTCTGTAGATGTCAATTATATTTACGCCCTCATTCACCAGAAATTTCATCCTGAGTCCCGGAATGTCCCCATAATATATACTGTATAAGGGATCATGCTGTTCGTCTGTTGCTGTTCCTCCTGTTCGCCCAAAACTGCAGGCCACTAGAGGGCACTATAAAGCTGTTTCACACTACAGTACATTCGTTTTGTTTTGCCGTGCGCTTTGTTTGAAGTAGGACTTTACCTAGCGTTGAGTTGTGGAATGATATCAAGTCTTTTCAAGTCAAGACCCCAAAGTACATGTGCTCCCTCAAGTCACGCGTGTTGAGTTATTAGTCAATGTTGAGTCTTTTCTTATTTTGTGAGAGACGCTCCAACCCTCTCAACACTCTTTCTGTTAGGTACTCATATTTCACAGCTCATATTTCTCAGCTAGAAAAAGCAATAACTAAATGATCCTAACTCTACATGCAAAAGTTTTTGAACCCATGGATTGTTTAGAGGTTTTATTTTTATTTTTTATATATTTAATTTTAGATTTAATTTTATATACAGTAGATAAGCTACCTCTGTAAATATGTTTATTCTTAATTGATTTTATTTTAATATCTGCACAGGTTCAGTGGCTTGCTCATCTTATAAATACATCTTTAAAGATAAACATATAACAATTTAGAGAAAGAAAACTATGGAAAAAATAAAGTAAGACATTGTGTAATTGTGTACTAGCGAATACTAGTGAGCACTGAGGAACGAAGACGCATCAGTAAGAACGTTCCTCACGTGTCCTGTGACGTCTCGGAGAGGTTAGCACCAGGAGAACGTGATCAGCCATCTGTGCTGTCGGGTTATTTTTAATCTCTGTTTCTATATGCGTATGAAAAAGAACAAAAAATCAATTTTCACTCTGAGCCCCTTCGCATCTCTACAGGCTATGATTCTTGTTATTAGCGCACACATCTATGCTAATAGCGCACCATATTTCACACCGGCAGTCGTTTGCGTGACTGAAAGAGATTGATCAACGGTGTTTACGGATTCAGCGCGTAGCACGGGTGAAATGATCCGCCATAAATCACCATGCACCTCCATTTCTTGCAAACGAGTACACTGGGCTTTTGAGCTGCTGGCGAATCTGTCATGTGGCAGTCAGGAATGCACCCCACGTCACGTAATTAATCTGGACAGCTTCCAGCAATCTGCGACAGTCCCTCTCTGATCCATCGCTCCATCGCCCGCGAGACCTGACGTGAGAGAGACGCGGCCAGATTGCCTCTCAGCACTCGGCGTTTGGACTCGGAGAGGAGCTTGAGTGCCGGCTGATCGCTTTTTTATCCAAATGTGACAAAACTCATTCATCAAGGTTATTCATTCGTTTGGAAATGTATGCTAACGATGAGCTGACTAGCAATGGAGAGCTTGTTGAAGGTGTCTAATCGCTGACTTTAAAGCTCTGGAGATTGAGCGCTGCAGTTTTGGATAAGGAGGAGGAGAAGAGTGGAAATAAATCATCAGACACTTTCCTTTGATTACATTACTGCTGCTCATTTTCTCCGTCTCCTCCATCCACATCTCAGTTCTTTGAGCGAGAGACTCGCAGACATTAATCTCCACCAGTTTAACGATTTTTCACAGCATTGCCTTTCATCCAGAAACAAACGGTTGTGTGTATAGATCACCATCTTTGTTTAAATTGAACAGTTTCGCATATTTGGGCTTCGTTCTCACACTGAGTATTTTAAATAATAAAAAATACAAGACTTTTAAAATAAAGTCACATTAAAAGGGTTTGCACGCTTGGCCAGTAGTGAGCCGTGCTTTTCAGACTTTTCAGGCCTTCAGTGAGACTGAAAACTGTGAAACCCATGCAAGTAAACTGCTACTGTCCTCCGACTACTGTCCTCCGACTACTGTCCTCTGACTGTCCTCTGACTGTCCTCCGACTACTGTCCTCTGACTACTGTCCTCTGACTACTGTCCTCTGACTGTCCTCTGACTACTGTCCTCTGACTGTCCTCCGACTACTGTACT
>JAQMYI010000036.1:33356134-33371217 GCA_030014275.1 Clariallabes melas | reverse complement strand
CAGGGAGCGAGTTTCTTATCTCTAATAATTTTCCTTTTAACTGGAGCTACATTATCCAAGGTATAACGAAGTGTCGTAGTCCTTGTATTCTTTCATACAATTAAAATATTTTAAAATATATCAATACAAAATGTTTCATACAATTTAAATACATTTAAAATTTGAATACTGTGTCAGTAACATTTTACTGTGTTCTTGAGAACAAAGCGCCATCTAATGGTGGCACCCCACAATTAAATAATGGATGTTTAATGTGAAATCTAGACACGCCTTTCTGGCGATAAGAGAAGAAGGGGCTCGCGATGACTGCCTGATCAGTGTGTAGCGTTTGGTTGGCATTTAGCTGGCTGAGGCTGTTTTAAGTGGCTGCCTCTGTAGGGTTCGAGTCCCGCATCAGGCCTGTCTGTGTGCTTGGAGTTTGCCTGTTCTCGCCCGTGCTTGGTGGGTTTCCTCCGGATATTCCGGTTTCCTCCCACAGTCTAAAGACCTGCAGATTAGACTAATCGCCGTTCCCAAATTGTATGTCTGTGTGCCCTGTGCTGGATTGGCACCTCGCCCAGGGTGTACGTTTGTTCACACAATGTCTGACTGCATCACATTACATCTGTAGTCTCTGACGTTTCTGATCCAATTCAGATCTCATGACTGAGCAACAGGACGAACACAACCACTTCCTGACACACGCCATGTGTGTATCTTATGTCTCTTGTAGTAAATCTGTATGTGTTTGTCTTTTGAGTGTTGTAGCATTATCTCTCTTTATATACAGTACATAATTATATGCTCCCCTTTCACTTATCTATCTTGTAATTTTAATGTAGTCTTGAGGAATAGTTCTCCAGGTTTTCTGAAGGACATTTTTCTCTCTCCTCATGTTCACTCCAGTCCTTGTACATGAGCAAGTTTCAGAGGAATGCTTTTGTTTGTTACTCCACACAGTGACCTATGAATCATTCAAGCATGAAAAAAGCATCTAACTTTAGGCATGAACCAGTGAGGAACAGGTGCAGATGATGACTGCTGATGCTGAATGCTGAGTGGTTGGAACAGACGAGAGGGGAAATGAGGTCGCTGCTGAGGCTGTTACATAAACAAGCAGTTTTTAAATTGTATCTTTAGGCGCTTTGTAGCCTGATGCAGTAAAACATTTGTTCCTGTTTCCTTAATTTATTCTTCATCATTTAACTGAACAGGAGGAAAATAGGAGAACTCAAGACCTTTGCATATTTAATGTATACATCTTTGGTGAAGTTTATCTTCCTAAACTTTATACTGTACCTGTTCCACCTTGTCTGAAACAGCTACATCACAAGCATGCTACTGTGCTTTTTACATAGAAAGCATTTACCATGCATGGAGATTTGAGGGTGTGTCTTTATACAAATGCTTTAAAATTAGTGGGATTTATCTGAGTTCTTCAGTTTGCTCCCAAGAAGCATATACAATAATAATAATAATAATAATAATAATAATAATCTTTCCTGAAACGACTCTCTATTACAAAAGCAGTGACACTGGAGACTCCTTTGATGAACATTAAAAACATCAATTCACCATCTGTGAACAATTCAAGACCTTCTGACCAATCAGAATCCAGGGTTCCATAGTTCCCGCCCTCCCTGTTGCTGTTCCTTGAGCACTGTTATTGTTAATATTTAAATAAAATATGTGACGTATGCGGAATGAATCTAAGAATGTACAGATTTGAATCGAGTGTCCTGATGTGATGAGACTAGAACCCTGCCCTGAAGTGAACACTACACGAGCATTAAAATCCATAAAGGTCTGATTCAACGCTGCTAGAAGAAAGTTAAGAAGTTAAATGGATTTTTAATGGGACGTGAACCGAACAGAGAAGCGTCTGGGAATCAGACTGCAGATGTAATTGTTTCAAAAGAGCAGACGACGTGGCTGTAAATAGCATCTCCGCTCGAGTCCGCCGGTTCCCTGGATGGCACGATCACGCTCCTAATTGCACTTGTTACATTCTTTAGTAACGAGAACGGTGTAATGAGGCTCACCGTTGCTGCCAAATGAGGCCATTATCGTGGCTTCGAATGCGAGACTCAGCATCTGACACAGCACACAGGGAAAAAGTTTTATTTTTATTTGAGATGATTGATTTTTTCAGATCAGATGGCAATGCTATCTAGGTTTTCACTCATGTTAACTCGGTGCTTCATCTTGCAAACCTTTGATCAATAAAGCAATGAGTAACAAAGATGAATGAAGCCATTAAATCTGTTTAGGGTCAAAAACAAGTGTCTTCACAATTAGTGCTGTTGTTTCTCACTTTAAAAAAACGTATATATTTTTTTATCTAAACATGCGACTTGGGTAAGCCTGTGCTACATGCTCTAAATTATTGCTCATACTGTAATCTTCTTCTCAATACCTCCATCTTCCAAATATTAACCATTTTGTACATTTGTCGAGTCCTTAAAATGTTCATCAGATAATTGATGAACCGTAGCTCCCTAGAATAGTTTGACCTGGAACATGGTATCTACAAAGAACCTTTGAAGAAGTTTCCTGACGAACTAAATATTCTTGGAGTATACTTCGTTACATTCTTTTAGATGTCCCAGAGATCTCCAGCACCCTTTCTCTTATCGGTTTCAAACATGGTTCCAGGTAGAATGTTCCTGGACCCACACAAAGATCCCTTGATGAACACACTTCTAGGAGTATGGATGATGAATCCATGGTTAATTTGGTCACCATGTTTGTTTTTCCCCTTTGGTTCTAGATAACACATCCACACTCACCCAATCACGCTACAGGATGGTGGTCCAGCGAGCAGCCAATGGGGGTCAGGAGTGTCCTGATACTTTGTTTGAAGAAAGGGAGTGTGAACCACTTCCTGTCTGTCCCACTTACAGGTCAGGTTTCAGCACATAACACACTCGTTGTTGTAGCTTACTCATTACACACAACATAGCCATGGCATAGCTTAAAAACCATCCCTGCCACGTCTAGTTCATCCTCTGACCATAATCATGACCTTCTATTTCAGTTAAGTACATGACCTTCTGTCTGTGCTTTTTAAAACAAGACAATGGATCACAGGTAAACTTTAATAACAACCAAAGATCAAATAAAACACTGTGTAGCAACAATGAGAGTTCAACTTCATTACTGGGTCCAACACCTCCTCCCACCTTTCCCTCACCTCAGAGGTGTGTGTATCACCTACATTACATGTTTTTATTCAGCGCTCACAACTTAGCAAGTTTGTAGCTATACTTTTTAGACCCTGTTATTGACTTTTAATAAAAACACGGTTCCATTGGCACTGTCTTGTAGTATATTTGCGTCTCTAGGTCTCGTCATCTGGTTAGACGGCTTTAGAGAGCACATTCTCTTTTCACTACCAGAGTAGACATCCTGATTGATTGCTCTTGTTTTCAACAGATAAGCACTGATCACGATTTGATCCTAGTCACTTAACATGGATCACTACTGATACAAACAAAACAACCAATCTCTTATAACCACTGTTCCTTCTGACCAATTACTGTCCCCCGTTGTTCTCACTTACAAACCAAGAACCATAGTTATTCCAAATGTTCAATTACAAACTACCATTGTCATTAACAACCAATTACTAACCACCGTTGTCGCTAACAACCAATTATTGACCACCCTTGTCCTTAACATCCTATTACTGACCTCCATTGCTGTCCTTAACAGCCAATTACTGGCCACTTTTGTCTCTTACAGCCAATTACTGACCTCCATTGTCTTCAATTGCCCTTAACTTACCTTCATTGTCCTTACCAGCCAATTATTGACCACCATTGTTTTTTTTTCTAACCATCTCTAACTTTTTACTCACCACCATCGTTCCTAATCACTACTGCTGACCACCATATTTTTGGGGCCTTTTTTTAGTTCTTTGTTTGTTCTAGAGGCTTCTCATGTCCTTTGGGGGTTGCATTACTTACTTTCTTTATAAAAGCATGTAGTAACACTATTTGTTTTGTTGTGAAAAGTTAAATAGTGATGCTTTGGATCTTTACCCATTCAGCCAACATGTAATGATCCCATGTTTTCATTTCATCAGTGTCATCAGTCTTTCACCAGTTTCTCCACAGTCTTCAACATTTCCCAGTCTACCTCCTCCCGCTGCTCAGTACAATCATTTGTATTACACATTGTGTGCGGCACATGCTCGCTTATTGGTGGACGAAATTTTCAGCTGTCTTTAACAGATGGATGTAATACAATTTAGACACTACAGAGAGGTATAATAATACATGCATGGAAATTACATTCATAAGAAAACTTTTCCTAAACTGTAGTAATAAAAGGGGAAAAAAAAGCATTAACAGACAGTTTTTGATGCTTTATTTTTTATCCAATCATGGCCACCACATCATCTGAAACTGGGCACTTCTGAAGTCTTTAAGCTCCACCTTACTTAATGAAAATTTCATGTCATATATCCCTGTTTCCTCTGTAGCTTTACCATATACATGTACATGAGTTTAATTTTAAACCCCATTAACCAAACGACCTGGAGGGGGAAAGCATGGAATCACTTCTACGTTTAAAATGTTTTATCCACAAATTCATTCCTTTTTCTTCAGAACAAAGACATCTCAGGTTCTAGATGACTTGCATTTTTGTCCTCCACAAAAGGAAAACTAATCACTTTAGCCCTGCGTAGCTTTACTGTTCTCCCTCCTCCAGGTTTTTAACTCGGTCACAGCAGTAATTACAAACACAGACTGTTTACACCATACGATCTGTGAGGATGTTTGTCTATGTGTGAATATTTATGCATTCACACACTGTGTCAACACTTGGCTCTCCTCATTTGCATGGTAAATGGAAAAGTATTACCAATTTTAGCCTTTGGCAACAGTTGAGGTGTTTGATATGTGAGTGAAGTTACATGACGCGGCCAATCGTCAGACTGGTTATCTCTTACAGGTGGAGGACGCACAAATGGCAAGCCTGTACGCTGGTGCCGGATTCAGTCCGACAGGGAGCGATAGGAGCGGATGAGGAGGCATGTGGACGAGGCCTGGAGAGGAGAGGTATGACACCGGCATGCACACATTTAGGCTTTTGTGTAAAATTAAACAGAAAAATCTCATGTCGAACAGTGATATGTTCTAAAGCAATCACACTAATTGTTAACTGTACACAGAGTGCACATAACTCCCTGCAGGGGGCTTTGTATAGTGGCTCAAAAAATAAATATTATATATATTAAGCTCTGTTGAAACTTAACACTTGATTTTAGTTTATTTCAAACTTTCATTTTGTGCACACGAAAATCTAATATTTTAAATTAAATTTGACCCATTTATCTAGTTACAAACACAAAACATAGTTAAATATATTGTTACATTGCACAACCTAACATTAACATAATATACCAAAATGTAACATTACATAACAAATTGTAACAAAATGTAACAGAGAGTAACATGTTAATGTGCAAAATGAAGTAAATACAGTATAGCATAATAAAAAAGCAAAATGTAACACAAAATGTAACAAAATGTAATGTTACATTTTGGTACATTATGTTTTGTTATGTTACATTTTGTTACATCTTGTTCTTCCCTTTTTTATGTTATATTTTGTTATCTTAAATTATGCTGCATTTTGTTTTCCTTCAATATATTGTATAATGTTAGGTTGTGCAATGTAACAATATATTTAACTATGTTTTGTGTGTGACATAAAATGTAATTTAACAACAAAATGTAGCAAAAAAGTAACATAAGAAAATGAAACAAAATGTAAGAGAACAAAATTTAACATTACATCAAAATGTTACTTAAGACGTAAGATTACAAAATGTAAGTGTAACATAATAAAAAAAATTACATTACATACCAAAATATTACATAAAACAATGTACTGTAACATAACAAAAATGTAGTATTACTGTACATAATAAAATGTAACAAAAATTAACAAAATGTAACACAGTAACATGTCCATGTGCAAAATGATTTACCAAAAAAACTAACTAAATATAATAAACCAAGATATAACATGGGAAGTCATGACATACTGAAGCACTCACACTGTGTTTGTGGATGTAGTAATAAACTCTGATGTGTTCATTCGGGTGCCTTTTCTTCTGCTTTTTTTTTTCTCTTTAATTTAGTTTTCTTGAGTTTTTCCTGTAAACATTTCAACTCATGTCTGAACTCCCCCCACCCAAATCCAACCCCCCACCCCCCAGTCTTAACAGAGCAGGAATCAATTCATAAAATGTTCCTACCGCATGTGCCTAATAGGGTTGACATTTCCGCCGACCTTCCCGCGGTCGATACAGTGGACGTGTTGGAGGTCAGATATCGAGTGGCTTCATTAAAATTAACGAGGTGATTCATTAGAAATAATAAGAATAACTGAAAAAAAGGTGATCTTGCTCAAGAGAAATGTGAAAGTCTACAATCTGGAGACTTATTATAAAACTTATTATATTTAAAATGAGAGACGCCAGAGCGCAGACAGACTGTTAAACTGTTCAGTCACTAACATTATGGTCTCCAGCTGTATCTCTCTATCATTTTTTTTTTAAATATAATATTAGTAAAATTGTTTGAATGCATGGACATTAATATAACATTATTATCGGTAACTAGAATTTCCACAGTGGGAGAGCCCATTAAAGTAGTTAATGAGCTGAGCTAATGAATTTGATAGATATTTAAATAGAATATTTTATAGGTCAACAACATTTATTTATTTATTTATTTATTTATTTATTTATTTTCTCATTTCTGTTGTCACATCTCAGTATTCATTCATTCATGTAGTTGTTTAATTTGTATTTCAATTGAGTTTCATATTGTACTTTTTCTCCTTATTTATTTAATAGCCAATTAAACTTTCTAATTTAATTAATATATTAGGGCTGTTGTTTTGTCTATTAATCATATCGTAACAGGTGTTATAGAGAGAGCGAGAGAGAGAGAGAGAGCGCAAGGTTTACTTTTGATACTTTTGATTTGGAGATGAGTACTGCACTTCTCTACTTTAACTCAAGTACACAAGCAAATGGAGGACTTTTACTTTTACATGAGACACGTTTGCCGTAGGGAATCTCTACCTTCACTCGAGTACAGGATTTGTGTACCGTTGCTCACCTCTGATTGCCTGTTTGTTTGTAGTTTATTCATTTTAATATAAACCTCTATTTCATACCGATTCAGTAAAGACTCCATATGAACTTTAATAACCACTTGTCTTTCTGCTGTTCACTCCTTGCAGCTCATAAACAAGGCCATTCCCTTACACACAGTTCCCTCTCATTCAGACAGTTTCTAGAAGGTTCCACGTTTCACCCGAGGTCAGAATGGATTTGTGTTTCACATGGTAAAGTTATCTGAAATGGTTTTGATGAACTCTTATCTTAATCCTCCACAATGTGGCGATGAGCCTCAGTCTTATCAGAGTGTGGATTATTACATCACAGTCGGCGCTGTCACTTCCCCAGGCCAAACACCACTTCACTTCACAGCGGCAGTCTGGCTTATCTCATTTTATATAAGCTAAATTAGAAAGCTAAGATAGAAACACAACATAATGAAAGACAATACATTTTAGTGCATAGTAGAGCTGAACACGTTGCACAGATAAATGGATGTGTTAAAGGACATACAGTAGGAGAGATTCTGGACTCATAATTTTTACTGAATTTTTGGGTAAAAAAAAATGTATTACCATAAATAAAATTCATATAAACTAAATATTTAAAGTAAAATTATTTGGTTAATTTGCTTTTCCCCCCAAAGCATTATCAGCCAAGAAAATATTCTAGCTACAAAGACTTAAGGAATTTATTGTCAATATTTAAAACATGTCATAATATTTCAGTATCAATCTTGTTTTGCTTTTAGCAATAATTCCAAACTGATTTGAAACAGTTTTGCATTAAAATGTTGCACTAAATAGTTCAACCTGTATTTTTCTTCCCAATGAACTCTCTATTTAATTAGTTAATTTTAAGGCAATTGTTTAGAAAAATAACAAAGTAGCTTCACAAAAAACACTTTCAATACAATAAAGCTAAAACAAGCTAATACAAAAGGATAATATTTGCTTTTTCTAAAATAATTTTTACATTTTAATGTATTATTTGACAAATTTCATTTGACAATACATTTCATAATAAAGATATTAATAAATGAGTTCATTTCTACCATATACACCAGACTATTTATTTATTAAATTAAATTTAACAGCTGATTATTGTGGCATTTACACGAAACTGTGTGTAACAGCGCCACCAGTGGTTGTATTTAAAAACACAGAAAATTATGAAGAATTGAGATGTGAAGCTGGAGCTGATTTCTTCTTTCCCCAGACAGTAGATTCATGCAGCCAGTCAGTGACAGTTATGTCAGCTGATTACACACAGTGCCACGCCCACTAGATATTTCCCTCTGTAATACAAATGAGCAAACCAAATTACAAATTACAAAAGTTTTTTTTCTTTTCATTTTTGTCTGAATCAGTACTCAAGCTAGCTGAATGTATGTGTGTATGCTAATAATATAAAGAATGATGTTTTAAGTGTGCATGCTAGCCATATGTGTTAAAGTCCTGTACGGTTGTATGGCAAAGCATGAAAATTTAATAAAAACCCTTTATATCATATGTAGTCATCTAATTAAGTACAAAAGAAGGACAAAGTCAGTGAGTCTGAGTCGATGTATGATGGGATAGCTTAGAGCTAGCTCACTGCTCCTGCATCTGTCTATCGTAAAGCCCGTATAGTGAGTCATTTAATCGAAAATTTGATTCCCCAATTACAGACTTTTATTAGAATCTCCTATAAAGCAGTCACTTCTGATGAAAAGGCGGTGTGCGGAGTCGCTCGTGCCCCCGAGTCTGTGTTGTTAACGAGAGCGGAACGGAAAAAGTTTGACGAGTTCTTTCCAACGTGTGAGAAAAGTTCCCCGGCATGTCCTTTTGAGCAGTCAGCAAACACCGTCACCTTTGTAAGCGCCTGCATTATTAAAGCTGACGCCTGTGACAAGTCGGGATAAGAATAAAATCTTAATGACTCAGATTGTGGAGGGGAGAGGAGAAGAGGACATACTGCACAGATGGAGGAGAAAGAGAGAGAGAGAGATGGAGAGAGAGGGGGGGATGTAGAAAGAGAGAAAGAAATAATTGTACTAAAAATGGACATTTGTGTCACTTCTTCAGTTTAAGAAGACATAAAGGAGGAGAGATGTGAGGAGCTAAACCCCAGACTTCCTTATTACCTGCTTTAAAATAAAAACAATTCATGTGGATTTTTGAAAGTGTCCACACAGCTACTCACCTACAATTCATTAACATTTCTCAAATACTAACTTTCACTGATTTACATTTAATGCGTTATAGCAGCTACAAACACTCGTTCCCTCATCGCAGCTTGTGGTTGTGGTAACTGAGGAAGTGTAAACTCATCTGTCTGTAAGATGTCAGAAAAACAGGACAGTTTTACCTTGGACTGTTACAAAGCGCTGACACTGGAGACTCATTCCTCTAACATCTCGTATTTTGAATTCCTGTCTTTCTACCACTTTTCTGTCTCTTGTTCTGTTTTAGACTCGTTTCTCTACCTAATTCCTGTCTCGACTTTCTTTTCTCTTTCACGTCTTTTTGAATGAACAGTGTCGATGCTATTCATGGCATGTATCTCACAGCACAGTTAGGAAGCTGGAGTCAGAGCGCAGGGTCAAAGCCATTTCCCTGGAGTAGATAGGTTTAAGGGCCCAAAAGTGGCAGTGTCTCAGTGCTGGGACTTGAACCCCGACCTTCCCATCAGTGACCAGATCCCACGGCCCCCATCATACTGCGATAAAGACTATAAATTGTCCTTAAAACACGGAAGGACACAGCAGGAGGGAGGGTCTAGATGGAAAAAAAAATGCCTCCAGTCTTTCCCGCCTGCACCATGCTTATACCTCAATGAAGTCGTGTCGCTGTGGTTCACTATTCACTGCCAACTTTACTGCTGAGTTCTTCCTGCATCTCACTTCAACCACGTCCTCACCAGGCTCCATGTGAAAACCATGCAGCTCCATGTCAAGGGAGACAATAGTACAGTATGTCCTTACCATAATACATCCATTGCATCCCTGCCAAGTTGTACAGTAGAAGTCTTTATTGCATTCAACCAGTTTTTTGAAGATGTAGTGAGACCATGGCTGATTCTGATGGCGGTAATATTTTTGTCGCTTTCCTGTCTCTACTTTTGACCTCTTTCATTTCCCTACCTTCTACCACTTTTTTTAATCCCTTTCCTTTTGAATCCATTTTGTCTCTTTTGTGTCTCTGCTTTTTGTCTCCTTTCCCTACTTCATTTTGCTACCCTCAATGACTGTCTCTTTTATTTCCTCTATAGTTTGTCTCTTATTTTTCTCTACTTTCTGTCTCTTTTATTTCCTTTCCATTTTTCGTATTTTCTGTCCCTTTTCTGTATCTGCTTTGTCTTCTTTCTTTCTCTCCTGTTAGTCTCTGTCCTGATTCTAATGTTTACCTTGTTCTTGTCTCCTTTCTGTCTCTTTTCATTCCTCTGATATTTTGTTGCGTTCCTGTCTCCACTTTGTCTATTTTTTTGACAAATGTATTCCTCTTTCCTTTCCTTAATTTATGTCTCTTTTCTTTCCCGTCCATCCTGTCTCTTTCATGTCTCTGCTTTTTGTCTCTCTTTTCTTTCTCTATTTTTTCTTCTTTCCTTTCCCTACTTACTGCCATTTATCTGTCTCTACACTCTTCCCCTTTCTGTCTGTTCCTCCTGTCCCTTTCTTCTTCACTATTTCCTGACTCGCACAATCTTTCACTCGTACCAAGAAAAAGCTTTAATGAGCCATGAACCAATTCAAAACTCTTTCCGCATGAATCCCTGATCTGTTCCTGTTCCACCTGATGTAAAAGGCAAATGATCCACAATGTATTCAGGTCCATAACATCTGAGGGTTTCACCTGCTTCAGTCTTCCTCAACTTCCTCCCACGTGTCTGAGTTTAGCCGAACCACATGTGACTCAGTAGTGCGCCAGGGGGAATGGGGTTTCATTTAGATTTTTACTGAAGTAACAGGTGTGTGTGTGTGTGTGTGTGTGTGTGTGTGTGTGTGTGTGTGTGTGTGTGTGTGTGTGTGTGAGAGAAACGTTAAGTTTGATTTAATCTCTCAGAGTCGCAGGCTTGGCATTAATTATACCGATTTAACTCGAGTTAATTATACAGGAAATGACAGCGTAGACATTTCAGAGAAACCAACGCTAATACGAAGCATAACAAACAATTCAGCCCTGCTTCCTCTTCCTGTTCCTCCCTGACTGTTTCCTGTTATTATTTCTATTTCCCTCTCTCCTGTCTTTAGGTTCTACTTCCTGTTTCTTTCCATCTTGTGTACTTCTGCACTCGTAGCTCAGCTTTCTGCTACATTTCTGTAACTACTTCCTGTTTCTTTCCTGCTCGTGCTTCCATATGACATCTACCTCGTTTCCTTCCTGTTTCCTTATCCTCCTTATCTTTAAACTTATCTTTACTTCCTGTTACCTTCTGCCTCTGCCCCCCACATTCTATATTTTCTCCGTTTTAATTTTTTTACGACTTTTTCCTGACTCCTGCTTCCTGTCGCTACACACTCGTTATTCTGCCTCAGCTTCTTTACTGCCTCTACTTGCTGCAAATCTTCTTAAATTTTTGCTTCTTAGGTTTGTTTGTAAGAAGCAAAGAAGTTTGTTTGAAATTTTTTTGCTTTTCATTTTCAAACACAACTAGAAAACCAGGAACGTAAATACACTTGCAAATTAAGGACAAACTCCTTGTGATCCAGGGACTGATGGACGTTGTAGTCCAGTTCCATGACCTCCTTCACCTCGATGGCTCAGCCTTCGACACCTTTTCTGCTGCTTTTGAAAGTCGTTTTTTTTTGCTGTAACGTTTCTGTCTTCTGCTTGTTTCCTGCCTTTAACTCATACTTGTAGCTTTTTCTTCTCTGAAGAACCAGTTATTATTTTTCTTATCTTTCATTTCCAGTCCCTACTTCCTGTCCCTTCTTCATTCCCATGTTTCCTTTCCTGTATTTCCTTCCCTTTTCCTGTATCTACTTGCTGCCTCTAATCCTTACTTCTCCACACCATGCATTCAGTCTTTACCCATTTTGTTGTCTTGACTCTATCTTGAAATCTGTTTTCCCCTCCCTCCTATTGCCACTTCCTGCTGCTAGCCTGTCATGACTTCCTGCTTGTCATCTTTCCTGTCTTTCTTTAATTCCGGCTTCTCTCATGTGTCTGATTCCTACCTCAATCCTGCACCAGCTGCTGCTCCTTCTTCATGTTATTTCTTCACTGTTCTCACATTTTTCACTCCTACCTCAGATCTGAGACTGTAGAGTTTAAAAAACACACTGTATGTGTTCATAGTGTAGGTCCAGATACAGGATAATACAACTACTACTACTACTAATAATAATACTAATAATACTAATGATTATTATTATTAATAGTACTGTAGTAGTAGTAGTAGTAGTAGTAGTAGTAGTAGTATGTTTGTTTGCTTGTTTAACAACAACAATAATAATAATACTATTAATTATAATAATGTATAAAACAACAAAAACAACAATAATTGTTATAATTAATAGTATTATAATAATAATACATAAAATAAATAATATTAAAATGTGTCTTATTAATTTGTTTGTTATTGATTGATCATTTGTTTGTTTAACAACATCAACAACAATAATGATGATAGATGATGATGATAAGAAGAATTTATTTATTTGTTTGATTATTTGTTTGTTTGTTTTACAACAACAACACTACTACTACTACTACTAATACTGCTAATAATAATAATAATAATAATAATAATAATAAGAAGAAGAAGAAGAAGAAGGATGTCACTATTCTGTAGTGAACTCCATTAGCTGTAATGCTTATAAGAGATGTGATCCTCACTACTTTGCTGTTGTGTGAGTCGAGTTGTTCGGTCAGTGGTGTTTTTTGAGTCGAGTTGTTCGGTCAGTGGTGTCTGTGTGAGTTGAGTTGTTCGGTCAGTGGTGTCTGTGTGAATCATCAGTCGTTCGGTCAGTGGTGTTTGTGTGAGTCATTAAGTGAACAGAGCAGCTCTCAGTGAGTGTGTGATGAAAATGAAACTCTGATTTTAACCAGGTTCACTGGCCGAATGCAGAAAAAGTATAGTTGTGTGACTTTCTATTTTATAAGCTTTATAGAGATGCTGCAAAGCCGGCGATCACATCCCGTCACTCCCACGCTACACACTGCACTAACCGCCTGCTCAGGCTAATGCTGAAAAAACTGCTTTAAAATGTCAACAGCTCTGCAGAACGATCCATGGAGTGTGTGCCGTCCGGCTGGGCCTCGGCTCGTCTTGTCAGAACCTGTCATTGAGTAAAGAATCATTAGGACGCATGAGTGGGAGGGAGAAGTGTGTCCTGGATGCACCTGTAAAAGCTATCTGCTGCCAGAAGCGTATAATTTTCCATCCTTCAGTGAGAAGATGCTAAGTGGAGTTACGAAAATGCTAAAGGGACGATCAGAGACGGGAGAAAAACACACACATGGTATTTTATTCTGAACGGACATAAATGTCCAGGCGGGGCTAGGAGTTAAATGGAAATAAATAAATAAAATAAAATGGTTATATATCTCAGTAGTAAAATGACACAGTTGCACCTGTCACAAGTATTGTATGTAATGTAATGTAATGTAAGTATTAATTTCATCACCATTTTATTCATTTACCTTTTATTCTTAAATACAAAAAAGTCAACCATGCTGATGATACTGTGAACTATGTAACTAAAGTACAGAGCTACATTTTATTATTAATAATAATTAAACAATCATTTCTGTACATTTTTAATACATTATTTAGCTTTTGGTGTTTTGGGGGGAAAAAAACAATTACTGCGTAATAAAAACAAATATAAAAAGGCAGTAAAGGAACATGGGAAGTATAGATGAAGAGGGTGAATGTTGTGATCTGAAGTGATTTATTCATTTATTTATTAGTTAGTTAGTTAGTTAGTTAGTTAGTTAGTTAGTTAGTTAGTTAGTTAGTTAGTTTAACAGAAATTTATTTCTTTGTTTGTGTGATTATTTGTTCAACAACAACAACAACAATAATAATAATAATAATAATTATTATTATTATTATTATTATCAACATATGTTTGTTTAACATCAGTTTATTTATTTGTTTGTGTTTGCAACAAATAACAATGCTAACAACAGTATCAACTACAGTACTAATAAGTCTTATTTTTTTAATTATTTGTTTATTTGTTTGTTTAAAATAATCAACAGCAGCAACAACAACAACCCAACAAAAACAACAATGATAATAATAATAATAATAATAATAATAATAATAATAATAATAATAATAATAATAATAATGTTGTTGTCATTGATGTTTTATTAATTTATTTTTATTTATTAATTTATTTTTATTGGTGTCTGGAAGGTTACAACAGCACTGAAATTAGTGAACAGCTCCAGTTTTCTGGTCCTCCTGCTGAACACACTATGTCTGTTAATAACACATTTAACCTATTCATAATCACTTTCTGTGTGTGTGTGTGTGTGTGTGTGTGTGTGTGTGTGTGTGTGTGTGTGTGTGTGTGTGTGTTATCAGCACTGAGCTGTATGAATGAGCATGATGAGCTGGTGGGCGTGTCAGAGTGTGTACAGTGGGCGGGGCCGATGCCACCTCAAGTGCAGAGCTGCTGGATTTCCTGTAAGGACGACTGCACCTTCAGTCCCTGGTCCAAATTTACAGAGTGTTCAGTCTGTCAAGGGACACGCACCCGCAAACGCACTGTCACAGGTCAGAGTCACACACACACACACACACACACACACACACACACACACACACACACACATATCACACACACACACTCACACACCATCATCATCATCATTATCATCAACATCATCATGCTGTAGAGTTTTAGCCATTAGCAAATCATCCTGATCTGCTTTATCAGTCAGGGTCCGGTTTCTCGAAAGCTTCTTATCGCTAAGTAGTTCTTAAGTTGTACCTTAACCTCTCTCTTAACGTTATGGCGCAT
>JAQMYI010000036.1:33050600-33061366 GCA_030014275.1 Clariallabes melas | reverse complement strand
GAGATTAATGCATTTTTTGGACGCCTTCAGCATTCCTTTACAATGTAGAAAGAAATAAAAATCAGGAACCATCATGTTTTGCATGTTTTGACAGGTGTTGCTACCATTTGGACCAATCACAATCATAGACAGCCGTGTGGGCCAGATGAAAATAGTTTGTTAAAATGAGAGAAAACAGGAATATTTCATTTACTGTATCTCATTTTTCAGTTCATAATATTTTTTGGCATGGGGTAAATAGTTTTGAAAACAAACATGGTTATTATTATGCCAGTGAGGTCAGGTAGGCAGCTGTCTTACAAACAGGTTATCAGGTTACCCTGATACGACAGAGTGGACAGCAATTTCACACTGTCCAATAATGAACATTAATGGTACAAAGAAAGCTAAAAACTAATGGAGAGAGTTTTATTTTTGGGAAAAGTTCTAAAGAGTGAGGTTAATAACTATGTAAGCCACTGCATCTTTATTGATCCATCTTACCAGGTACACCACCTAATGAAGCGCTTTTACAGACACCAACATCACTTGACTTCTCAGCATCATAGTGCAGCTTATTTTCACAACTATGAGCCAGATTGTAGATGAAAATAAAACAGAAATGGACCGAGGTTTGAACCTTGAAGCATTCAGAAGGTGAAATGAGATCCTGAGCTCCGGGCTGATTGATCTGCCCGAGAGGTGAGCGAGTGTCCTGACGACTGCTTTGAAGTAAAGTTTGGCACAAAGTCCACGATGTCACACTTTATCAAAACCTCTTTTGATGTTGAGGGCTGTGATATACACTCTTTCTCTCGACGGAGCAGGAGGTTGTCCCATCTCACACCATGGTTTAAGATGTCTGATGTGCTGTTGCTCGCTCTGAATCCAAAATATCTGATGGAGATCAAATAAAAAGGGATAAATCTGTAACAGTTTTTTTTTTTTTATGATTTTGTGCCTTAATTCTTTTGTTTAGGACAGGACAAATAGGGATGAATGTAGTTTTCAAAAGGTACTCAAATTATGGATTTAGCATTGAAACCAAATATACTGGGCCCCCAAACCTTTCACTTGTCATCGCCCTTTAAATGCCCCTGTCACTCAGTGGCTCTAGAAATTATCCCTATGTACCCACTGTACTGCACCTCTGATCCTGTTTAACCTGTAATATATTTACTTTATTTTCAAATGTTAGATAAACACCATGACTCAATTGGTGTGTCGCATGTAGCAGGTGTCGAAGGTCAAACCCTGATGTTTGTAAAATGAGTCATATGCAGTTCTTTTCATTTCCCATTAATGAAAATCTATCCATCCATCCAACCATTTAGGAACCTCTGTAGTCCAACTAGGGAATGTGGAAGCCAAGGGTGACCTTTGTATTTATTTCTATTTCGTACGACTAATGTGGTGCAACGTAAGATAGAACAGAGGACGTACCAAGGTTTGACAAAAAAAAAATCAGATATAGGCAACAAATCAGAATTGGGCATCGAGACCTGGAGTGTAAACGTAGCCAAAGTCTCAGTCCCATGAAAACGTCCTAAACTAATATGAGCCAATCTTTTACAATCATACACTCATAGGAAGCTTCTATGAAAAAGGCTAACAAATCCATATAGTTATATGCACTCTTAGATGAACATAACACATAATGTATGGCATTTTTACGTCCCTGACGCTTGATAATCATTTTTGAATAGTATTCTTGGTGTTGCCTGCCCTCTTACAGTAGGTGTGTCTCTCTCTGTCTATCTCAGTCAATTAGGTTCAATTTGCCTCTACTTTGGAGGTGCTGATTGGAGATGATGTGTGTCTTATTCCCGCCTCCTGTGTCGCCATTGGACAAGCACTTCCAAGGTAATTGAGGTAATTAAATAAGAACAACAACAACAACAGTAAAAGTCAGTTATTATTTTAATACATGAAGGTCATGAAGGAGCCTGCTAATGTACATGCCTGAGTAAAGTGTGTGTGCGAAACATTACCTTTTATTAACAAAACACAATTACAATTAAATAATATAATTTATGGTGACACTGTGGCGTAGTGGTTAACACTATCGCCTCGCACCTCCAGGTTGTGGGTTTAATTCCCGCCTCGGGGTCTGTGTGTGTGTTTGTGTGAAGTTTGCATGTTCTCCTTGTGCTTGGTGGGTTTCCTTTGGGTGCTCTGGTTTCCTCCCACAGTCCAAAGACATGCAGGATAGGTTAATTGGCATTCGCAAATTATAGTGCTTATATTGTGTGTTTGTGTGTATATATATATATATATATATATATATATATATGAAAGTGGATGTATATTTTTTGCATAATAATAATAATAATAATAATAAACTTAAGATCTTGTACAGGATCTCATGCAAAACTCTATGGGGTTTCCTTCGACGCGCATGCGCAGTTCAGCTCCTCAGCGCGCATGCTCCGAACTGCACAGCAGTGTTTGGGCTGAAGCTCAGCTAACACGCTAACACTGACTGAGAAACAAATGAAACACGCGGATTTCTCTCAGTAAAAGTTTTGACAACTCCGGGATTTTGATAAAACTCTCCTCTGAGATGAAGGACGAGCTGGGGGAAGGTTTGTTACCAAGTCCGAGGTGTTTTTTTCTCTCTCAGGCTGTTAGTTTGAGGATGTTCTGTTAGCTTAGCCTGCTAGCTTGTTGTGGTGGCTAGTCAGCTCAGTCAGGTGTGTTTTTACTTTAGGAGCAAATTTATCGAAATAAAGTCACTTTGTTTTAGGTGATAATGTGCAGTTTTACTTTTATATTGATCATATATATATATATAACGAGGCGGGTGCTGGTATGTCAGACTGTTTCATTTTCTTTTAATACAGTTTTAATTAATGTCAGCTTATATCATTTTTAAAAATCCAAAGTTGTATCCATGGTTACGGCAATTATTGATGTATTTATTCATGTATTAATTTATATTTATGTGCATTTGTTTTCTATAAGCCAATCAGTTAAATATATTAAATGTATGTTTAATTTAATTAATCCTTTCCATCCATATAAGTATCAGTTTAATTGTGAAGAGTGTAAGGAAATAATTTAATACTGACACATTTTTTTTTAATATATTTATTTACCCAAGTATAATATTACGTAGTTTAGTGTATACATGTTTAATATATACAGTATATATTTTGTTTTATTACACAGTATTTAAGTCGTCTCTAAAAGCAAATGATTAATCTAATTAATTAATTAATTAATTTACTTTCAATGTTTTGTTTGTGCTTTTTAACATCATTTCAGCTGAAGGCTTGTTTATTTGTTTATTTATCATATGCCTGATGAGCGAGGACGTGTCAGGATTAGGTCGTTTTTTTTCACATTAGGGCCCTGGGATCGTTTCCGAGAATACGTGACCCCAGAGTCTGGTTTGTTTTGATCAGTGTGAACACAATCAGCTTATCGTACCTGAGAAGGGAAGTAGATCGCCATGTAGACGCGACGTCATCAGTGCCGGAATATTACGATATCATGATATGTACATTTCCTGAGTGTTTTTTGTCTAAGTACAAAGATTGGGCGCTATAGATTTCTAAGAAATTTGTTAGACAAATTAGTGAAGAAAATGTTTATATGATCCAAAGTCTAGCAAATTAAGTAACTGATTTAAAAAAAAAAAAAAAAAAAAAAGCTTGGCAAAAATAAATATACAAACCAAACGTGAACTGTATTATCATCTCAATCACTTCTAAGTTGCGTTTAGGCCACGACCTCTGAGTCATCTCCAGGAGTCGTCACGCTGAAATGTCGTTTCATTTATTGTGGTGTTTAACTTGTAAACTCATAATCCTGCACAACAGAGGCAGACTGTAAATAATGAGTGTAGGTGTGCAGGTGCAATAAGGTGTTTAAGACATCACCGTCTACAGCAAATACTGGAAACACTGTCCTTTTTAAATACGTTATATGTAAAGGGGAGTTCTTAAATATTACTTGTGTAGATGGGAATTACCTAATAATTGTTCGCAGAAACCACAAATATTCTCAGCAATTGTATTTATGGCTCTTTTTGTGGCGATATATATAATTTTTCATGCGTTTTAACACTAAATTATTAAGAACAATAAAATTTACTAATTTTATAACAAATATTTACGTGAATTGAGCTAACTGGAATTGAAGTGTTTTGGAAGAATATTTAGGATTTAAACTATAAAAATAGGCATTTATAGCCATTTTTTTTAATACATTCAAAATTTCCTGTGATTAAAAATTTTGGCGGCCGATTTTTATTTATTTATTTATTTTTAAAGATTTTGTTACAATTTAACACTGTTAACCTTAAAAAAAAAAAAAAAAAAGTTTTGTACCTTACCTTTAACACGAGTAATTAAATATAGTGCATTCTTTAAAACATTAGTTTTCTCACTTAAAAACCCAAACACAGCATTTAAACTATACAAACTAACCTCAAATTCAAACTTCAAAGAGTTTAACTTCAAATTTAATTAAACACACAACTACAGTGGAACCTTGGATTACGAGCATAATTAGTTCCGGAAATCAAAGCACATTTCCCCATAAGAAATAATGGAAACTCAAATTATTTGTTCCACAGCCCAAAAAAATAAATACAGTGGAATCTCGGATTGCGAGTAACACTGTTTGTGAGTGTTCCGCAAGACGAGCAAAGATTTTAAATAAATTTTGACTTGGAAAACGAACAAGTCTTGTATGCGAGCATGTAAAGCAAAAGCCTCATTAGAGAGGTTAAAAACCCACACATACATACAGACACAAAATAAAATATGTTTTATGCACACACACATGGTCACAGTGTTATAGTAAACAGTACACGCATACTGATGTTGATTATACCAGTAAGAGACGAGCACTAAGACCCAGCAGGGGAGACGTTTACCCACAATTCCACAGCTCAAGAGAGAGAAAAACCATTGGCTCAGTTGTGATCACGTGACGCTCGGCATCAAAACAAGAAGCGCATGCGTGAAACATCATACTCGGTGCTCGCAAACCAATACAATGCTCGTTTTCCAAAACAAAATGTATTAAAAATCTTTGCTCGTCTTGCGGAACACTCGTAAACTGCGTTACTCGTAATCCGAGGTTTCACTGTATATATATTTCAAGGGTGCCAAAAATTTTGCCACATAGAATCAACTAGTTATCCATTTTGATAAAAATCTGAGCAAAAGTAGAATCACTATATGGATTATATTTATTATATTTATTATATAAATGTGCTAATTTTTATCCAGGGTGCCAATACTTCTGTAGTGAAACGCCGCAAAACACACACGTCTCACAGCAGCTTGAAGGACAGACGGTGGCTGTAAATATGTGAATATCAGTGCTCTGTGTGTGTGTGTGTGTGTGTGTGTGTGTGTGTGTGTGTGTGTGTGTGTGTGTGTGAGAGAGAGAAAGAGATTGGTCCACTTCTCAGTGTGTGATTCTGAACAACAGTTCCTCATCAGAGCTTAAAGAGCTTGTGATTGTTACCACACACACATACACGCTGCACTCTGCTTACCTTTACACTGCATAATCTAATTGATTAAACAAAACACACACACACACACACACACACACACACACACACACACACAAGGAGAAAACACACACATTAGCTCATAATCAAGCAGATTTTTTTGCTGGAGTTTTACTTGAGTTATTCTTTTGCAGCCATCACTGCGGCCGCACGAGCTAATGCTAATGTCCGCTAACACCCCGCTAACTGCCCCTGCTTCATCACAGGGCCTTAAAGCACTCGTCACACTCCGGCTCCCGCGGCGCTGTTTAATCCCGGATTGATTGATCAGAAGGTGTTGATGAATTTTCCCTAACAGCAGCGCAGGTTTAGATCGGTGCTTCGTTGTTTCCATAGCGACGGCTTGTTCGTGATGGACGCTTCCCTGAGAACTGACAACGGTTTCTTCATTAGTTTTCTGTAAGGAGACGTCTGTCAGGAAAGCTGTGGCATCTGCATCTTTTTTTGTTTTGTTTTGTTTTGTTAGCTTTTGTCTTATTAACTTTCCGAGTTAAAAAAAATAAAAAATAAGAAAGAGTTGTGAGATTGCGTTTAGAAGAAGTTTGTTCCTGTTCCTGATCGGGAGCGTTCCGTTCCGGTGCCCGAGGGGAAACGGGGACACGAATAGCACAGCTCCAATGTTCTTCTGACAAACGTCCTCAATAGAACACTCTGGACTCCAGGGTGAAGGTGTGTATGAGCGTTCAAGAGGGACCTACCTTCCTTTACATCTACCTAAATCCATTTAACCTGGATTAAATCACCTGTGATTGATGATGATGAGGAAACATGCTGGTGATGGCGACTTAAGAAGGTTACTGATTAAATGATGCACATGAATTGTTGGTGATGTGCGGTAGAGCAGGCAGAGGATTCCCATGATGCTTTGCTGGCATTACAGGCCACAGAGAGATTCAGAAAGGAAACGAAGCTCCTGGATGGTCTGGAACGTCTTCAGCTCTTCTTATCTCCTCCTTGGAGAGGACTGAGATTTTCCCGAGGGTTCTCCAGGAAAACAGTCGCTCTCTCTCTCTCTCTCTCTCTCACACACACACACACACACACACACACACACACATACACACACACACACACTTATATAAAGCTGCTGTTTTTATTTCTCGCTGGATGAGCTGTTGGTTCTTCAGCATGTTTTCTGCCTTCAGGCTTTGTCATGATTGGACAAGATCAAATTTCTTAAAGATTTTTTCAACTCCCCAAACTCCTCAGTCCATACCGTACATTGTATCCTGTTTAAACCACGCCCAAGACCGCTTTACAGCTGCAACATAACATACACATTGAATTTTCCTCTTGAATTTCGTCACAAATCCCTCAAACCTCAATCTCTATAAAAAACCCGAATCATCCCCTCGTTCCAACAGGCACAGGATTCCCCTTTCTTCTCCTCCTCGGATTTGTGAAGAAAAAAAACAAACACCTCCATGAAAGTGTAATAACAGCACAGCCAGTCTCCTAATACGAAAAACACTGTTGAGTTGTGATGAACCCGAGAATGATGATCCCGGCCTCGGAGCCCCGGAACAAGCAGCCAGTAGGGCTATTATTATTCCTGCAGCGAAATATTACTGGTATATTAAAAACTAACCGTATTAAGTCTGTTTCCGCCCTCTTATTGCGCTAATTTGTTGCATTTTTAAATTTGTTTTAATTGTCTCTCGTCTGTGTTTAAAGACAATGAATACTGTAATAAACAGACCCAGCAGATTCTCCCCAAGAAATATCTGGCAACCTTGGAACTGTGTGAATGAGCTGCGTGTACAGCGGGTGAGCAACTTAAACACCTGTCTAGACTGATGTCTGGAAATGATGAACATTGCCTACAGGGGTAGTAGTGAGGAAGATCTCAGGTTCAAACCCCTACACCACCAATTTGCCCCTGTTGGGCCTAAATAAGGAATAAGGAATGAGTAGTACGCTAGGTCTAGGAAAAAAAAAATGGTTTTAAAGGTTATGGGGAAAAAAAATTCTTAAATACGTTTCTGTAACAGCAACCTGAAGGACACTAGAAGGACACCACAGCAATAATCTAAATCATAGCTTTTCTGAATGAAAAAGTTGACTTCAGGTCTAGACACAAGGCTACCAATGAAATGACTTTTTTTTTTTTTTTTTTTTTTTAAAGAAAAACGTTTTTTTTTTTTTTCTATCAGCATTGGACTCTCTTTCAGTCGGAGATGTCTGAATGTCTGCCTCCTGCCTACACACAGCTCTCAAGAGCTTGCTCATACACACGCTATCTCTCTCTTTCTCACAGACACACACATGCACACATGCACACACTCACCAACACCACCACCGCCAGCACTCCAGGTTCTTGTGCAGAGAACAGCATGCTAATGGAGAGTTTCAGACTCTTTCATTGGCGTCAAAAACCCACTCAACTCCTCGGCTTTTTCTTCCTCCCACTTACGCCTCTTTCATTTTCCCAGAGAACCCTGAGGTTTTTCGGCTCGGCTGCCGGTCGAGGCCGTGTGTTGACTGTTCGAACCATGACTCTTACAAGTGCAACAACACCTCCTGCATTTACATTCATCATCGCAATTTATTGGCGCTAAATCTGGGATATAACAGAGGACGGTGCAAAATGTTCGCTGCATGGCCCGGCCCCGAAGCTGCAGCGCCAGTACCGCCCCCCCCCGGCGCAAGTCTGCTGGTACCATTCCCCTGTCACCACTGGCCTGTACTCCCTCATCGACGCCCCCCAGAGCACCTCCCCTCAGCACTCCCCTTCTCCACTCGCCAGCCATGCACTGAGCTCCTGAGCTCCTCTATCGGTCGGTCTTTTCCTCCACAAGTACGCCAGATTGCTCGTCCAAAGAATGCTGACCCGCCTCGCTCCCCTCTCCTGAAACGTGTACAGTCAGCTGAGAAACTGGCAGCCTCCCTCTCGTCCTCGTCCCCCTTTACTTCATCTGTCTCTGATAAGAAGCTACCAGTGGGTGTCGGCTGCAAGTACAGTCTGGAAATCTAACATGCGGAATTTACATGCGGAATGTTGCAATTTCTGGCACTGGAGACTCCTTCCATCAACACTAAATACAGAAAACATAAACTATATTAACTGTTAACTCTTTTTAGAAATAATGTATTAATTATAGAACTATAGGATAAGAGAAAATCAAAATTCTGGGAATTTAACCCTTTAACGTCCTCTTTAAGGAAGCAAAATTTTTATGTGTTTTTTAATACCTTGGGGAGATAATAACAGCAATCAGAGTTAATTTTTTTTTTTTTTTAAATACCTCAATATAGACCTCTTCCAAACGGTTGAGATGTCCCTTTATGGTTTAAGCCGTGTCTGGCCAGCTGCATATGATTGCGCCACTACCGTATAGTGCTGACCGCTACAGCCGGTTCTCCTCCCAGCACAGTGTTACTCCAGTGGTAGTTTCCCAGACTATAAAAACAACCAACTTCCCCAGTGGAAAAAGTATTAATATAGCTACAAATGCCAAAAATAAAATGCTAACTTTTTGCACCGTTATGGTGTGCTACGAAACAATTAAGAATACATATTATTTAAAGACACAGCATCATCTAGTGGATTTTTATTAGTAAAGCATACTGTACTTCAACCGAGTGGTAAAGATGGCTCAATCAGATTGAGCGCAGTGCTCAGTAAGAAGATCAGTAAGAATCAAAATATGCTCTACCGAACGGTTGAGCAGAACGTTAAAGGCCAGACAATTTCAAGTAGATGTCAGTAAATTTTTCTGGAGACTGAGCAGACCGACCGCAACACACGGCGTTAAACATGGCCTTACAATTTCACAACATTCTAACTGTGTCGCATGTGTCTTGTTTTTATTCTGAAGGGGTGAGTCAGGTTCCAGGCAGTGGAATAATGTGGACAAAGAGATGAGATTAAACCCCATAATGCCTCGAACTCCATTAAGACCTCAGAGCTCTTTCACAGGGAGGAGGACGAGGACGAGGAGGAGGACAAGGAGGAGGACGAGGAGGAGGAGGAGGACGAGGACGAGGAGGAGGACAAGGAGGAGGACGAGGAGGAGGAGGAGGACGAGGTAATAACAGCAGGCGGATTGTGTTCGTCAGGTGACCGCACCATTATTTTAAAAAATGTTCAGCGCAAGTCGGGAAATAAATTAGCACCAATCAACCCTGCACATCATAATGTCACACTGTTTTATCTTGTTCTGTCTTTTTTGTGCGTGCGTGTTCGCCTGAGAGAGCATTAATGTGCGAACCTTTTACAGACGATTATCACACACGGACTAATTGATTTGCCAACAGCAGACCGAACAAAGGCACACAACCGATAAAAAGTGCTCGCAAACAACCATTACTTCCTAAATGCAGACCGCCAACCTCTGAAAAGAAGCATCTGTGTAGAAAAACACGCAGGTTTAGCGAGCGGGAAACTGGATTCTGCAGAAATGGGATGTGTGGAAATAATCCGAATGTCTGGGTGACCCCGCTGCACTCTTACTCACTGAAGGAGACGAAATAATGAAGACAGATCATTATTAGAGAATCATTATATATGTCACTATTAAATGATTGGGACCAAGTGCTCATTCGATAATTCACTTTAAACAAATCACAGTTTTTTCTTTAATTTTTTCTATGAGAAATGAAGAGCGGTATTCTTCACCAGCTCTGCCGGCACAGAAAAAAAAAATAAAAAAAATAAAAAATACTATAAAAAAAAACCAGGTTGCAAGATAAAAAAAAATGGCAGATTATTATTATTTGTCCATCTTAAAAAAGTCAATAGGTGATGAGGCTGAATACATACGTATTATAAGTGTTCATAAAATTGTTGTTAGTGTTTATGAGAGTATCATATGTGTTTGTGAGAATATAGTTAATGTTTATGAGAGTATTATTAGTGTTTTATTATATGCAATATTCTATTATATGTATTATGAGATAATCATAGGTGTTTGTCACCTCAAGTACTGTTAGTGTTTATGAGAGTGTTGTAGGTGTTTATGAGTAACAGTAGTGTTTACCGTGAGTGCTGATAGTGTTTATGAGAGTGTTGTAGGTGTTTATGAGTAACAGTAGTGTTTACCGTGAGGACTGTTAGTGTTTATGAGAGTGTGGTAGGTGTTTATGAGTAACAGTAGTGTTTACCGTGAGTGCTGATAGTGTTTGTGAGAGTGTTGTAGGTGTTTATGAGTAACAGTAGTGTTTACCGTCAGTACTGTTAGTGTTTGTGAGAGTGTTGTAGGTGTTTATGAGTAACAGTAGTGTTTACCGTCAGTACTGTTAGTGTTTGTGAGAG
>JAQMYI010000036.1:33023333-33043267 GCA_030014275.1 Clariallabes melas | reverse complement strand
TCTCCCTCCCCCCTCTCTGTCTGTCTCCCTCTCTGTCTGTCTGTCTCTCTCTCTCTCTCTCTCTCTCTCCATCTGTTTGTCTCTCTCCCCCTCTATCTGTCTCTCTCTCCCTCTCTCCCGCTGTCTCTCTGTCTGTCTCTCTTTCCCTCTGTCTGTCTCCCTCTGTCTCTCTCTCTCTCTCTATCTGTTTGTCTCTCTCCCCCTCTATCTGTTTCTCCCTCTCTCCCTCTCTCCCTCTGTCTCTCTCTCTCTCTCTCTCTGTTTGTCTCTCTCCCTCTATCTGTCTCTCCTTCCCTCCCTCTCTCTCTCCCCCTCTGTCTCTCTCTCTGTCTGTCTCTCTCTCTCTCCCTCTCTCTGTCTCTGTCTCTCTCTCTCTCTCTCTCTCTCTCTCTCTCGTTTGCGTGAGCCGTGCCTTTCTGAATTCCTGAGTACCCGATCAGGTTGCAGTGGGCGTCTGGTACGATCCTGTCTCTCTTCACTAGAGACGAGTATCCGCCCACTCTTCTAACAAAGCTAACGAGGAAGGGGAGGAGAGAAAGCTTGAGCTGTGAATTTTGCAGATAATTAAGAGGATATTGTCTGAAGAGAGAGAGAGAGTGAGTGAGAGAGAGAGAGTGCGAGTCCCGATGAGATCTGCAACAAGGTTCAACGTTTGCTGGGAAATTGGCAATTTAATAAAGCAAATTAGATGCAAATTGCTGATAGGCTTTCTCCCGTCATTAATTGGACAGCTCTCCAGATGAGGAAGTGAGAAGCACAGGGGCCGTTAAACCTGCTGCCGGTGCGGCTCTTTTTGTTTTTTTTTTCTCTCTCACACTCTTTAAACGTGTCTTTACACAGCGCTGTGATTTCACTTAAAGGTGCAATAAGCTGAAAATTAACAAGACTGTAAACCTCGTAGCGAAACACTTAGCGTTTATAGGACTTTAAAGATCTCATCGCTGTAGCCTTTTTATCTATTTGTGACATATATAACATTCTGTTCATCTGATTAACAAAGAAGCCAGACGTGCATCAGAATGACGTGAATCAGACAGACGTGAGAAATCTTTCTACCTTCAGAACCGTGTTCTGTTCGTCCCGATTTGGAGTTAATTCTGGTGAACTCTATACTGCGTTTCTTCACAGATTCAGTCCAGGATACAGAAATCCGTACTGACATGGGGACGAGTTCACATTCAGTTCAGTTCAATTCAAGTTTATTCATACAGTAAGTCCCCTACATACAAACATTTGAAGATACGAAACATTCGCGCAAGGTTAAATGGAAGTCAGGTCACATGTCTGGTGTACCGCAAGCTTAAAAGCAGCGGTAATGAAGCTGGTACTGCTTACTTTCTTACTGGTGAGAAGCGCTGAGCGATATCAATGAACAATGAGGACAAAAAAGGGAAAATAATTGAGAGCATGGAGCGAGGTGAATAGACGTCTCGTTCTTTAAACACGAATCGTTTAACCAGCGGCACAATTCTGAAGAACGCTGTACCGTGTATAGACGATTGTGTTCGTATCCAAGAAACCTAGACATGATGTTTGTTGGATTTATGAACAAATCAGACTTACGAACGAGCTCTCGGAACGGAACTTGTCCGTATGTAGGGGACTCGATGTATAGCTCGATTACGCAATGATAACAGATAGCAGGGACTCTGATTTTCAGTCCTGTCAGAAGTGGAAGTGGAACCGTCCCCAGTCACCACACACACACTGAAAAAAAAAAAAATCATTATTTCATTTTAAAATTCAACAGATGGTGCTGGACATTTTTCATACAGGTTTATGTACAACGGGTTTAACTACTATAGAGGTCTCTGTCGTCTGTATATTCAGTCTAACCAGGAATTATGCGACACGTGTGTTTATTTACACGTCCTTGGTTCGAAACAGGGACGACTGCTGATAAAGAGAGAGAGAGAGGCAGTAAGTTAATAAATATTTAATGAGGTTTTCGACTTTATAAACGATAAACATCATGCCGGAAAATAGATTATTGGACTTTTGTTTTTTAGAGAATGATGCGGCCGATAGACAGAGCCATCGCTATTAGGGGTTAAACAACAGATAAAAACAGACGAGTACGACCAGGAAACTGTATTTTATTTTTGTTTTCTTGAATGAGATTAGAAAGTCACTCCTGCATGTGTTGGACACGCTTCTCACACACACACGCGCACACACACTCGCGTCTCCTCGCTTTTAAACACACATCCATTTCAATATAATTGCAAACTCCAGCGCGTCTGATTATCCATTGAGAGTCGTTTCTCCGCGTAGCCGTTTGGCTCTCCGCGGGACGACTCAGCATTTTCCGAGCGTCTCCGAGTTTCCCTGCAATCATTTACTATTTAGATGTGCTGACTCACTGCGCGGGCCGGCCCAGCCGTAATCATTTGTCTCTTTATAAACGATTAGTGAAATTGTTGCTTACACTGTTTAAATTTGCCTTGTTTCTTTAATAACACATTCATTTTGTGTTTGCTCCAGCGTTTTAGACGCTCTCCATCCCTCCATCCGTCCATCCGTCCATTCGTTGCTAATCTTGTCTTTCTGTTTGTCCCCCCCGGCCCCAGGTGAGTGTAGTGCAGGACTCCGTAAATATCTCAGGTCAATCGAACACAAACGTACTGAAAGTCCCCGAGTGCCAGCTCTCAGACGATTTGGGGAATCTGTGGGAGTGTTCACGCTTCACCGACTGCACACTGTGTGTCCGAGGGCAGGAGTTCAAAGCGCACAAATCCATCCTGGCAGGTAAAAGACCCCCCCCACACACACACACACACACACACACGACACACGACACACCCTCAGGTCCGTCTCCAGCAGGAGAAAGATCTGAACAGATCACGGTCGTGTACGATTCCACACAGCGCTCAAGCATTTGCATCTAAGATCTTGAACTGATTTTAAGATCTTGGTCCTCAAAACTCTTGGCTGGATTAGTGCACCAGGCGTGTGTGTGTGTAAGTTTATTCCTCCAACTTTAGGTCGATTCTGATCGATTAGTCCCATTAGGATCTTTTCTCATTAAGAGCATCAAATTGTTACAAAGCTAATTTCATCAGTTTAAACGTTAAAACAATACGGACTGAGTTCGATCTAAAGACTCTCGCGGTTAATCTTAACGTTACATCAAGTCAGAGGAATGGAGGCTTGTATATGACAGACCTCCGTATATGACTGATGGATTTATTGCTTCCCTGACAGCGAGATCGCCGGTTTTTAACGCCATGTTTGAGCACGAGATGGAGGAGAGCAAGAAGGTACGCTTTTAATCGTGATTATTAAACATTTGCCGCAGCTGCTTTATCTTCATCTCGACTCACTTTCTCCTGATTTTTTTACTCTCACGCAGAACCGGGTGGACATCAGCGACATCGAGCCAGACGTCTTTAAAGAAATGATGGGGTTTATATACACGGGGAAAGCGCCGAATCTGGAGAAAATGGCCGACAGTTTGTTGGCAGTTGCTGATAAAGTGAGTGATGAAGCAGTATTGCTTTTTTTTTTTATTTATTATTATTTTTTTTATTGATATAAGTTTATGAATAGACAGATTTTATGTCGGGGTTTGAAATGTTTTTTATATAAATTGGTTGTGTATCTCTGTTCACTGATTTTTCTTGGTCATATCATACTTTAAAGGAGAGGAATGTATATTTGTATTTTACTCCAAACTCTCTCCGAGTCACATTGAAGGAAATTGGAAGATCTGCACTGGGTGTTCAAGTCAAATCGGGACTTTTGATTGTGCAGAGTAGAAACTCCCTTTATGTCTCTATATAATCCCCTGATGCACTAATGCACTTATCCCAGTGTGTCCTCAGCGCTTGGACACCGTCAAGGTAGATCACTTTCTCAGTACGCCGGAGACATGATCGGACCCGCTGTCTGATTCACGTCTCCCAGGAACTCCTTTAACGTTTGCCCAAACCTGTGGAAATGTCTTGGAGCGAGGTCAGGACTGTACGGGGGACGTGGCGATAACTCCTGGACGAGTTCCTGTCACGTGTTGAAGGATGTTTACCATGTTTACGACGGCAAATCACGGACATACAGCCTTCTTTAAAACGTTTGTACCGTTCACGTTTCACTGCAGCTAAGAGTCTCATCACCGTACTGTGCGTGAAGTCTTCTGTAAATGTCAGTCACCTGTTTTATGCCGTCATTAACCAGAAATTTCATCACAAGTCCCGGTTTGACTCGAACGGCCGCATAGAATTGGCACATTGAACTCTTGCTCAATGCGAAAATTAAAAAAGGACGCAAAAGCAGGGATTGTTTCACGATCTTTTCATTATAGGTTTATACAATAATTTCAGTGTGTAAGTAAATGTATAAAATATTCAAAGTCCAGTATATTGTATACAGTACGTGTATGTGTGTGTGTGAGAAATGAGTCGGCCTCACCGGTTTTACTAAATCAGTCCGGCAGCACAATGATAGAAAATATCTGTCCTGTAAAGCTGTCCTGAGGGTGAATAATCCTAATTTCAGGTTCACTGTTCAACTGAGAAATATGGCGTCCAGGATTCCCCTCGTGATTTAAACGCGCATTGTGACATTTCCTTAGGTGCAATTACGGTTTTTGGTCACATGATGGCAGTGTGGGGAAAGGGGATAGAGATTATATTTTATATTATTCATGTCAAAAGCGTATAAGACCCACTTTGTCAGACTTAAGAACAAATCTGACTTATGAACATCATCCCGGAACAGAACTTGTTTGTAAGTCAGGGACGACCCGTACTGTTGTCTAGACCAAGAGCCGAGTCTGAGCTCATTCATGGCTCATAAAATTAGTATTCTTTCAGATTTAAGAATATCTCCGAGCTATGAGCCGATCTCATTAATGAATATTTTTTAGGTTCAGTTTGCACCACACAGGCCGAGCCGGAACCGCTCCGAGTCTTCAATTTGGGTTTTTTCTGCGCTCGTCCTGATAAACCGGGATCAAACCCTAAAGCCACTGTTTTCAAGTCAGTCCTCTGGGCTTAGACACGGCTTTCACACATCAACAAACACACTGAACTCATTGCACGAAGAGACGCAGAAGGGAAAGTGTGAAAACCTCCTAATAGTGACTTGTTTCCCGCCTCTTTGTGTCTGAGCAGAACTTCATCGGATTGAGTTTATAGGCTGCACAGAGAGTCTTAGTGCAGTCGTTTATACTGTATGTAGTTTCATAGTTTAACCTCATACGGT
This sequence comes from Clariallabes melas, assembly GCA_030014275.1. Lineage (NCBI taxonomy): Eukaryota > Metazoa > Chordata > Actinopteri > Siluriformes > Clariidae > Clariallabes > Clariallabes melas. The sequence continues at coordinate 33,038,065 of JAQMYI010000036.1, read as the reverse complement.
CGTCCTGAACTGAGCCGAGAGTCCCGCTTCTGAAAACCTTAAAACATAGAGAATGGAAAAATAAATCTGAGTTAATCTTGGACGAGACGCTTCATGCTTAAAGAAAACAAAAAACTTTGAATAAAGCATACATGTGGTAAAAAGAAATAAAACGGACCAATCGGAATCATTTTAACTCTGTTCATTTCAGAGCTGTAAATCGTGTGTGTGTGTGTGTGTAGTACGCTCTGGAGCGTTTAAAGGTGATGTGCGAGGAGTCGCTGTGCAGCAGCCTGTGTGTGGAGAACGTAGCCGACACCCTCGTCCTCGCCGACCTGCACAGCGCCGAACAGCTCAAAGCTCAAGCCATCGATTTTATCAACAGGCAAGTGCAGCTTCAAAAAAACAAAAACAAAAAAAAAACAACAACAAAAAGAAGAAAAAAAAAAAACACACGGCACTGATCCGCGGCTCTAGATGATAAATCACCGCTGCCATCGCTGTTTACTCACTCTGAATGTTAGCTAGCTCTGATTCTTTTTCTTTTTTCTTTTTTATCTCCTCTGTAGGTGCAGCGTCCTCCGACAGCTCGGGTGCAAGGATGGAAAATACTGGAATAGCAAGTATGTAATTAGCCTGTGTGTGTATGGGCAAGAGAGAGAGACAGGCGCACACACACACACACAAGATTAATAACAACCCCTTATCAGCACCAGCGAGCTGCATTAGAATTCATTGTTTTTGAGTTTTGGCTGCTGCAGCTCGCTCAGTCTCTGCTGGTTTCCTTCGTATCTATGAATTTATGATGTTAATAGACTTTGAGAAGCCGTTTAGGAATATTAAAGAACATCCACCGCACGCTCCTCGTTAGTCTTTATTTCTCCTCCCTCAAGTCTGATCGTAACGTTTTCTCTCATCCTTCATTCGTACAGCGAGAATTAAACAGACTCCAACTTCACCGCTCATACACACACACACACACACACGTGTACATATATCTGACTTTCTGATAGATGACACGCACCCCCCAGCCCCCCCCCCGCTGCTTCCTGAGACACACTAAATGACATCAATACTACTAAAGTAGTAGGTTCAGGTTCACGTCTCACCGAACGTGGCGCTAAAATACAAGCTGTCAGTCGACCGTATCCAAACGTAGCCGGCGTCGTTTCACGATCAGTCGCTCTCCTCGTGACCTGTTACTCATCAGGAGTTCGAGTCCCGGCACCACCGAGTTAAACCCTTGAACAAGGCCCTGTACCCTGTCTCCTCCAGGGGGCGCTGTATCCTGGCTAACCCTGCACTCTGACCCCGGCTTCCTAACCGGGATACGCGGAGACGCTTAATTCACTGTGCTGTGAGGAACATGTGACTAATAATAATAATTTATATGAAGCAGATTTAATATATAAAATTGGATTAAAATCACGTTAAGTGAAGTGTTTAGTTGATGAAGAGACGTGTCGTTAGTTGCAAAATATTAAGTGTTATTAAAGCGCGTGTGAGCCAGAGGTAGATTATTTTTTCCCGCATCACGTGTGACTCAAACTCCGGGTGATACGGTGACCATTAAAACACTTTCAGAGTGACGAATCTGTCTAATTGTTTACTGTTAGCCTTGATAAATACAACAGAATACGAAACTGTGTATTTCAGAGTTAAAATCGTGACAGAATGATAACAGTGAGGTTTTTGATCATATTGAGCGGATCGTTTATTTCCTGCCGATCTTCTGGTTCACATTACAGTCCAATCGTAGGACAATCTGTCCTGCACTCAAAAAAAAATCTCTGTCACGTCCAGTTGTGAGAAACAAACGAGCGTCTCCACTTGGCTCCTCCTGCGTCCGAGTCGTTACTCCGTTACTGCTCACTGTACAGCCAAACTTCACTTCCTGCGTGAGTTATAAATAAAACGCTATCAGTTGTTGTTGCTTTAATTAAAACCCTGCAGTCAGTCAGGAGTGTGTTGTGTCTGAGAGCAGCGTGTTTATGAAGCGCTCTCTCTCTCTTAATCGCTCCGCGTCTCACCTCTGATCTGTGCCGAGTGTTGGATTAAAGCACTCCATCGATTGAGAGAGAGAGAGAGAGAGAGTGTGTGTGTGTGTGTGTGTGTGTGTGGTGTTAATACCGTGATGTCTTTGTGCTCTTTGTGTCACAGCCATGCCGCAGATATAATGGAGACTCCGGGCTGGAAGGCAATGATCCAGTCTCATCCGCACTTAGTGGCCGAAGCTTTCCGCGCGCTGGCGTCGGCTCAATGCCCCCCGTTCGGTCCGCCGAGGAAAAGGCTCAAACAGTCCTGATCTCTCTCTCCATCTCTCCATCTCTCTCTCACACACACTCTGAGACATCGCTTTCATCTACAGAAACACACTCACTTTTTTTTTTTTTTTTTATCATTCTCTTTACCGTTATCATTCTCTTTTCCTCTTTCTCTCTTTTTTCATTCACACACATTTTTTTTCTTCTTTCGTTGTTGTCTCTCTCTCTCTCTCTCTCTCTCTCTTTACTTTTTTCTTTCTCAGTCTGATCAGTTGTTTTTTTCCCTGTTTATTTCTCATTTCTCCTTCATTCTCTCTCTCTCTTTCCCTTCCTCATCATTTATCATTTTTCTCAAATGTCTGTTTTCAGCAGCTCCTGTCACTCTCTCTCACACACTTTTTTTCTATCATTCTCCTTTTCACCTTCTTGTTTTATTTTCTATTTCATCACTCTCTCTCTCTCTCTCTCTCTCTCTTGTTCATCTCCCAATCACACCATCTCTTCCCCTCCTTCATTCTCCTTTGCTTTCTTCTCCTCCTAACTCTTTTTTTTTTTCTTAATCGTGCTTTCTTACTAACATCACACACCCCCCCCCCTCTCTCTCTCTCTCTCTCTCTCTCTCTCTTTCACATCTCTTCTAACTTCTCCCCATGACCATTTTATCCCTTCTCTCTCTCTCTCTCTCTCTCTCTCTCTCTCTCTCTTTAGCACTTGGTCTAAATCCAGAGACAATAACGAGTGTGTGAAATTCCTCTCCTTCTTGGGTGAGAGGAAAAGCCGTAACAATTGTTCTCATCCTTCTCACACAATATGTTCAGTCTCTTCTTTTAAAAAAAAAATATTTTCCAGCCTGCGCACGCACACATACACACACACTCTCTCTCTCTCTCTCTCTCTCTCTCTCTCTCTCTCGGACATTTTGGCAGAGCGAGAGCCAGTCGATGGACTGTGGGCTTTTCTTTCTGCCGTAAAAAAAAAAAAAAAAAATCATCAGTGTTCCTTTATCTCGTGCCTGTCGCATCCCAAACACACCAGGCCGATTGTTCCTCCTCACCTTTTGCACTAACTCCCCCGAGTCCGGCCGATGTTTTGATACGACGTGTAAAAGGTTTGTTTAAAGGTTATATATATATAAATATAAATGTTTGGCCTGTTTTATTATATATTTTTTTTGCGCCTAAACATTTGAGATGATCGCGTGAAACAGATCATGCCCCATATTGATGGCACAAGTTTCTACGTAAAGGACTTACTTGACTTCTATTTGAAAAGTGAATACTTTAGCGTATTTGTGTAGGGTTGGGGAGGGGGGGGGGTTGTTGCTGCACAAAGGACGTATCTGTACGTTTCTAACACTCGCGTTACTCAAACGTGATGTGACGTTACACTGTGAGAGAAACGAGGGCTAAAAACATTTGCCAAGTTTGCCTCAAATTAAATATAAAACTCACAAAACTCTACTGTTTCATGGCGGCTGATAGTTTAATTTGGTCTCCGCTTTCACTAAACAAGTCTTAAACACACACACACACTAAAAATAATAATAAATAATAAGAAGCATTAATACAGAACCCAACACACAGTCATGCTTAAACTTTTCCAGTTTCTTAAATGAAGAAATAATTGATGCATCAAATTATTGACAAAGCAAACAAACAAAAAGAGTCGTCCAATAAGTTCTGGCACCCACTTGTCCAATGGATGCTATTTCATTTGTTCATTTTATTTATCATCATTTCTGGATCACAGAGGGACGATATAACGCGCAACGTTCACACTCGCGTAGCGACGGCTACCCGCTGTTACTCGTGGGCGTGGCCTGTTCAGCATGGGGTTTTGTTTGTTCGTTTGTTGTGTATATATTAAACTTATCAAGTTGAACAAACGAGCACTAATCATTTGTTTCATTTACATGTTAAGAGCTTCGCTTTATCGCACAGACTGTTTATAAAAAGTCTAAACCACTCGCTATGAGGCTCCGGTGAATCCTCTCGTCATGTCTGTATACACACTGCGTAAGAGGTCAACTGATAGAAACTGAACTGTACTGTATAAACGTCCTGCCACATGATCCACGCGATCGCCCCGATATCACGCTCGAGGTTCTGCTGCGTTACTGGATATAGCACGGCTGTGATGAAGATTATGATTTGTTCCTGTATTTAACAAGTTATTTTTATTTTATCCTGCCAGGTGGAACTAACTAACTAACCGCTCCTAGTGGAGCTGGCGAATGACAGCTAGCGTGTAATTATCAAGGAAAGTAGTTTTAAATTCTTGGCGGTACTCTGTAGCCGAAAGGTGAGGAGAATTAAACCATGGAGGTGTTGGACAGTCCTGAGAAACTCACCAGATTCAGCTCCGTTAACTTCCGGGTTTAAATTCCAAATATTGTTAAATTTAAAGCTAGTGTGCTATTTAGGGTGTGCAACCCTTGTTCCACACACCAAGTCGTGCCCTTGATCAGAGGGATTTGGAAATCAACCAACCAGCCATTGTCATCACCACTGGCGTAATCGATCAGATTACTCAGTCCGACGAAACATCAGTTCATATCAGTCGGTGCCTCTAGCTAGCGTGAACATACGGCTATTTGTACTTGGACAGAAAAATGTAAATTGCTACACCACCTTGGAAGGGTATAATTTTAATATTTGGACCTTTTGGAATTTCTACAGAGAGCCCCAAGAACTTTGGATCATTCATTTCTTTGGTAATCAAGCATGATTTAACTTTATGTATCCATTATGTTACTTCATTCTTCGTTTGATATATATATATTTTTTATCCTTTGATGTTTTGCCAAAGACTTACAACAGTTAAGCATGTATGACTATAAACCTAAGAGCATTAATTAATATTCCAAAGATCAGTACATCTCTCAACCAATAGGAACACACCGTTCCTCACACCGCACTTTCAATTTTAATAAGCTGTTTTTTTTTCTTCTCCCTGTTTTCTCCCAGTTTGATCCGTATTTGGATGTTCCGTTATTTACAGCATCAATACACCGTATCTAATACTAACAGTTAGCACCATTTTAATTAATTTGCATCACTTAACATTTATTTTATCTGTGACTAAAAGCTAACATTAAAAATATAATAAATTTATTAATTAACTGGCTGAATAATGGATTTGAATTTATTAACAGCACTTACTGTACTTTATGCAAATTCATGCTGTCTGGAATAAACTACTCGTTATAGAATATAATAGGCGTTAACGTTTTTATTACAATTTCTAGAAGATTCTCAAAGATAAAATAATAATGCTCTAACTCAATCAACTTAATCTCCTGCTAAACAGTGTGCCAGAACTTAATCAACGACTCTGTTTATCACCTGGAAGATCTAGTCAGGAGCGAGGAGGCCAAAGCGCTGTAGATTTTTAGAGCTTCCCGTTCTCTAATCACCCTCTCCTCTGGTCGGTTCCGAGCTGGGAAAAGGGATCTGCTCCTCCGCAGACTCGGCACACGTGCGGTTCTGAGCATCAGACATTGGCATTATTGCACTTTGTGTTGGGAGATTTGCATCTTATTATTTTGGTGTATTTCACTAGTACTGGTGTCCTGATGGCATTCCAGGCATCTGTACAATGTCTCATGTTACATTGGTTGTTTTTGTTCTGTTTAACGACTGTTCAAGAATGCGTGTTGTCATTAAAGATGTTTTTCAGCACAAAGTGTGGTGATTTTATTATTATTTTATTTTATTTTAAGAGGTGCTTGCTAATTCATTTCCTTCTTCTTTACACAGAAGTTTAGAGTAGAGTTTATTCATAATTATTATTATTTTTTTTTAATCTGTGGCCTTGCACCTTCAGGGTCGTGGGTCCGATTCCCGCCTCGGGTCAGTGAGTGCAGAGTTTGCATGTTCTTCCCGTACCTGATGGGTCCAAAGACACAGATTAAGCTAACTGGCACTTCCAAATTGCCCATAGTTTGTGTGGGCGTGTGTTCACCATGAGATGGATTTGGCACACAGTCCAGGGTCTATCCCGCCCTATTCCCTGATTCCCTCAGGAAAGGCTCCAGACCTCCAGTGACCCTGAACAGGATAAGTGAGATAGAGAGTCATTGGAGTCTAGAAGACTCTCTTCTAGCTCACTCACATTTAGGACACTCATGAAGGAGCCTTTTGTCAAGGAGACTTGCCTAGGGACTCCCCTCTGGCCAAGTCAAGTATAGGACACACTTTTGGTCAACTTGCAGCTAGGGGCCTTACATAGAGGAACCTTGTTTTTAACGCTGACTCACATGTAGGATCTCATTCGCTCGCCTAAAAGTCCTGGAACTAGGAGACTCTCTCACGTTTAGGATTATCTCGGCCACCTCGTTCACGTTTAGAAGACTTGCATTTAGGAGCTACTTTTCTCATCTCAGACACACAGACTCCACTGCCTCTACTCCAGACAACTATTTAAGCCTCCTCGCATCCAGCAGACTCTCTTCTTGTCAAGTTGATCCCCCCACATCTAGCATGCTGTGAGTGGAACAACTGTTCAGTTGACTCTCCTTATAGCCAACTGGTATCCAGCTATCATGTGGCCAACCCAGCCGTCTCTCAACTAGCAGACTTTCATACTATTGTTCACTCATTGTTTAGCTTGTATCCACCTGGCTCCCTTAAACTCGCTGACTCATATACACCAACTCTTGTAGTCTAGCTGACCCGCTTGCATCCATCTCTCATAGTCTGGCTGAGTTGCTTCCACATGTCCCTCATCATCTATAGCTGACTTGCTTATACTGCCTCTTGTATTCTAGCTGACTCACATCCATTTGACTCTTGTAATCTGGCTGACTCACTTACACCCTCCTCTCCTAGTCTAACTGCCATTCTTACACCCAACTTTTGAAGTCTAGCTGTCTGGCTTACACCGACTCCATCACTCCTCAACTAATTTGCATCCACCATAGTCTCACATTCAACTCGCAAAAGTCTAGCTGACTCATATCCAACTTGACTGTCTTAGACTAGCTGACTCATATCCACCAGATGACCAGATGACCCGCTTGCATCTGTCTCTCGTGGTCTAGCTGACTTTCATCCACCTGTCCATCATCTAGCTGACTCGCTGACACCAACACTCGTAGTCTAGTTCACTTGCATCCACCTGACTCTCGTAGTCTAGCTGACTCGCTTACACCTGCCTCTGACAAATAATGAAAATTATTTATCTGCCTGCCAACTGTGACTAGCAAAGAATAGCAACAGTGAGCAGTAGACTGTATTATATGTACATATCTTGAGATGCCCCAGTCTGTTTAGATTGACTTTTTATTTGGGTGTAAGGGTTGGCCGTACATTTTAAGACCTTAAATTAACGAGTACATGTCTAGAACTAAACAAAATGATATTTAAGGAGTAGTTTTCAGAATGTGCTTTTTCATTGAATTATTTATTAAACACTCCATTTGGTAAGCAGTCCATTATTTACAGCAACTGTGTGTTACATTTTTATCTATAAACCTGGTAAATGTATAGACCTGTTAAACCTGAATGGACTTTTCTTTAAACTCTTCATCCTACTAGGCACATGCTGTCTCCTGAACGATGATTAATTTAATTGTATAAAACATTAGCTTTTTATTCAGAAAAAAAAAAAATGAAAGTAAACTGCAGGAATGTACTTTATTCTCATCAACTCTAAATAGAAGTGATGTGTAAATGGTGTGTGTTTGCGAGCGCTGCCTGATTTGGTCCTGAATTAGCACTACAGCTGCGGCACTTTACTCTATTAAAGCACGGCGCTTTCATGTGCTCCCTAATGCCAAGGCTGATTAAAATGAACAGCAGGCGCTAATCCGAGATACGAGACGGTCGTTTCCCTCGGAGCGTCTCTGTATCATCGCTCTCCTCTCCGCATTTAGAGCGAGTGAGGAAATGCAGCCTCGTGAGGGGAAACCACTGTAAACCTGAGCTGCTTTTACAGGCTAAGGGTTCACCCTGAACACCAGAGCGTTTATTCCAGGCTGAAAATACATTCGAAGGAAAGAATGCAATATCAATAGTTAGAACTCATACACGCACATCATGGATGGGGATACAAGGAGCAGATTTCTCCTCATGTAGATATAAAGTTGATTTGAATATTACTTACAAGAAAATGTATTTGAGAAGAATTTCCGTTTTGAATTAGTCACTACTCATATGAAGATATTTTAACTGATTACAAAAATATATAGAATGTATATTATACATATATTACAAATATATTATATTATATCTATATGTTTTTGTAATATCTGTATGTATAGCTAGACAGGTTTTTCTCCTGGATATTTTCTTTGACCTGCTAAATGTAATTGCTTAAAAACAAGAATAATGTAAATTAGTATAAAATTCATACTTAAAAATATTAACTTTATGCTAAAAAGGAAAAATGCTGTGCAGCTACCTTTCTGAAACTACATGCTAGTTTTTTAATTCCTCTGGTACACAGGTAAGGCTGTATGGTTTTGTGTCCCAGCATGAACAGCACTCAAAAAGTCTTGACCCCTCCCCAATTATTAAACTAAAATGATGTAGATTAAATTAAAGAAATGGCTGCAAAGTGCCTAAAGATACCATTTAAAAACTGGTTGTTTTACGTAACGACCTCAGCAGCGACCTCATTTCCCCTCTCATCTGTTCCATCCATTCAGCATCAGCAGTATAGTACTGGGCTGATCATCTGTTATCATCTGCACCTGTGTTTTTTTTATGCTTGAATGATTCATAGGTCATGTGGCTTAACAAACAAAAAACATTCACCTGAATCCGCTCAGGTACCCCCAAGTGTTCTGGACTGAAAATGAAGGGAGATTAACAAAAAAAAAAGTCCTTCAGAAGCCTGGAGAAGTATTCCTCAAGATTACATTACACATACAAAAATGTCTGGAGGTTTGGAAGCAAGATATGAAAAAAGTGCAGGGGGGTGAAGACTTTTGCACAGTAGTGTATGCTATTGAATTTCTGTCTATTTGATGATGGGAAAAAAAATTCAGTTCAACTGCACTACCACAGTTCACCCTGTCATTAACACTCCTTTACTGGAGTAACTAATAGCCGTGTTGTACACTATAGAATTAACATGACGATAACTATGATGGATGATTATTAAATACTAATGTTTTAAGGCTAATTTTGAGCATCAGTAAGCTTAATTATTATTTTAGTTCAGAAATATCAACAAATATTCCAAGTCTGTTTAAAAACAAAACAGACCAAAAAAAAAAATCAAAAATAGCTCTTTGGGCTGAGCTTAAGAAAGCAATAAAACACTGAGAGTTTAATGACTTAAAGTAAAATAATCAACAAACTAATTAAAGGTATTTCTTATTCTGTAACAGTTTTCCACTAAAATACACAGCGGATTCGTTATGTTTCTGTAATCTGTCCCGAAGATTTAAGACTCCTTCCAGCTGAGTCAAATAAGCGTTTCCTGTTTCCTTACTTAAAGGAAAACTCCACGGTTTTAAGGATTGCAGATTTTGACAGTATTTGCCATGTGAATGAGATGTTGCTATAGAAACAATAATGTGTCAGAACATTAATATAAAGCTGCACTGTTATCATAGCTGCTGTTATAGAGGATTACATTACGTTACATTTAGGAATTTGGCAGACGCCCTTATCCATTTATATTTTATTATACATGTGAGCAGTTGAGGGCCTCGCTCAAGGGCCCAACAGGGACAACTTGGCAGTTGTTGGATTTGAACCTGGGACCTTCTGAACTGCACATAAGCTGCCTGGTCAAAAATGTCACACACACTAAGATTTAATTCAATAACATTTAACTTTGATTACACACACTGTGGTGTCCAGTTCATGCTTGAAAATGATCCCTCATGCTCCCTGAGCCGCTCTTTCATAACCTGGTGATTCAGTACATTCAGGTGGTCAGCTGACTTCATTTTATTGCCCCATAACGTTGCTGAGTCTCGACCTGATCACCTGATCAACCCCAGATCATAACACTGTCTCCAGAGGCTTGTACAGTGGACACTATGCATGATGGGTGCATCGAGTCATGTCCCTGCCTCCTCACCAGGGTTAATCTGGACTCATCGGACCACATGCAAACTCCACACACGGGAGAGATTTGAACCTGCAACCCCTTCAGGTGTGAGGTGACAGTGCGAACCACTGAACTACCCCGACTCTCTGTCCTCTTCCTGCAGTGACTCAGTAACCTGACAATAACAGAAAATAGGAAGGAAAGCCAAAAACTGTTCCATCATCATCATCACCATCATCACCATCATCAACATCACCACCGTCATCATCATCACGATCATCATCACCGTCATCATCACCACCGTCATCATCACCATCATCATCATCATCACCACCGTCATCATCACCATCATCATCATCACCACCATCATCATCACCATCATCATCATCACCATCATCATCACCACCATCATCATCACCATCATCATCATCATCATCATCATCACCATCACCATCATTAACATCATCATCACCATTAACATCATCAACACCATTATCATCATCACCATTAACATCATCATCAACATCATCATCATCATCATCACCATCATCATCATCATCATCATCAACACCATCATCATCATCATCATCATCATCATTACCATTACCATCATTACCATCATCGCCATCATCATCATCATCATCACCATTAACATAATCATTATCACCATCATCAACATCATCACCATCATCATCATCACCATCATCATCACCATCAACACCATCGTCATTACCATCATCATCATTAACATCATCATCATCATCATCATCATCACCATTAACATCATCATCACTATTAACATCATCATCATTAACATCATCACCATCACTATCATCATCATCATCATCATCATCACTATTAACATCATCACCATCAACACCATCGTCATTACCATCATCATCACCATTAACATCACCATTAACATCATCATTATCATCACCAGCATTAACATCATCATCACCATCACTATTAACATCATCACCATCATCACCATCATCATCTTCATCATCATTATCACTATCACCATCATCATCAGATCTCTAAATTCAACACGCTGTTTGGCTAACTGATGATGAAGGTGAGGTTGTCATGATCAGGTTGATAGATCACTCTGTGTGTGTGTGTGTGTGTGTGTGTGTGTGTGTGTGTGTGTGTGTGTGTGTGTGTGTGTTGATTTTGTAAAGAAATAGTTATATTTTGCTAATAACTATTAATTTCCCAGTGTACGGAAATGTCTGAGACAGGATGCGCTGGATCTCCATCACTTTCATCACTTGGATCTTTCAACACCTTTTTGGTAGCCTAATGCACTTTACTAGAGGGACAATGAGTGTGTGTGTGTGTGTGTGTGTGTGTGTGTGTGTGTGTGTGTGTGTTGTGTACCCAGTCTGTACAAACACACCGCTTTCCGTCTATCCGTGTTCCTACATGTGTGTTTGACAAACAGCGCCGGAGTTTAATCTCCCTCTGACGCCTTTATAACCGTTTTATAGCTTTTATGTGAGAGATGAAAGAGAAATAAACAGATCTGTCCATCAGCCTGTCTCTCTCCCTCTCTGTCTGTCTCTCTCTCGCTCTCCTTGTCTTTCTCTCTGTCTCTCTCTCACTCTGACACTCTGCATATAATCTGTACATCATATTGTGAAATAGGAACAATAGGAAAGATGATGATGATGGAAAGATACCAAATAGCAGGAAAACCCTGGGAGAACCCATGAGGAACCTTTTTGTTGTTTTGTGTGAGTGTGTGTGTGTGTGTGTGTGTGTGTGTGGGACCTGGATAAGTGTGTGGTACAGACTCTAGGTTTATGCTCAGTATCTTCTTTATAATCTCTAAAACCTGCTACACTCTTACAATAAAGGGTTCCTTGAGGGTTCCATGGACGTTTGAGGGGTTCTGACGGTTCGGTTCTGGTCACAGACGCGGTGCTCAGGTTCTCAATCCAAACATTTAGGTTTTCTTTAACAAAACGTTTTTTTCTTTTTGTTTTTTATAATAACATCAAGTTTTTTTTTGAAAGAAAGAAATGACTTTTTTTCTCTTTATTTATTTAATTCAGAAGAGAACGAGAAGGTGAAAACACCAGCCTCGGGGAAATGGAAGCATTTTATTTGATTTTTTTTTTTTACTGAATTGCAGTTTTGCAGTGGGGTGGAGAGAGAGAGAGAGAGAGAGAGAGAGAGAGAGAGAGAGACGGAGCGTTTGCAGACAGACAGAAACACAAAACACTGTTTAATTTTAATAAGCAGAAATAAAAAAGTGCTGTGAGTGGCTGATACACAGAGAGAGAGAGAGAGAGAGAGACGAGTGAACAGGGAGCGGGAACGCGTTTCCAATTTCCACCTGGAGATAAGTGTGTGTGTGTGTGTGTGTGTGTGTGTGTGTGTATTAAACCAGGATATATTGAATGTAGTTTTCAGTGCCACTGATTTATTTCTATATCAAATTATATATATATATATGAGATATTAAACAGATATTTATATTAAACGATATTCTCATCACGTCTCACAGATTAAATGATATTTTTATATTAATTTTATTTTATAATCTCATACAAGAAGACAAAAAGATTTGTTTGTTGCTAACGACAACATAAGTCTTTTTAACGTGCCTTTTTATTTCCTCTCTCTCTCTCCGTCCTTTTCGCCCTCCTCTTTCTGTCCTTGTTCTGTTTTTAGATATTTTTCTTTCTTTTTTTTTATCCTTCCCCCTCTTTTTCCATTTCTAACCGCAGATATGGGTCATATCATAAAACGACAGAATGGAGAGAGAGAGAGAGAGAGAGAGAGAGAGAGAGAGGTGTAAGGATTTTGTCATAAAGGAAAATATCAATATAAAAACACAGAAAATGAAAAAAAAGAGGAAAACAGACAAAAGGACAACAAAAGTATGCGAATAACAGAGTAGTGGGTTGAGGTGCATTGTGGGTAATTTCACTCTGGAGAAACTCAGCTGAATGTTCCGGTGTTCTCACGTCATACATTATATTTACAAAACCTGATTAATTACAAATATAAAAGAAAAATCTGGCAAAAGTATACCGTCTGATGTACCGTGTGTGTATAAATATATATATATATATATACTGTAGTATCTGCAGGACGTCGTGTGTGTGTGTGTGTGTGTATGTCTGTCTGTCAAGATGTTTGTTTAAGTGATAACTTTGCCTTAAGAAATATTAGATTTAGAGCTGTTTTTTTAATGGAAAAGTGGGAGGAGTCAAAGCAAATTAGAATAATTTATCTGCTGCAGTGTGACATATTTACAGATGTGTGTTTTCAAATATCCAAAGAAACATGAAGAAGAAAAACAAACAAAACACAGTCTTACCTTTGATGTGAGATTAATCAGGAATCATGTAAAGAAAAAACAGAATAGAGAGATTCATTAACTTTTATTCATTAATATTAAATAATTCACAGTTCAGTCATTTATAAAAAGTTACTGCAGTGCAATAGGGTCTGCTCAGTCTGTGTCTGCTCAGTCTGTGTCTGCGTCTGTGTCTGCTCAGTCTGCGTCTGCTCAGTCTGTGTCTGCTCAGTCTGTGTCTGCGTCTGTGTCTGCTCAGTCTGTGTCTGCGTCTGCTCAGTCTCTGCCTGCGTCTGCTCAGTCTGTGTCTGCTAAGTCTGTGTCTGAGTCTGTGTCTGCTCACTCTGTGTCTGCGTCTGCTCAGTCTGTGTCTGCTTAGTCTGCGTCTGCTCAGTCTGTGTCTGCGTCTGCTCAGTCTGTGTCTGCTCAGAATGTGTCTGCGTCCGCGACTGCATCTGCTCAGTCTGTGTCTGTGTCTGCGTCTGCTCAGTCTGTGTCTGCGTCTGTGTCTGCGTCTGCTCTGTCTGTGTCTGCGTCTGCTCAGTCTGTGTCTGCTCAGAATGTGTCTGCGTCCGCGTCTGCATCTGCTCAGTCTGTGTCTGTGTCTGCGTCTGCTCAGTCTGTGTCTGCGTCTGTGTCTGCGTCTGCTCAGTCTGCATAATCATATGATTCGTCTGTAACTTCTCAGTCTGTCTGCACAGTTTAGAACAAAGTCATTAAGCTCCTTGCTACACACAGACGTGTCCTAGTCATGTGACCTACTACGGTGCAAGCTTGGCCACACCCACTACACAAGCAACAAGTGAAGTTTTTACTTCATGAAGTGTGATGAGTTTTTGTATGTGGTGAAGACCCGCCCATCTCAATTATCACCACACAGCAGGAAAACACACACACACACACACACACACACACACACACACACACACACACATACACACATACACAAAACCTCTGTCTACAAGAACATTACACAGGTCTGGAAATTAGTCCTTAATTTCACCTTGAGCAGCTGTTTCTGTGTGTGTGTGTGTGTGTGTGTGTGTGTGTGTGTGTGTGTGTGTGTAATACTAATACAGTGTGAGGCCTTAAATCATGTTTATATTAATGTACTAATTTTAACGTATTACACTTAATATTTTCCTAAAGCAGTTTCACACAGTGTAATG
>JAQMYI010000036.1:33012924-33023233 GCA_030014275.1 Clariallabes melas | reverse complement strand
CCTTCTTACCCTGACACGCCCATCACTCTGGAATAGGATCAATCTGGACTCATCAGGTCACATGACCTTTTTCCATCGCTATAAAGTCCGATTTTTATGCTCCCTAACAAACTGAAGCCTTTTGTCCGATGAGTCTCACTAACCATCCTGTGAGTTCTCATCACGTTGTGTGTGTGTATGGAAATGTTCTTACTTTCTTTTACATTTAAGGCACCCTTATCCAAGTTCACCTACATTTTATCTTATTATGCATCAGAACAATTAAGGCCCAACAGGGGCAAACTGTTGATGGTGGGGTATGAATCTGGTACCATCTGAACCGTAGTCCAATGCCTTAACCACTCAGCTCTTTGACCCTGGTAAAATGACAACCTTTTTTTTTGGTATGTATGAGAAATCTTTATCATTTTTAGACATACGATTTTCTCTCCAGCCTGATACGAGCGTGACATTGCTGGAAAATTACCTGCAATCCAGGTCATCGCTTTGCTAGCTCAACTTGTCTCTTGATCCTGAAACATTTTTTCGAAATTCATTTAGCTAAAGATGATTTTTCAGCAATAATGCAGAACGTCAGTGTGACTGAGATTAAGGATCAAAGAAAAAAAAAAGCCTGAGACAAGCAAAAGCAATTAACACGAGTATGCACACAGAGGAAGATTTTATTTTCTTTAGCTCATTGAGGAGCCTGTGGAGTGAATCATCATCATCATCATCATCATCCTGAAGTCTGAATGCAGTCATGTTAACCGTCCTTTCAGTAAGTTTGGCATCTGGATCTGAACAACCGTGATGTATTGAAAGCAAATACAGCGCATATAAATTTCATTTGATTGTCAGAACATTCCGTTCTGTGTGAACACATTTGATTTTTTTTTTTTTCCTTTGTGTTTTATTTTAAAGGTAAATCAGACAGTACACGAGGAAAGTGTTGAGAAATAATACTGCAACAAGAGGACGTTGGATTTAATTTACAGTCCACAGCAAAATTAAGGTAAATCTAAAAACATACAAAGCAAACAAAACTTTTCTTATAATTAACTCACACAAAACGGACATTGGGAAAGTCTAAAACAATTTTACTTTATAATATTTTTTGGATTAAGGGCCATATATATTTATTTGTTTATCTAAATCAATATCTCTTATTTTCATAACTCAAGGATCAAAATTATGTTGCATAAATGTTTATTTTTTTCCGAATGTTCCATCACTCATATTATCACAATAATAATAATAATAATAATAATAATAAATACTCAAAGTGTTTTACATAAGGTCCAGGTGATATATATTACGATTATACTGTTATCAGGATTTTGGGGAACGGGACATACTAGCGCTTTACGATACATTAAAAACTTGTAAAACTTTAGCCATTCATAAATCACCATTTTTTCCCCCCTTCAAATTAAATGAACAGAATTATTATGAAATGACGTTACTCTGTTTTTGAGGTTCTAGTATATATTTTTTGGCAACATAAGGAAACTACTTAATGCTACATTGCAGGTAGATCTGTAGGTGTATTCAGGATAACTACTAATTTACTAAATTAAACCCTGATAACCAGATGTGGTTTGTATCTTGATGAAAATATACCTCCAGTTGTTTTTCTTTTTTTTTTTTTTTTTCTTCGAGACCGCCGGCATGACTGACAGGTTAAATTCCACTTTTTGGCTTCAGTCCCTTCATTTAGCATGTGCAACTGAAATTGCCCACTGTAATTAATGTTAATTAGAGCCTGGAAATGCGGAGCACTGTGGCAAGACCATGACAAAGTGTCATTAATTGGCTGCCAGATTCACTAAACCCACCTGTCCGATGAATGGAGCTCTCGTGGGGCAAGCTTGAGTTTTCATTTTGACTTTTCCTTTCCCTTGAAAGATGATTTTAACCAGAGCACGATGCTAATCCTGGCAACTTTGCCAACGACATCACTACAATGAGCAGAATTACTGATGGTACTGATGTTAACGCACTTACACAGACACATACACACCGAAACATGTCTAATTCTTTTCAATGTCTGTTGTAGCCGGTTTTCTCTTCGTTGCTCGAGCAAATGTTGGTCGGACTGCATCCTCAAGCGGCGACAGTTGAGGGTCAGTGTGGCACACGACACCTTCGATATAAAACCGATCTTGAACACGGTTCTCTTTTAATTAGAGCTCACCATGTGCCCATCATTTCACTGACATGAAAAGCAGACGTTTTTTCCAAAGCACATGCTAATGGTGTTGCCTGATGTGGAACATCTGGACTGGTTTTTTAATTGCGTCTGATATATACGCAGTGCATGTGGTACAGACGAGTAGCTCAGTGCTGCAGGGTGAGTCAGTTTGGGCCAAATCTGGAAGAAACTGTTTTAGGAGTTCAGGCCAAGTTTTCTTTCTGAGATACTGTAAATATGTTGTGCTGTTGGTTTCGGCCAAGCTTTCGATCACGTGTTTGAGCCAATTCTTGGTTTATGGGCGAAGGTTGCGAACCAGTCAGTCTGTGGGTTCAAGCCAATTTTAGTCTCTGAGATACGTAAATTATTTTGGCGATGTTAGAAGTTAGTCAGTCCATGTTTGGTTAGAATTTGGTCTCAGTAATGTTGGCCATGAGCTCTGGCGAGTTTGATTTGTGGGTTTGGGCCATGATTTTGATCCCGGGACAGAGCAAGCCAACCCACAAGATCGAGACAGATTTTGAACCGACTTTTCTTGACTTTGAGATGAGAATTATTCTACGCAGGAGATGGAGCGGTGACTTCAGGAAATGGTTTGTTTGGTGAGTAACAGGCCTGGTTTGGGCTGAATATTTGGCCCAGGTTGATTTGAGTCAAGTCAGAGGGCTGAGCTTATCCTGTCGAGGCATACGGTGTGTCGCTGTGGTAATTATAATCAGGACAGATTTTCTGCACCAGTTTATAGTCGATGCTGTAAAAAGAGATGTAGATGCATATGACCTTAAATGGTTTGGAGCACAGCCATGAGACGTGACTCTGCGTCTGCTCCTGGTAGCACGTTTTCGAGACGTCGAAGCCACACGTCCCTGATTTCTTGTTCCGGTCGGTTTTCTCGTACTCGACACGACAGTTGAAGGATTTGGTGTCCTTGTTTTCCACTGTGCTCTGCTGTGCCATTTCAAACTCCACGACTTTAGATGGTGGGACCAAACTCACTGAAACGTTGCCCAATCCGGTGGAGTTGTGCCGGAAGTAGACGCTGAACGTTCCGTTTCCGTGATCCACTATCTTCCCGGTGATCAGGAGGTTCAGCTTCACTGTCTTGATGTTGGAGTTAAAATCTCCCCAGCCGAACATTTTCTTGAACTTTCCCGTCTTCACTATGGGCCTGCGTTTAGTCCTGCTTTGCGCCTCCCCGACAGCTGTCTGGTTAGATAACCAGTCCCACGAGTCCTCTATTTTTTCCAAATATGTCATCTGTCTCATGCTGCTCTTGAGAGCACGGTATCCTCTAGAGAACAAGCGCAGAGGGTTTGGCATGCGACTGCTTGGCCCTTTGGGGGAATCGTTGCCCTCATTATCACTCTCTTCCCAGTCCATAATGCCCAGCTCGGGAATCTGCAGACGCCTGCACGTGACCTTCAAGAAAAGAAAGAGAGAAAAAAAACAAGACACTGTAAGCATTAGAGCATGAACTCCCACTAGAAACTATTTACTTTTGAATCAAGCATGAAATTAACATAATAAAGCGAATGGGGCTGGAAAATCCAGTGTGCAGTTTTCCTGTAGAAAAAAAAAAAAAACGCTTTAAAAAGTATTATTATCAAATAATGAATTAGGCAGATACAAGAAAAACACTTACTTTATTTGCTTTCTAATAATGGAGCGACATTAAACCACACTCTACACTAAACCACACTCTACACATCAGCCGGATACCATTATATGCTGCTTGTTACGGATAGGTTTGTTCTTTTAATTAATAAACACATTTCCACACCAAGCAGCCTCTCAATCACTTCGATATCCAGGGAAACGAATCACAACCCTAGACTGAAGACTCAGATCTTACAAAGCACAAATTAACTTGGCCAAATTATACTCGAGTTATTATAAAGCAAAAAGTTAATATTTGTAGTTGATTAAATAAAGCTGGTTGGGTTTATACATTGCCGGGTGAAAAAAGTCACCATTTCAGAAGGGTCAAAATATCGGGCTGCATCAAGCAAAGAAAACAACAAGAAATTTGAAATTACTGGAGCTGTGTTAAGACCGCTTTAGACCCTGGAAGGATAGAGATGAACCATCAGCTTTTGAAAGAAATGTGGTTGGGGAAAAAAAAATCATGAATTGAGATGACTTAAACACTTGGTGAAGTTTCATTGTAAAAACAAACAACAAAAAAAAATCAACAGTAAAAACTAGAGATATGTTTAATAATAAAATTAGGAGCATTTCCACACACACAATGTGATGAGAACTCACAGGACTGGGACTAAACAGCTGTGTGTCCATAAGAAAACCACTTGTTAATGAGATCAGAAAAAAAGGCTTCAGTTTGTTACGGAGCATAAAGACTGGACTTTGGAGCGATTGAAAATGGTCATGTGACCTGATGAGTCCAGACTGACCCTATTCCAGAGTGATGGGCGTGTCAGCGTAAGAAGGGAAGTACATGAAGCGATGCTCCATCATGCATAGTGTCCACTGTACAGTACAAGCCTCTGGAGACAGTGTTATGATCTGGGGTTGATCAGTTACTCAGGTCTAGACTCAGTAACGTTATGTGGAAATAAAGTGAAGTATAGTAAGCTGACTTCACGAAGGTAGTCACCTTGTACCCCCGAAACAGCTCTGAGGTATGACTCAACTAAACCACTGAAGGTGTGCTGTGGTGTCTGTCACCAGCAGATCCTTTAAGTGCTATAAGCTGCAATGTTTTGCCTCCATGGTTCGGTATTTTTGTCCATTGCATCCCATGGAGTCTCGATCGGATTGGGATTTGGGGAATTTAGAGGCTGACACAACAACATTAAACTCTTTGCCTGCCTAGCTCTATACACAGCAAGCTGTGATGCACTGAGTTACTGATCGGAAGGTTGACGGTTCGAGCCCTAGTTCCACCAGGTTGCCGCTGTTGGGCCCTTGACCTTGTCTGCTTCAGGGGCGCCGTAAAACCGCTGAGAAGCTGGGATATTTGAATAATAAAGAATCTCACTGTGCAGTAATGTATATGTGTGGAGTAAAGGCTGAACTTAGCCATAATTAACTATTCTTTAGCAATTTGTGGGATTGTGACAGTGGTGTACAAATGACCACAAGTAAGACTAGCAATTCAGCTGGGACAAAAATAATTTGGCGCTATAATATTAGACACTAAAATGATTGTGTGTCTTGAGTAGCCGGTGAGATGCAGTGAAGAAAAAAGCCCGAGCTGCATTACTGGAAGAGCTTTTAGGAGCCACGCGTTCACTGTTTAGTTCTCATTGTGTCGTTTTCAGCTCGTAGAAGGATCAATAACGACCCTGTAATTCAGGGGTGGGAGAGCACCCTGATGGTGAGACGGGGGATCTGGCTACGACTAAATTAGGAAGTAAATCAGGAATAAAAAATAATATGAAAAAAATTAATAAGTAAAACTTTCATAATCACTTCTCAATTAAAATCCTTAAACACAACTGTAATAAAAAAATATTTAATCCAGTGATTTAGCACTAAAGTCTTGCCTGAATCTACATTATAGGGCATCCTGGTATAAGAAAATAAGCATTAGCCAATCGATATTACTTCTGTAATAATTACTATACTATATAATCCGAATCATTGCTTCAGATCTATTGATTAATTTCTTCCGGGCAGAATGAATCATGGACACATCCTGGTATTTTTAAGACAATAAATGATTCCTCAGTCTATCTGTGTTAATAACTGCCTCTAAACTCATTACAGAAAGTCTGCAAACCACAAATAGTCGGACCATAAGCCCCCGCAATCAGGCTGCTGCCATCCCACACACCAAATAACTTCGCTTTTTTTTTTTTTTTTTTTTTTGCTCTGGGACGTCAAGTTCTGGTCCACTTAAGATAAAGTCTTAATAATTTGTAGAAATAATCCAAACTTAGTTTTATTGGTAATTAGCGGCGCCTGCCGTCCCAAGGCACAGCGGAGGGGATCATTTGCTGCGGCAGATGTGAAAGCTTTAAGTAGGGCTGTTTGAAATCGCGCACACGCACACACACAAACATTGCTGTGCTAATTACGCATTTTGCTGTAAGCTTAATTGAGTCATATGCGAATTCGGTCTGTGGAGCCGCGCGCTCGTTGCTAACGTTACCCTGTAAAATCATTGGAACAGGGGCAGAGCTCTGCAAAAGCAAGATAACAAAAACCTTAGCATATAATCTGTATGTGCGAGAAAGAAAGGGTTCGTGTGTGTGTGTGTGTGTGTGTGTGTGTGTGTGTGTGTGTGTGTGTGTGTGTGTGTGTGTGTGCATGCAAGCCTATAGGTTGTGTTTTTATCACCGAAAGCCTTGTTCACCTCCGACACACCTGTGCAAATGATGCGGACAGGCCATAATGACCCGGTAAATTGAGAGCTCTGTGTTTAATGTGAAATCGATGAACTGAAGGGTCGCATCATTTATCAGTCCCCACACAGCCTAATTAACACGCCGCGTCCGTGGAAATAAATAGAGAGAGAAGATAATGAAAATGGGAGAGAGAAAAAAAAATTAAACATTACATTTAGTCCCGATGAAATGGCTCGTGAGCCGCAAATCGATTCCATATGTTGACTTCATTTCGAAACAGGAAGTCAGTTTATTGAACTGTTTAACTGATTTATAACAACAGGAAATAACCTGCTAGATACGCCACACCATCACACAATGCTTAGCTGTTCTTCATATTCAGCTATTGAACAAGCTGAATCTGAAGAACAGTCAAGAGTTTTAATGAGAAATGCTTTTTCAGTGCTTTTTCAGGATTTCTCACAAAGGCTTTTAGAGTTCAGGGTCGTCACTAGGAGATATCCGATTGTGTTCGGTGGTAAATAAAGTAATAATCCAGTTTCTTACTGAAGGAAAAGCCATGAATGTGAACAAGGATGGAATCTCATGAACATCACCGCATATTCACACAAACTCCAAACAATTTAGACTCTACCATGGTTAGTAAAGAGGAAAAGAGACTGTATGGAAATGCACCATTTCAGTGTCTATATAAATGAGCTTCGGCTGATCCACGCCCCTCTGGAGAACAGCAGAGACATCTAAGACATTAAAGGGCTCGAGATCAAAAGATAACTGAGAGAATTTTTATGGGTATTTACATCCAGATGCGTTAAACAACCTAGAACATAGGAGGTGAACACAAGTATAGGAACAGAATGTCTTTATGTAAACTAAAGTAAATAGCACTGGTTGTATATCCATCACTTGTAATAAAAGCATCAAGCCGGTGAGCCAATGACATCACCACACTGTTGTGTATCTGTTTCCAGGTCGTCACACTGCAGTTTCGTTTAATTTCCGTATGTTATGGGAGTTTTCTCTCTTCAGGAGCTGTTCATTTGGGTGAAGGTCTGCTGCTTGACGTGGCCAGTCTCAAACCTTCCACTTCACCCCCTGATGAAGTCCTGTGTTGTGTTGTCAGCGTGATTCGGATCGGTGTCCTGCTGTATAACGAATTGCATTTCTCAGTAAATTGTCAGACTGAATGTTTCTGTACACTTCTGAATTCATCCTGCTGCTCCATCTTGAGTTCTATCATCAATAAAAATTAGTAAGAATGTTCCAGAAGCAGCCATCCAAGACCAAGTCACGACACTACCTCCACTGTGCGTCACCCATGAGCTTGTGAGCAGATCGTTTCTTTCTTTTGGCCTTTCCATCACTTTGGTAGATGCTCATCTTCCTTCCAGACCTTTTGTGGCTCATTCCAGGATATATTTTTGATTTCAATCTGACCTTCTGACTCTAACTGCTGATGAGAGGTTTACGTCTTGTTGTATGGCCTCTGTATTTCTTCACTTAAAGTCTTCCTTAAATGCTGGATTGTGAGACCTTGATGATGGCATCTGGAGGTTCTTGGTGATGTCACTAACTGTTGTTTATGGTTTTCTTATCAGATCTTACAATGATTACTTGAGCTGATTTTGTTAGTAAACCAGTGGTTTCTTTCTTTTTCAGGACATTTCGTAGTGTTATGGATCTGATCAAATTTTCTCGCTTGCTTCTCTACCATAGACAGCACTCTGGTCTTAATGTTGGTTTATGTATTTTTATACACAGACATTCAAAGCAAGTGTAAGATCTTTAGAGATGTGAATTTTTTAGACATTCAGTCACACCTGGGCAGCAACAAGCACATCTGTTGAAATATTGTTGAACGTTTGAAAAATGGTGCCTTTAGATAAAAAGGTTGCTTAATATATTTAAAATAGCACTGTCAATCAATATATATATTTTTTTAATCTAGTTAATCACAGTCATAGTCTGTGATTAATCACAATTAATCACAATTTTAAAATACTAAAGATTATAAACGTGCAATGTTGGAATAAAGAAATGCACGGCAAACTGTTTTACAATATCTCAAACATTAACATTTAACAAATGTTAAATTAAAATCTCTCAAATGGGACCAGCGCTGCATGCAGTGACTGGGTGTAGTACAGTATGGGGTTGTGGCAACCCATCAACAGGTGGGGCTCGAACCCGGATCCTCAGAACCTAGAGCCTTAGCCGCCTGAGCCACCGCTCCCACAGCTCACATTTAATGTATTCTTGTAGCTCGAACAGACAACTTTGGTTTTATCCAACGTTTCATCTAGAAGATTTTTATAATGAAGCTTGCCGTTCAGCACACGTGGTGAAGTTTCCTCAGTCGTCTTATTATCCGCATACACAGCCGGGAAGCCGCGATTATGGGAAATCATAAGGGTCAAACTTGGTCATATGAGTAATTTCTGTAAAAAAAAAATATGAATGCGCTAAAATTTCTAGATTAATATCTAAAATATCTAGAATTCCTGAATATCAGTTTTTTAAATCTCACCAAACTTCACCTTTTTACAGTTGCACATTTCACCTTTTCAGTCATAAGCTTCCTAAATCATAGTCTTCCTGATCTACGCATGAGACTGCTGATTTGCGTCCGCGTGTCAGTTAGGTGTGTCTCTGTACAGTCGTGCTCTCCTTCGCTTGGATTATTTTAATTGCCCCGATTCTCTGGTGCTGATGTTGCTGTGAGGTGAGGAATTTTGACTGGAGGCATCAGCATACAGATGAGGTGTTATGTCGCTCCGGCACGCGCTCAGAATTTGCGAAACGTCCCGTCAAACAGTGCAGGATCCCCCGAGTCCCTGCGTGAGTCTTTAGTTCCAAGTCGACACAGCGTGAGACATGACTCAAGGTGAGACATGAGGGGAAATAAAACTCTCGCCCTGTCACCTGAGCAGTAGTGTATCTAACACAAATCGGAGAGCTGGAAAGTTTTTGCTAACACACACACACACACACTTATATGTTCCCTCAGTGGTGTGTATGAGGGAAGTTAGATACTGACGCAGCTTGTTCGGGTAAAAAAGGTAAAGCTCGGCAAGGTCTGCTGGAGGAGAGCGGCGAGAAAGATTAATTAAGATGGCTTTAGTTAATCTGCAGCGCTGGGCTGCGGGCGAATTCGACTTTACTCAAAACAGAGAACATTTCAACCATAACCTTGAAATTTCTGTGAAAAAAAAAAAAAGATTCAGCATTTCCACCGCGCACGCATGATTGTGACCAAACAATAATAACAGAAGGAAAAATGAATAGCTGTAACAGTGCAGGTGTAAATACATAATCACTCACAGGTACAGTGTGTGTGTGTGTGTGTGTGTGTGTGTTTTTCTGTAAATAATTAATTAAGAAAACTACTCCACCACCACAAAACTCATGTCAGTAATTAACTTTCTTGAATTATTTATAAATAATTATTTCAATATATAATAAATATTACTATGTGACACTTAATTAGGCGTTCTGTTTAACATTTTTAAATGTCCAGTAGTACCTCGGCAAACGACCATACGAACCCAGAATTTTCACCTTAACAACTGGAATTTTGCAAGTAATTGTCCTCAGTATACAAAGCATTTTCGACATACAAGCGACCGAGTCGAACTAAACACTGGCTAAGTTGCTCGTACATCCGGGAGCCGTTCAGAACTTGTTTACGTCAGTGGAAAGCGAGTTTACATATTATTTTGTAGTTTTTTTTTTTTTAAGTTTGTGTTAGATTTAGGCCTTGTTCACACGGGCGTTAAAATCGAGCGTTTTTCTGCCGTTCGTAGCGTCCGGTGAGCGCGGATGAAGC
>JAQMYI010000036.1:32872846-32883343 GCA_030014275.1 Clariallabes melas | reverse complement strand
TCATTTAGAAATGGGGTAAAATTAAATCTATTTTTGGAGAAAACTAAAGTGTTTTTTGACCTTGCATACATGTAAACTTGTTTTAAGAGACTCATTAAGCAATATTAGCAACCTTTAAAATGGCATAAAAGGAGCACTTTAACTATTAATTTAAACTGACCACGAATTCTCTTTGCCAGAAAAAAAAAAGTCCACAAGAAATGGGGAGAATTGATGACATGATTAACATTCTGATTGATAATTTATTCTTATCAGGCTGGATCAGTTCTGATTGTTCTGACATGTGTTTACATGATGCATTGAGCTATTGTTCCCATTACTGGTGGAGTTAGTGGAATATTACATTTCAGGGTGTAAATTATTTTATTCATATAACTAAAATTAACAAATATCATTTGGAAAATTATATTAATTGTTATGTGGTAAAAAAAAAAAAAAAGATCAAGGCAAGGCAAGTTTAGTTGTATAGTACATTTCATACACAATGGTAATTCAAAGTGCTTTACATAAAAGAGAAGAAAATAATCATAAAATGAAAAAGAAAATAAACCAGTTTTACTAATACAGTTAATACATTTCATGTAAATATAAATGTGAAAGATACTCAAGTCATAATGCGTATCAGCAAAAGATGCAGATTAGACTGAAAATTGCAATTCTGATCCCAAATATGTATATACACCTCATTCATATATCATTCAGCTATTGATTTTCTTTTCACAGATCCAAATATACTGGGAACTACAAGAAACATCAACCCAGTTCGGTACAGGTTCAGACCGATAGCCAGATACAGCACAGTCCTCATCACCTTTGTTGTTGGGTTCCCCACTACTCCAGAACCTGGATAAAGAGAATGAGTGAACAAGTTTGTTGTCCTTGTAGGTGGGAATTTGAGGTGGGTTTAAAATAGTAAAAAAAAAAAAAAAAACTATTATTATTAATGATACCTTTTTATGATGTACCTTTAAATACCTTTTTATGATACTTAGTATTGAACAGACCTGCACAATCTTATTGAAATATGAATTTCCATTTCGATTAGATGAATCATAATTCCATTTATAATCCATTAATCCATGGTCAGTTCAGATCTCTTACCCACTGATGACTGGTGTACCATCCACCCATTTCCAGTTTCCCTCTCTGTCTCGGTCATTTGCACCAGTCCAAGCACCTTCACCTCTTCTCCACACCTCAACAAAGTCCTGGTGAGGAATAACAACTGATTAGACATTACAAGCAACACCAGTGTACTAATGTGTGTACTAGTCTACCAATACACAGACTCTGAACAGACCCAGCTACAGTGCTGTTGAGTTATTAAATATGATCAGGACTGTTTGAGCGAAAAAGTTTCATGATTCCAAGCTTTTTTAAAGGGTTATCATCAAACTGTTCAGCCATGGCGATGCCTTAAACCTATGCTGGAAAGTGGCTAATAACCTTCTGAGTGACATCATATTGAGTGAAATCATAGAGTGATATTTCTTTTTGTGTTTTTCTTTTTTGAGATTTTCTTTCCTTCTTTTCCCTTAACATACTCAAAAAGCTCACAGGTTGTGATGCACCTGGGCGGTGATGGTGCAGATGCTTTGGCCGGATCATCACTGCTTTGCAACTATATAAAATTTTTGTTTTTATTGTTTTGTTTTTTTTTCACTAAAATATTGCCCACCCTGACTCAGTGAGATGACAATTTGTATGGTTTAATTCTGCGCATGTAAGTAAGGGCAGTTTAAGACTGAAGGAAAATCCAAACAAATAATCTGAGACACCTCTACCTACATCTGTGATCTTTTATAGTATTGTTAACATTGTTTGGAATTTTATAACTCTTATTGTTATGTGGTGCGGTATGGAGAGCTGCACCACAAGATGCTCTGATGTGTATAAGGGCCCTAAAGCAGGGCTTTAGACGGGGTCAATGAAAGTTTGGAGTTTGGTAGAGTGCCAACAGAGCTCCGCTGTCTACGCCAGAACGGACGGGGCTCTAAAACTAAAAATACAACTTAAGATCCTTTCAGGCATTTGCCCTTACCAAGGATTTATTTTAGAGAGAGGGAGAGTTTGTGTTTCTAACTATTAATTTAAACTGAGCGCACACGCTGGACTGATGAATGCTGCTCTCTCTCTCTCTCTCTCGCCAGCATCTTAGACAGGCAGAGGCTGGGACTTTGACTCTGAATAGCACACTTTGTCTGTCTGTCCATCTTTCTTTCTTTTCTTTCTTTTTTTCTGTTTGTCTTTTCACTTTCTTTATTTCTTTTCTCTTTCTTTGGCCCTGATACATTACCGGTGCTAACTAAATGATCACACAAAGTGCAGAGGTTCCAGGACAAGGACCCTTAAATTGACACGCCACTAGGTGTCCAGGCTGATTGCCTTACGATGGCGTTAGCTGTCAACTACGTGTCTACCTGGCCGCGCCTCTGCCTGTTCAGAAGTCTGCAGGGTAGCAGCCTGCGGATCTGCCCATTATGAACAGTGCAGAGTATTCATGCGCGGTTCTGCCCCTCATGAGACCCGCATCATTACAGAAACGCCCCCTCTACAGATGGCTCCCAACATCCAAGAGTCAATCTGGACCCTGCAAAATAGGTTCGGGGTCCAGTGTATGCTGAGTGGAAAGCGCTCGATGGCCCAGGCTCTTGACACCAAGCATGGTTGTCTGCTGCTCGGACACGATGGGTGGGTGTATAGGGGGATTAAGGCACAATGTTTAAACTGGTTTTGTATGGCCTACGGGTTTTACTGTACATCCCAGTAGCCCTGAGGGGCGGTAGTAAGGGGTACTGGGGCAGGAGGCGCTGGGACTGGAGGTTGGGCCCCTTAGGGCGGCTTAGGGCGCATTGAAATCCCAAGTTCGATAAAGAACAGGTCAGCCAGTCGATAAGAGGGTTGTGACGATGTAGCCAGGAGAACCCCAGCACTAACCTCTCTGTTCCGCCACCCGGGTTATCAGAAATGAGATCTGCTCGGAATGTTGTCCAAACCGTAGAATAACTGGGGCCATTCTCTGCATCACACAGAGGCTTAATCGGCTGGCTGGCCAGGGAGACCAACGGGATGGCGGAAGGGAGCTGGCTAACGGGAATGCCCAGTGCCCAGAGCTAGCCTCCCGTTCATAAAATTACGCAGGCCCACAAATTAATTATTTACACTTACAGTATAGTGTAAAAAAAGAATACAATGTTCCAATTTAGTATCATCTATCAATTCAGCTCATTTAGAATTTATCAAAAATTTAAATGTGCATAGTTTTTGAAAGTCTGTCTAAAATAAACAAAATCTTAGTTGTAGTCATTCTTTCTTTTCTCTTTCTTACCTGTTCCTCTCTGCTGTTTATGATCACCAGGTCTGCTCCTCTTCTCCTGCAATCCTCTCTGCCCTCACTCCAGCTCTTCTTCTCAGTAGAGATGTAGTAAATACTGGAGCTAAAGTATCTCCATCCTGGTGTGTTAATGTCTTCCTCTGTATAGATAGTAAATCAAAATCAAGGTTCTTCATAGCAGTACTGCATTATAAATACAAAGCAGTTAATCAAATTAATGTATTGTTGTAGTCCATTCCTTCTAGCTGCAATTGCTCGTCTTTAAACACCTGTTGCAAATGCATACTCCCACTGATAGAATGGGGTTTAACAAGTTTTTCTAGGGAATAAAGATGTGTATGCAGGAACTCCTGGTGGTAAAATCATGTAATAGTGGGAGAAAATTACTACTACAATCTGATTGTGTCCTCAATTCTGACATCAGCCCGCTGCAGCCATCATGGTGAAAAGTTTTCAAGGATTCAAGGATTCAAGGATCCTTGAATCCTTGAATCCTTGAAAACTTTTCAGTCTTTGATCAGAGGCACAATTGAAATGGTTGAGGCCATGTTGAGCGAAAAGTGTTCTCCAATTCTCCACACAGTTCTTAATTACAGTTGAACTATATTGATAAATGTGGTGATGCACATTTTCCCATCCATAAAAATAGATATTGTCATTTATGATCATTATTATCTGTGAAATGAGGATTCTGCCATTTTGAATATTTAATTCTGGCATGCCCCAAGAACTAAACTTCTGGGGCTCACTCCTTCCTATGTAATTATGTATAAATTAATTTACAGTATTAGAACAATTTTTAAGACCTTTTAAACTTTGGTTTGCCTTAGTTTGTGAGTAATGCCGGAAGAATTGACTTAGGAGCATATTTTTCAAGGTATAGGACACAGTGGTATTGGTCCCTTTAAGCCAGTGTGATATTCCAGGCCACCGGCAGACATCATGGGCACATCGTCCAAAAAGGGGCACATTGTTTGTGTTCCAAAGCATCATCTGGTGTTTTGGCCTTTTACCCACAATACATCCTCTGCTAAGGCAGGCTGATCAGACCTGGGTGTGTGTGTCTAAGATCTTGGGGCCCAGGTATGATCTTTCCTCCTAATCCACAGCCAATGACTGCAGCGCTCACCAACTTCTGATGTCTCCTGGTGCAAAGCTTGGCATCTGATCCCGAGTGCTTTAAGGAACCTAGTAGTGGATGTTGTAATAAAGCCACGGAAGCCAACCTCCACCGGTTAGACTGTTGCTCTCCAGGCCCGTTGTTCTGCCTTGACCTTCAGCTCAGCATATCGCAGACTCTTTCTCTCTTTTACCTCATCTGTGCCATTCTTCCATGGTACTGTCAGCTTTATGAAATACACAGTGAGTAGAGATTTGGACCATAGTACCAGGTCTGGTCTTAAGGTTGAGGTGATTACTGTATTTCTAATGGTATGAAAAGCTGATGGCCCAAATCTGCCAGCATTTCCCAGTCTCAGGCCCCTTTCAAAAATCCAGCTCTGGTCAGTGAAGGTGTTTTTTTTGTCCTTGTTAACCTTCACGGACAAATTATATAGTTGCAGCAGCAGGGAAAAGAAATGGTTGTGACCAGGCATGTGTGTCACATGCATCAAACATTGTTACAGCAAACATACTGTATACTAGAAGATGGTCACAAGTCAGCTGTAGGCACAACTACAGCACCTCCACTAGTGTGAACATTTGCTGAATGTATTGAATAATGACCAGGGTTTCACAAAATCAACATTAAACTGTCACAAACTCTGTGAGAAGGTTTCAGGGACAAAGCCATCAGTGATGTCTTAAAGCAAATGATAAGTCATATGGAAGGTATCTGGGTATTTAAACAGTGTTAAAAAAATGATGTGTACATTTGTGTTACTTATCACTTACTCAGTTGAGAATATCTTCTCTGGAGTTCATCTCTGCTTCTCTGAAACTGGTCTCTCTCATTAGCCAGTTTTTTGTTCCTGGTATCTAATTCGGCTTTATCTGATGTGCGGTGCTTGTAACTGGCTGGTAGCTGTTGCTTCTCTTTAGTCAGGTTGTTATAATTGGTCTGTAACTGGTCTCTCTCATTAGTCAGGTTGATAAAATTTACCGACAGCATTGCAATGGCAACCAGCGAGAGAACAATCAGCATCAGCAGACACACCACAGCCAGTCTGTAACATCTGCTGGGTTTTGAAACTACAAAGCAATAATGTATGTAATAATTAGTTTTATTAAAAAGTAATATACATATGATGTATTAATGTATCAGTCATGAATCAGTGTGTCTGTGCGTGCATACCTGAAGCCAAAGATGTTTCATTGGTTTTGGTCACTTGAGCTTCTGGGACTTCATTCATGTAAATACCTTCATAAGAATTCTTGTTGTCCTTTAGAGCATCTGCAAAATCTATTGAGACTTCATAAACCGATTCACTCATCCTTTAGTTAAATTTCTTTCTGTAAACACAGAGGAACTACAAAAAAGTCTTTAATGTACTTTAAATGCGGATCTCTACAGTCTCCACTGCAGTTCTCAATTCTGAGAAGTTGTATGTGGTTCTATAAACGTCTTTTATTTGTTCAGATCAGGAAGTTGAAGTGATTTCACAATCACTTCATGGTAAAATGTGTCTTGCTGACTGCTGGACATTAAATCACATAGTACATCTTAGGTGTGAAGAAACCAGTAGTGTGTGAATGAGAGTATGAGTGTGTGTATGTGTCCTGCAATTGATTGGCACCCTGTCCAGGGTGTACACTGCCTTGTGCCCTAAGTCTCCTGGGATAGGCTCCAGGCCCCCTGCAACCCTAAATACAGGATAAAACCAAATAGAAGATGAGTTAGTGAGTGGTTGATTTAACAGAATTTGACGACATCTAGTGGCAATAAGAAGAGTTGCAGTGACTGATTACTTTGTTAGAAAAAAAATATAGGGCATCTTTTAAGACGAGGGAAATTTTTAAATAGTTTTTACTTAATAAATGAGCGAGGTCTTGATAACCAATGGTTAAATATTATTATGGGTAATCATCTCCCATGCTCAGTAATGAGAAGTTTGGATCATTTTAGTGACTTGGTTCTTTAAATCTCATTCATCAAAATGAACAAAACTATTTTCAAGTCATTTAGTTCATTTTGTTCTTTTGATCAGAAATAAAATAAAAGAATAAATTTTAAATAAACAGACCCCCAGCATGTCTACATACACAAATTTTGGCTATAGTTCCAGTAATGAAAATATTACAATGAAGACTCTTTGAGAAGAATCGCTCAATTATGTTTCCTGTGTACTGCACTGCATAGCGTCTATGGGACACACGTGACAAAAGAACAAACAATTCGGACCAAAGACTCAAATGTAACTACTCATTTCTGTTTCCTGTACATAACCTTCGGAGGTTTTACGATGCTGTGTGCATGTGCGCCGAGTGAAAAAATAACGAATCACTCCAAGACTACTCGCTCTTCTGAGTCACTTTAAAGACTCGTTCAATAAGAACTAAATAACCCATCACTAATTGTCAGTCTCAGTGCGTGTGTGTCACTTGTATAGTCAACAAACCTGTGTGTACTGTTTATTCTAGCATTGTGACCATGTGTGCATGCACATAAAGCAAAAGAAAATGTCATTGGAGAAGTTCCTTGTTAAAGTCTCTGTCAGAAAGCACCGATTCTGTTTGTCTGTGCGCACAAGTGTCGTTAAAGAGGCTCCTTGTTAAACAAGTTTCCCAACAGAGCAGTGCTTCTTTTAGTGTGTGTGTGTGTGTGTGTGTTTGTGTTTGTGCTCGCAATCCAAGCTTCCACTGTATATAACAGTCTTGGGGCTTTTGAATTCATCCTTCTTCGTCATCTTTTGTGAAAGATTGACCTCCTTCATTTCATACAGTAGGGTTACCTTTCCAATAGTGTGTATTATTGATTCTTTTTTACACAAAGGTTTAAGGAATTCTATATGACATGCTTGGCAAATCAGCGCAGTAGACACTAATCTGGAGGAGAAGGATGGAGTGGACTGCATGTGCAAGGGGAAGAGTGCTGTCTACTACAATATATGCTGGTTTCATTACATTCTTAGTACTTCATTAGTAGTAGTGACTCTTATGCCCTAGTAGTCTAAAAGGTCAGAAAGAAAAGGTCAGATGATAGACATACTGTCTCTGAGTAGAGATGAGGAGCTGGAGGGATAAATATCTTACTGCTCACTGCTGATCAGTCATGCTATAGTTTGCCCAACAGAGTGTGCTGTTTATCTCCTTTATTTTGTTTTAAGTGTATGATGCTACACCAGCAGGTGTGTGTAAATGTGTATAATCAGCACAGATATTTTTTACTTCGTTTTAAATCTGCAATTATCTTTGTGTGTGGTAACTGTACTTAGATAATCAGCATAGAATTTAAGCATTAAATGTTTATTAAATGGTCTTTTTACTTTTAGTGGGCTCACTAAAATTAAACACAATCTCTGTGTTGTGTTGGCTGAAAGAGTTCTTCGTGTTTCATGTTTCACGGTGCCCTCATGTCTGTATTACTGTACCTCCTGGTTCTCCTTTTTAGGATGGCCCCACATACACAGCCTAGAGGTTTCCATGAGAATCCTGCTGATGGTGGCCTCACCTGAAACGCACATTTGCACACATATTGCACATTTGCACAAGCTTCTGGACATTTTTCATAAATTCCACTTTTTATTTGCATTTAAATTTGTTTTGTACTTGTACAGATAGGTTTTATATTTCTTATATATTTTTGAAAATGTTTATATTTTGAAAATTTTTATATTTTATATATTTTCTTATAGTTAAGCTATTTATTTATTTATTGCTTCTTTTCTATTTCTCTCTTATTTCTTGTTAATTGTTTTTAAAATTTTAAGGTCACGGGCGGTCGTATAAGCATTTCACTGCATATCATACTGTGTATGAGACAAATAAAATTTTTATTTAAAACTTGAAAATTTGAAAAGCCTGCATCCCACTTCTGAAAACAGAATCAGTGTTAGAACTTCCCTCAATATATAGCAGATTTACAACTGAAAATACTACTGACATTATAAAAGGTGTTAATGATTGTAGTGAAGGTCAAAGTAAACAAGAAAAGTTTTGAAAATCTGGTTGAATTAAAATATTCCTCTCAGCATAGGTGTACAAAACCTTTATAAACAGCACAGCATTCTAACCACAAACTGTAACATGGATGATATTTCTGATATTTCATGTCTTTATTCAGAACAACCATAAAAACCTCAGTGCTAGTGGAAAAAGTATGTGAATGTCTGAGTTAATGACCATAAAAAAGCTAATTAGAGTCATGTATTAGCCAAAGGTGGGTAGAGTAGCCCAAAAATGTACTCAAGTAAATAATATTTCTCAAAAGTAGTTATCCAAAATATTAGTCAAATAAGAGTAAAAAAGTATTTGACGAAAAGAAACTCAAGTACTAAGTAACTGTTTCAATCGTGATGTCTGATTTTTTATTTCATTTTTTTTTTTAGAAATTATAATAATTATATGGTAGTGTGTGTATATATTTATATACTGTATATGCTGAAGTGTGTCTGTTTTGGCAGATAAAGAAGACACCGCAGTATGAAGCTGTTCTTTTGTGAGCAAAACATGCTTTGCATATGATTCCAGGGTGGCATCGTATTTTTTGGGATGCATAAAAATGTACAACACGTGTGCCAATTAATTCTGTACTGAAATATACAGTGCTATATATTTATAGTAACATTATATGTACAATTAAAGTTAACATACAGTATAATCACACAAATATGAAAAAAGCTAACTATACTCACCGCAAGATTGACACTAACCGCCAGGTCCCACTAGTAGCAGCATGGATTTATGGGCGTTTCACAAAATTAGAGAAAGATGCGGAAACTTCTGTTTTGTTCGCGCAGTGAGCATATGTAGGGCAGATTCATAGGTAGGATCAATTTATAGAACACCGGCTGAAGATTTTTTTTCCCCCCACTATGGCATCTGACCAATCAGCCGCAATAACATGTGGTTAGTGTTATTGCCAAACATAGTCAAATGGATTGGTCAAATGGAGTCACGTAATTATTGTTGATTGGTAAAACAGTCATGCGGTAGCTCCACCGGCTGCATGTGTAGAATAAATGGTTAGAAAAGTAACAAGTCGAATGTAGCTGAATGTAGCGGAGTAAGCATTTCTTCTTCACACATCTACTTAAGTAAAAGTAAAAAGTATGGTGCAGTAAAACTACTCATAAGTCTGTGTTGCATAAAGACATTTTTTCCAATAAGTTACTCAAGTAAATGTAATGCAGTGAATGTAACTCGTTACTACCCACCTCTGGTGTTAGCATACCTGATCTTAAAAGCCCAGAGGCTGGTACTTCTACAGTATTTTGTCTTAGTCATTGCACTTTCGACTGTCATGAGATGTCATAAAATTTTGCAACCCGTTTGCCTTTAAATCATCAATAGCAACTAAGATCACTGAAACCACAACAGGTTAGCTGACCTGTGTCACGGTGCGTACTAGGAAGCAGACACAGATGCAGACGTTCTCAAACAAAAGACAGGTTTATTTTTGAAGTGCTCACACACGTGAAGTCCACCTGGACGTGACGATAACTAGTGAATGTGCTCCTTGTGTTTCCTCTTCTCTAAAATCCTCGTAGGTGCTCACTGCACCCACGGTTCGAACCGAAGACCCACTGTCCTCGTGAAACTAGTCCTCGTAGGCGCTCACTGCACCCACGGTACAAACAGAAGACCCACTGTCTTCGTGAAAACTGTCCTCGTGGTTGAAGTTCCTCTGTCTCCTTGTATAGAAGGCTAACGGCCTTAGTCCTGGAAACACAAGGAGTAGGTGAGGTGAAACAGGAGAGCAGTAATGTGGCGTGTGATTGTCTCTTTGCACATTGGTGGACCGACGCTGATCTCCGGGGTCGGCTGGTTAATATAGAGAGACACATTAGGGAAGAGACAGGTGTAGATACTTAACATAAATTGTGCACGACATACTTTGACAGAGACACTAGGGGGAGACAAAGACTGCAGCTCAGTAGACCGGGGAATTGGACCTTTCTCCCCGAGGCCATGGTGGAACAGATGTTACAGATGTTACAGTATCCCCCTCCCCCGAACCGGCCTCCAGAGGAGGGCGAGGGCGCCTCCCACGCCTTCTCGGAGGG
>JAQMYI010000036.1:32799408-32816775 GCA_030014275.1 Clariallabes melas | reverse complement strand
TTTGGTTTACGAGTGTTTTGGAATACGAGCCCGCTTCCGGAACAAATTATGCTCGTAATCCGAGGTTCCACTGTAATAGCATTTAATCTCATCGCGATAATCAGATATCTTGTGTTCTATAAATGATTGACCAGAAGACTTATCAGAATCAGATTCATGTTTATCTGCCAAGTATGTTGACACACAAGGAATTTGATTCTGGCGGTTGGTGACGCTAAGTATAGACATATTTAACAACACTGTACATACTGTACACACTGTACACAGTAAGTATACAACATTTAAAACCACAAAAATATACAGAGTATGAAACAATCACAATGTACAAAAAGTGAGTATGTAGTGTAAATAAATGAAGTGTGTATCAGATAAGGGTGATGATGAGTTTTTTGTCTTTCTTTATATATATACACATTATATATATGCGGTGAATGAAAATGTCACTTTGCGACACCTGGCGGTCATTTCACGAATGAAATTGAAATGCAACTGATTTATTTTGGCCGCTGTCGTTTTGCCATGGCAGTAAGCACGGCGGTAATAGGCATTCTTGTTGACTACCTACTGTATATATTTCTCAGTTAAATGGCCCATTCTTCTTTGCAAATTTGTTTTAATTTAGCCACATTGGAGAGTTTTTGAGCAACCAGGTCCTGAAGCTGCAAAGCAGCCCCAGACCATCACAATACCACCACCATGTTTGACTGTTGGTATGATATTCTTTTTATGAAATTCTGTATTAGTCCACAGAATATTTTTCCAAAAGTTTAATGTTTTTTGGCAAATGTCTTTGGGCCCTTTTTGGTCAGCAGTGGATTTCGTCTTGTAACGCAACTATGGATGCCATTTTTGCCCCGAGACTCTTTCTTATTGATGAATCACGAACACTGATCTTAACTGACCCAAGTGAGTCCTGCAGTTCTCTAGATGTTTTGGGTTAATTAATATGATCTTGGATGAGTCGTCTTTGTGCTGTTGGAGTAATTCAGCACCGTTCCAAGTTTTCTCCTGTTTGTTTTGGGTTCCTTTTGGAGATCTTTTAGCGTGCTTCACTTTGTCAGACAGGTTCTATTTAAATGATTTATTGATTCAAAAGTCTAGTAGTAATCAGGCCTGGGTGTGGCAAGAGAAATTTAACTCAGCTATTCAAAATTTGTAATTAATCACAGTTTATTCATGATTTAGCAAGGGGACAATTAGTTTTACATAGGGCCCTGTAGGGTTGAATACTTTTTATTCCTAATAAATGAAATCATTATTTAAAATTTAGTTTTTTTATTTTGCATTTTGTTTTTACTCTGGTTATTTGTGTATAATATAAACATTTTTAATGATCTGAATCATGTAAGTGTTTTTAAATAAAATCACAGCACTGTATGTAAATTATTGTATTTGCATGTAGTTGCTTTTAGTTTAATTGATATTTGATAATTTTTCAAGAGTTTATGAAAGCTTTCTTTAAAACTCATTAACAGTTGCTAAATGGCCAAGATAGTAACTTGCAGGTGTTTTGAAAGTAATTTTCCTGACTGTCCTGAAAAGACTAAGCTAATATCTAGGAACCAGCCACATTAAAGAATGATAATGCAGCTTATAAAGTGCAAATTTAGTTGATGAGTGCATTTAAACTGACCATTCTGACCAGTTCTGTTCGAGTTTAAAATTACTTTCCTATTCTGGTAGGGCCAGCTCTCTACGCATTCAATGATGCAGAATTCACTGAAGAAGACTGGGAAGGAATTCAACGAGCAGGACGAAGCATTAAGCATGACGATCCAACCAAAGTGGGAAGATTCGGAATTGGCTTCAATTCAGTTTACCATGTTACAGGTGAGAACATTGCTTTTGGCATTTTTGTAAAACAATAACTAATCATCTCTAGTAAGGTTCTGTTTTTTTTTGTAAAGAAATTACATTTACCAAAATTAAGTGATATGATCAGAATTGGAAAAATCTAAATTTGCCATGATTCACTTTAAAAAGGCTTGTCTGAGTTACCCAATTTTGAAACGCAACTATGTTTTGTCCCAGACTTACATTGGTACATTGGTTCAATTAGAGATTCTTTAATTTGAGTAAAAAATATAGTACAATTTCTAGATTAATTACATGCATTAACACGTTAATATTGACAGTCCTAAAAAAGTACACATTTAGTTGCAACTGGGTTTCAAATCTTTTTGCAGTGTATATCTATAGTGTTTGGCTAACTGAAGGCTAAAGTAAGTGTTAAGCATTCTTAAGGTACAGTAGGTTAGACTATAACCTAGTTATGTTAGCTGTAATCTTCAAAATTGACCATTTCTACTGTAATTTAAGACTCTAGACAGTTATGCTAAAAATATCCATGAATATTAGGCCTGTCAGACTTTTTTGAATTCTTATAATTTTTTATTACTTAAGTTGTTTAATATTAAATTGACTTAATTCACTATAAAAACTTTAAAAAGTCCTTGAAAAAATAATTGAATATTACAGTCTGCAATAGCAGGAACCCACAAACTACTTGGTTTCTGTAAATAGTTGTACATGTTAAGATCACTGATGCGACTAAAACATGATTTGTGGACCTGTAAAAAGTTCTGTTTGTAGATAACCAAACCCCAAACACACAGACACTATAGACTAAAGAGGAAATTGGGTGATGGTGGCAGCAGAAACCAGTAAATGGCTGCAGCAAATGTATCGGAACTAGGCAAAAATTTGACATGATGATTCTCTAAGGCTTCAATTTTGTACTAGATATGATCTTTTAGTGGTTAGGACTGTCACCTCACACCACCAGGGTTGAAAAAAATTGTCCTGTCTCTGGTTCTGTGTACAGGTGCTTGGTAGGTTTCCTCCAGGTGCTCCACTTTCTTCTCACAGTCTAAAAAATGTATAGTAGTGTGCATTTGACTGGGTGTGAGAGTATGCTTGTGCTCTCCATTGGGTTAGCACCGCATCCAGGGTGTACCCTGGCTTTTGCCATACATTCCCTGGGATAGGCTCCAGGCCTACTATGACCCCAAATAAGGTGTAGAAATAATGACAGAATGAATAAAGGTTAGGACGCCAGCATATGTTCATTGATTCCATTTCTTTAATTACAGATTTGCCATGTGTATTTAGTTCCAAACACCTTGCAATTTTTGACCCTCAAAAGCTGATGTTTGATGATGAACAAGAGGGCTACCGCTGGTCCCTGGAAGATGAAGAGGACAGAAATAATCTTTTGGAATATGCAGATCAATTTAAACCTTTCCAGGATATTGTCAATCTACTCTGTGATGGAAATTGTGCATGGGAAAAAGTCATCAATGAGTGTAATTTCCAAGGAACACTTTTTCGGTTTCCCCTGCGTCAAGAGGCCTCAGAGATTTCTGCCAATTTATATGACTCCAGGAAAGCTACTCAGCTTTTTGACAGCTTCATTTCAGATGCAGACATTAGTCTTCTGTTTCTGAGATCAGTCACCTCCATTTCTTTGATGCATATTGACCCAAATGGCAGTGTCACCATTAGGATGAAAGTTTCTGCATCATCTCCACCCAGCACTTTTCTGGATTTTCAGGAAACTGAGGACGTCAGACCAAACTGTGTTCAAGGCAAGACAAGCTTTAAAACAGTGACATGTAGTTCATCAAGTCAGGAAAATACAACCAGCAAATGGCTTGTCACAGCCTGTCAGTTAATGGAAGGGTGTGTAGGTGAGATTGACACACTTGCTGGAAAACTAAGTTTTTACCCTCAAGTCGATGTAGCATTTCAGTGCGATGAAGGCAGAGCATGTGATGGTGGACGACTGAGCTGCTTTCTGCCTCTTCCAAACAATGAAACAAACAGGACAGGACTCCCTGTTCATATTAATGCATGCTTTGGTCTGACAGACAACCGAAGGTACATCAAGTGGCAGGAAGAGGATCAAAGGAATGATGAATCTGCAGAATGGAATGAGCTGCTAATTAAGGAGGTTCTTCCTTATGTTTATCTCAAGATAATCCAAGATGCTATCCAACTATCAAAAAAGTCAATGCTTCCTGTAAGCTCTGTGTACAATCTTTGGCCTGATCTGAGACAGACGCAACACAGGCCACAATGGCATAAAGTGACAGAAGACTTTTTTCAAAGATTATTTAAAACTCAAGAAATCTTTTCCCTAGCTAAAAATGAGAAAAAATGGGTGACAGCGTCAGATGCTATTTTTCCAATTAATGACACCGACACTGATACAATGTTTGCAGTTGTCCGGTTATTGATCGAGGAAGGAGAAAACCTTGTTACTGCCCCTGAACATGTTCTGCTCAGCATAAATAAAACCTTCCCAAACCCTGACACTCTGAAATGGGTGACACCAAGTTTTGTTAGATCTGTGCTTCACAGAAGTGAGATTAAATCCATCAATAGGGATGAAAAACTCTCCATCTTGGAGTATGTGCTCAGTGATGGGAAGTATGAAGAACTAAAAGGTCTGCAGCTTTTGCCACTCAGTGATGGAAGTTTCAGGTCATTCTCAAACAAGGAGGAGGACACTGCTTTGATTGAAAATGAGAACTTTTCACGGTAAGCTCTGTTCCATGACTCTTGTGAATATTTACTGTATGCTTTGTGTTTTGTTAAAGTAATATGTAAACTCTGCTGTGTCTAGAGTGCTGCTGCCGTTGTGCAGAGACAAATTTTTGCCTCATGATCTGAGCAACACCACAGCCAAACATCTAAGGAAAATAGCCATGACAAGTAAGTAAATCATTAAGTATTCTGTATTACTATGTAAAATTATTTTTGAGGATCCTGGTCATTTCACAGAATCTTTTAATGGCAGTTCAGCATTCCTTACCAACAAAACTAAACTGTTTCCATGTTGATGGTTTTTGATACATTCTGAATTTTTTTTAGCATATTCAAATACATTTTTATAGTTATTTTAACATTATTTTAATAACAGCATTCACTTATTGCTATAACTCCTGAAGTACAGTTACCATAAATGCACTTATAAATAAGTATATTAAAACAAGACTGATGCAGAAAGAATGAACATTTGTAGCTTGTACTTTTCTCACTTAAAATTAAATGTAAGCCTTACGTATTTTAAAGCATGGCTTAAGGATTTGTGAAAATGCTAGTATATATTGTTATATTAACAATTGTTTACATGCTCTGTTTAATTCTAGATTCAAAAATGTATCGACTTATTAACTTAGATGCAAACAATGTCGCTGCATTTGCCAAAAAACACATACCCAGAGACTGGAAAGAGACTACCAGTCATGTGAAGTGGAATTTCCTGAAAGATGATCATCCACCAAAGACATGGCTGAAAGAATT
This sequence comes from Clariallabes melas, assembly GCA_030014275.1. Lineage (NCBI taxonomy): Eukaryota > Metazoa > Chordata > Actinopteri > Siluriformes > Clariidae > Clariallabes > Clariallabes melas. The sequence goes on along the minus strand of JAQMYI010000036.1, from coordinate 32,811,468 downwards.
CTGGAAGTTTCTGAACACTTACTGGACAGATCTACGGGAATTTATTGGCATGCCTTTAATACCACTGGAACCTCTTCAACAAGTAGGCAGTACCGTAATGTTAGCAAGATTGGAGGAGAAATCCACATTGATTTTCCAGTGCAGCAGAGAGTCCACCCTGCCAGATCAAATTCAAAAAGTGGTGAAGGTTGTTGGAGGTTCTGTCATTAAAAAAGATGAGTGTCTGAAACACCACGACATTGGAAGTTATGTCCTAACGCCATCATCAAGAAGCTTCCTCCAAATCCTTTTAAATGTAGACAAGGACAAGGTCATCAGTGGCATTGCCTCTGCTTCAATTCACGAAAAAGAAGAGTTTAAAAACTATATGTCTTCTTTGGACTGTCTCTCTGAGGAAGAACATTGTTTTTTGTCAGCTCTGCCCATTTTCAGGTTGATGTCTGAAACATATGTTGCCATTGAATCAAAACAAGCAGTTATTTTAAAGTCCAACCCAACCATTCCAAAGGACTTACCTGTGCCTGACACCATAGTCCAGTGTGCTAATGAAGCTGACCGCAGGCTTTTGATTCTTCTGAAGGTTGATCTTCTGGATGCTGCACAGTTAGCCAGTTACTTGGTAGACTGCATTGATAACATGCGTTTCACCAAAGAGGCTGAACAAAAAACAATGACTTGGATATTAAATCATGGACATCTGCTGTTTTCTCAAAGTGAGGAATTGCTCAGGAAAACCAATAATATCAGTTTCATTCTAACAGACCAGGGTGAACGCAAAAGACCATCAAGTGTTTTTGATCCCACAAACAAAACCTTTGTTGACCTTTTTGAGGAGGACTTCTTCCCACTAAAAATTTACAGGTCACCAGAGATGCTACAAAGCTTAAAAAAACTTGGTCTACAGACTAAAGAAGATGAATTATCCCCAGCACATGTACTCCATGTTGCTTCAGAAATTCAAAAGCTCCAAATTCACTCACGAAACAGGGCTTTTAAAAAGGCTGATGTTCTTGTAAGGGTATTGAATGGAAATGACTTGCTCTCAAAATTCTCTGAGGAGGACAGACTAAAGCTTCTTCAGTTACAGTGGGTTCCTTGTGAAAATTGTAATTCAATAAAAAGTAAAAACAGCCAGAAGAGGGGCTTCTACAAGCCAATTGAAATAAGAGCTTCAAAATATTCTGCAATTGTAGGGCATGTCATGCCAATTGCTTCAGGCCTAAATGAGAGTCTCTGTCAAAAACTTGACCTTTTTAGTTCTCCTCCAGCTGAAAAGGTTTTAGAGAATCTGTTTGTACTGGCGTCATTAGCTCCAACCATGATCAGTCCAGATTCAGATTATGAGTTCAAAAACAAGCTACACAGCACATATAAATTCATGCAAGAAAACATTGAACAGTTCAGAAAGGAAATGAACAATAAATGCATTCCTTGGCTCTGGACCCAGACTGAGTTTGTGTCTCCTCGAGAAGTAGTTCTCACCTATCCAGCTGAACTAGATCTTAGCCTTTACATAAAGAAAGTGCCAGATGAATTTATAAAATATGACATCCTGCTAAGAAAATGTGGTGTAAAGGAAACACTTTCTGATGAAGAAATCGAAGCCATACTCTGTGACATTAAAGAAAACATTGATGACAGGACTCCACCTTATGGGGACACCACTGAACTTAAAGTGTCAATAGCCATTCTTGACTGGATGCGAAAAAATGAAAAGTCTTTGAAGGACAGTACACCTGTACCAGTCATGGCACAGAACCAAAAGTTCACCTTACAGCCTTTGAAAAATACAGTTTTTTGTGACATTAGTGATGAAGGGTTAGATGACCTGAGACAAGATAAGGAGGAGTTCTATGTCATTCATGAGGAGGTGCTTTCTGTCACTGCAAAATGGCTGAAGATTCCTTTCCTAAGTACCCGTATTTTGAAACCCCAGTTAATCAGATGTGAGGAAGAGCATGAGGGGATTGAGCAGTGCGGTCAATCAGAGCCAATAACTCAAAGAATCAAAAACATCCTCAAAGAGTATGATGATGAAAGTGACATCTTTAAAGAACTCATACAAAATGCTGAAGATGCAGGTGCAAGTACATGTGGGTTTATGCTGGACTTCAGATCACACCCTTCTGAAGGACTTATTGATGATGGTATGGCTCTATGCAATGGTCCCTGTCTTTGGGCATTCAACAATGAACTGTTCTCAGAGGAAGATTGGAAAAACATTGTTAGAGTTGGCTCTGCATCAAAAGAAAACAAATTTGAGAAAATTGGAAAGTTTGGACTAGGATTCAATGCCGTTTACCACTTAACAGATATTCCATCTATTCTTAGTGGAAGAACGCTTCTGATTCTTGACCCAAATGTAACACATTTGGAGAAGCACATACGTAGCAAATCAGATCCTGGAATTAAACTTGACTTGTTCCAAGAGAGACTGTTTAGGAGGTTTCCTGGACAGTTCAGGTCTTATCAGGGGGTCTTTGGTTGTGATCTGTCAAACACCAACCAGAACTATTACAGTGGAACTTTGATTAAACTACCATTTCGCACAGCAGAGGAGGCCAACAATTCAGAAATTAGCTCCAAGGTGTATGATAAAAAGCGCATAGCTGCATTTCAGCAACACTTGGCAGATGGTTCTCTAACTCCACTGTTATTTCTTAAGCACATAACGTCATTGTCTCTTCAAATCTTTGAACAAGACAACAGCCCTTTGAACACTGAGACAGTCCTGAAAATAATCAAAGAGGTAATATGTTCGATTAAAATCTCAAATGAAAGTCATCTACATAACATCAGTGAAGCTTTAAAAAGTCTTGACACAAAGTGCCATAACATTGTTGATTGTCTTGCTGCCAACATAGTCAAAATAATCTGTGAGTGTGACATGAGTACTTGTGCCAAGTACTGGCTTGTTTATTCATGTTTTGGAACAAAGGATTCATTAAGGATGTTTCAGAGAGAAATGTTCCACAGGAAATTTTCCTTACCAATTGGAGGAGTTGCTGTACCTCTACAAAGAGAATCAGACAATATGTGGTCCCCAGATGAAAGAGGAATAGATAGCCAGGCTTTTTGTTTTCTTCCTCTTCCAATTGCAACAGGCCTCCCAGTTCACATCAATGGATCTTTTGCAGTCACATCAAACAGGAAGGCTCTGTGGGAAATTGGTAAAAAAATGGAGTGGAACAAAGCATTACTCCAAGATGCAGTTACTGCTTCCTACATCACCACTCTGCTTGAACTGAAGAAAATGGCTCAAAATGGGAATCTTAAAAACTATGATTACTACACATTCTGGCCTGATACTGAAAAAGTAAACAAAGCATTTCAACCTTTGGTTAGTGCATTTTACTCTGCCATTGTACAGAGCTCAAATGTGAGATCTCTGGAGCTTTTGAGTAATGGGACAAACTGGTGCTCTTTTGACAATGCAAGATTTCTTCATCCAGCTATTCAAGAAAACGAGGAAGTGGGAAAACTTGCCATGGAGGTATTCCTGAAATACACAGAACCAAACTATTGTCCAGTTAATTTGCCAGCCTGGGCAAGAAATAATTTTATTAATTGTGGCTTTACTGAGTTGATAGAGGAGAGAACGTTTAGCTGGTCTGACTTTTATCGAGTAGTTTTCAAGAACTTGAACAGAATGGATGCAAAAACCAGGAATGATCTCATATTGAATGCCATAGACTTAAATGATCATGAGGTTGACAAATTGCTAACAAATAATGAATGCTTTCCCACAAAGAAAGTAGGAACTCTTCAGTTCATCCACAGATTGGTGTACCCTCATGGTAAAGTAGCATGCTTGTATGGCCTAGAAGAGGGACGTTTTCTTGACGGGACTAATAATGACTACTTTACTCCAGAAAGGCTTGTTCGACTGTCAGGCTTGGGAATGTTGACTGATGAACTCACATTAGAAGAGGTTATTGACAGAACAAAGACAATCCCCAAAGTTTGGTCTAAAGACAAAAAAAAAGCGTACAAACATCTTCAGTGTCTCTTTGACTCAATGAAAAAACACTGTCACGTTGATTCATTGCACTGGGAAACCCTAAAGCATACATCATTTCTTCCTGCTCTGGGAACCAATCAACAAAATGAAGTGGTAACAATGCTTAAAAAGCCATCTAAAATCTATGATTCCCAGTGCTGCCTCTTGGTGAACATGACAGAATTTACTGTTGATCGATCAAATCTACGCTTAATCTCAGATGACTCAGTTCTCATAAAATTGGGTGTGATGAAGAACCCACCAATTGAGACAGTACTCAGACAACTTAAAGAAGCACACCATCGTGCAAAATCAATTGAAAATTCAATGCTCTTTAACATTGCCAGAAGCTGTTATGACTATCTCAACAAATATTTATTGGATGATGGTGATTCCACTGCGATTATTGAACATGCACAATCAATGCCATTTGTTTTGATTGGAGATTGCTTTGTAAATACGCAATCAGTGGCCATGGGTGGTGAATTTGAGGAAAAGCCATACCTCTATGTTCTTCCCAACCTTCTGTCCAAATTTGAGAACCTTTGGAACTGTGTTGGCATTAAAAGACAGTTTGCAGCAGAACAGTTTGTTGCTGTGCTTAAAGAAATTAGTACTTTTTCAAGACCATTATCAAAAAGAGACCTTAATGTCTGTCTTTCCATACTTATAAAGGGACTGTATGGAACTGTAGATGGAATGTCTAAGGACTGTCTAATACCTGACGAAAAAGGTGTGCTGACAAATGCAAGCAAGCTGAAATTTAATGACACTCCTTGGATGCCAGTGCAAGCTGGAGTAAGAATTTGCCATGAACTAATATCTCGAGAGGTTGCATGCTATTTTGGTGTAGTAACAACAAGACACCATACACTAAAGAATCATTTAGTTAGTGAGTTTTCACCCTTCGTTAAGGAGTTTGGACAACAGGAGAAATTAACCATGCGGATAAAAAACATAATTGAAGCCTATCCAGCCAAAAAAGATATCCTGAAAGAGCTAATTCAGAATGCTGATGATGCAGAGGCAACAGAAATCCACTTTATATGGGACAAACGAAAGCATGGAACTACAAAAACATTTGGAGAAAAATGGGAGTTGCTTCAAGGCCCAGCACTTTGTGTGTACAACAACAAGAAATTCTCAGATGAAGACCTGATTGGTGTTCAGCAATTAGGAGAAGGAGGAAAACATGGCACTTTGGGTAGAACTGGGAAATATGGTCTTGGATTTAATTCTGTTTACCATCTGACTGACTGTCCCTCTATATTATCTGGTGATGAATATCTCTGCATATCGGATCCAAACCTGAGATATGTGGAAACTGGAACAAAGGAGTCACCAGGCTGCATGTATTCAATGGATGAAAAATTTAAAAAGTCTTTCCAGGATGTTTACCAGACCTTTCTTCCAGAAAAATTTCCTCTTCATTCTGGAACCATGTTCAGACTTCCACTCAGGACAGAGGAAATGGCAGCCACATCGGAAATATCGCTACATGAAGTTAAGGATAATGACATGAATGAACTTTTCCAGGCTTTGTCAACAGATTCAGAGGAATTTATTCTATTCTTGAAGCACATCACAAAAATTCACTTTCATGAAATTAACAAGGATGGAAATGAAGACAATAATTTCTATATTGAGAAAAAAGTCACAGAGGGTACACTGGAGCAAAGAGCAGATTTTCATAATCATGTTCACAATTGCCTCAAATCTGGGATAATAAGGCCATGCCAAGCTTTCTCTAAAGTTATGATCACATCAGGTAAACATAAAAGCCAATGGATTATTGCAGAGCAATTTGGATCACTTTTACAAAATCAAGAAGAAGCTACATCCAGTGATAAAGTGCCTCAGGCAGCCCTGGCAGCTTGTTTACACACAAAATATAAAGAAAATGAATTTCATGGAAAGGCATTTTGCTCTTTGCCATTGCCAGGAAAAACTGGTCTCCATGAAAATGAATTTCATGGAAAGGCATTTTGCTCTTTGCCATTGCCAGGAAAAACTGGTCTCCCTGTCCATGTGAATGGAAACTTTGAAGTGGATCATTCTAGGCGGGCTCTATGGAAAGAAGATGCTGAGAGCTTAAAGACCAAATGGAATCAATCACTGCAATTGAAGATCATTGCACCTCTGTATGCTGAGCTCCTAAAATATATGTGTACAAACTTAAAAAAGGGTGAACCCAAAATATTAATCAATCTCAAATCACATCTGGACTTTTGCTTAAGCTTCTTTCCCGGTGTCTCAAAAGATGTTAGTCCAGCTTGGCATGATATGATCCATGAAGTCTACAGATTAATCAGTCGATTAAACCTTCCAGTGATACCAACTCTTAAAAGTGTTACAGACACCTCTTTGTATCACTCTGTGAAAAAGTACACATTTAACTGGTCAAGTGTTTCAAAGCCAAACTCAACAGATTCACCTCATTTTATGGAAGACAGTCACAATAGCATTCTGCCAATTTTAGAGGGGACTGGAATGAACTTGGTACTTGGTTCATGGAAAATCAAAAAGAATTTCAAGAGAGCAGGTGTGAATGTGGCTGAAGTTAGTCCTTTATCAGTGATCAGTTTTTTAAAGAAGAAGAGAATGAATGAGCCTTTACAAACTCCTAATGACCTACCATTACCCATCAACCAGACACTAATAAAAGATTCACAAAGTTGTTCGACACTCTTGAAATTTTGTCTAAGCAATGTTAAAGAGTCAGAAAAGAAGTTAATTGACCTTAATGGACTACCTCTCCTCCTCACCAGTGATCAGATGTTGAGGAAGTTCAGCTCTGACTCTCCAAAGCTATACTCAATATTTGCTGACGTTTTTCAGGAACACAAGTCCGAATTTGCAGAATGGTCTGTTAATAATGAACATGCCACAATTCTGCGAAAGGGAAACTATATCGTGGACTTAACCATCCCAATAGCAGCAAAGTTCATTGGGCCAGTTCTTCGACAACATCTTCAGCACTCACAGATCAATGATGCAAATGGGCTTCATACAGCAGGAAAAGAAACAAAAGAATGGCTTAAGAAATTGTGGTTTTATTTTGATCATGAAGTCAAAATGAAGGCTTTGCAAAATGGAGATACAAATCAGGTCTTTAATGAAATAAAGAAACACTTCTCTGGCAGTCACATTTTGCCTGTCATTTATCCAGATCAAAAAGAAACATGTTTTCTACAAAAACTTGGAAATCTACATACTATTGTTCATCCTTCACAATACATGAATCAATCAGAACACATTTCTGCCATTCTCATTAAACTGGGATCCATGACATTAGACCGCAACTTCTTCCTTGAGCTTGGCGAACTTTTGCACAAATATGTCTATCCAGAAATTTTAGATACCAAAGACAGCTGGGCGGTACTTAAGCAGTTAGACACAATACCACATTCACAGTTTGAGCTGCTTTCTGATGATGAAAGTGACAAACTTCAAATCTTCCTACAATCTGGCATCAGCTCTAAAGATACAAATGAATATCAGAGAATGTTTAAATCATTGCCCTTGTTTCAGACAATATGTGGAAAGCGGCAAAGGATCGATTTTCACAGGAATGTATTTATTCTGAATTCTGAATTTCAAAATACATTTTCAGGCTTGTACTCATTTGATGACAGCAACAGCATTCTTCTCAAATACAACCTTGTAAATCAAAGCCTATCAATATGTCTGAACATTAAGATTTTAAATGACCTGGAGTACTGTGTCAATTTCATAATTCCTTTGGTACACAAGCTTAAACAAACTGAGCTTCTTGATTTAATAAGGCTGTTAGTTGAACTGAGCCAAAGAATTGACTATGGAAAATATAAAGACAGCTTTGCCTCAGCCTTGAGAAATATCAAATTTATTCCTGACATCAATGGTTGTTTTCAAGTGGTCTCATACTTCTTTGATGACACTGTAAAGCTGTATAAAGTTATGCTTCCAATGGAGAGGTTTGTTCCACATACTTTTTGGAAGCAATTTCAAAATAGTAAACAAGCACAATCCCTCTTGAAGGATCTTGGACTAAAGCATACAGTAACAGAAGAGGAGGTAATCAATTTTGCCTACCAAATTGAATCAGATGCTAGGGGTAACACTGAACTGCAGGTTCTTAAAAACAGATCTGCAATGTTGCTCAGGACAGCACTTCGTTTGGGTGCAAAAGAACAATCAAAATTAATGCAAAGAATCGCAATCATAAAATTTATTCTGGCTGTGCAGATTGAGCCAAAACTGTGTGCTTATCACAAAACATTTGCACAAGAAAGGGATGTGGTTGCCATCAAAGGATCACTCCTTGAAAGGGACCTTAATCATCAATATCTCATATGGACTGTCATGCCAATACTGCCATCAAGGGATTTTACTCCAAAAGAGTTAGATACCATCAGGAAGATTGGTGCCTTGGATGAACCATCGTCAGAGCAGGTCATGCAGAACCTAAAAAATATCTGTAGTTCTCAGTGCAGAACAGAAGAGTTGGTAGAGACAAGAGCTACAGTGTTCAAGAACTCCTATGCCTACCTCCAATCTGTAAATTTTAATGAGTCTTTTTTGGCAGATCTCCCTCTTGTTCTTGTTGAAAATGACAAAAATCTTGTGAAAGCTAGTCAAGTAGTCCTGACACTACCATCTGCTAATGAGTTTAGGCCATACCTTTACCCCATACAATCAAAATATGCAGTGTTTGCAGAATTCTTCAAGAAGATTGGTGTTGAAGAAAAGCCAACTGTCATGCAATTATGCATTGTACTCAAGGAAATCTATACAGAGTGCTGTGACAAGACAACACTTCAACCAAACCAGCTGGTAACTGTTCAACGTGTTGTGCAGCAGCTTTTCTGTCTGTTAAAAGAGCAGGGAAATATAATTCCTCTTCAAAAAACATCACTATACCTCCCATCAACAGATGGAAGACTCTATGAATCCAGCACGTTGTTTTTCAATGACACCTTTTTTCAGGCCAACAGACTGGAGGATTCACTAAAAACAAAGCTGAAGCTACTTGTAAAATTGAAACAGTGTCACCTTGAAGATGACCCCTATGAACATCAAAAGCTGTTGCAGTTGCTTCCTAAACAAGTGCGTCCCGATCTGCTTTCTCAAGTCATTTCTGTGAACCTGGTTAGTGAAAATGTGGAGCATTGCGATTATGGCCAGTCATGTGAATTGAGCAGTTGGTTTCATAAACATCTATCCTCTCATGAGTTCCATCATGGTCTTATGTGTCTGATTAGGGAACAAAGCAAGGGCACCATTTCACAGAATGAAGCTGCAGACTTGTGCGAAAGTACATTTGGTAAAATTAAAATAATTTGTTGCAAGGCTTTACACACTCAACTTTTGTTAAATCTCCAGCCACTACAAGGTACTGAGACAGAAACTCAGGTTTATGTGAAAAAGCAGCAAGATGAATGTGTTTTCTATCTGAAGCACAATGATAACATGACTCCCAAAGTGGTGAATGAGGTCAACATGTATCTTATCAAAGAAATCAACGCTCTTCTGGAAAACAGTTTGAATTCATCATGCCTACTAGTCCTTGGACAATTTCTATTATGTGAAAACATGAAGGAGGTTGAAGCAATCCTGGAACAAAATGGAATCCGTAACACTGTAAGTGATGAATTGGGACTTGGTTCCCTTCCAAATCCTGGAAGTCCCATACCAGAGGAATGGCATGATTTTCTTGATATGGACCCCCTGAACAGTTTTGAAAAAGGGGAGTATGTTGGGTTTAGTAATGATCAATTGGAAAATGAATTTGTTTTTGCCATTGTTGTGGAGTGTCTGGATGAGCATCCAGGACAGGACAGGCAAAATCCTTCAAGATATAGAATACAAATTGGAAATGAAAAGATAATTGAAGTTAGTTCTCTTGATCTTTATCAGTTTAAGAGAGAAAAAAGACCATCTACAGTTGGAAATGTTACCAGCACAGACATAGACATTTTGCCTATACTTTCGCAGGCTGAATCTTCACATTCTATACCATCACAGGCTAAGCCTTCTCGGCCTATACCAACCTCAAAGAAGCCCTTACCTCAGACTTTGGGGGAGGTTAAAACAGAGATTGATGAGAGTTTGGGACAGATCTGGAAGATGTCGAACGAGGACAAAACAAAGGCTATTAGACGTTTGTACTTAAGGTGGCATCCAGACAAGAACCCAGACAACACAGAGCTTGCTAATGAAGCATTTAAATATTTACAGAACAAAATTGTAGAGCTACAGCAAGGAAAGACCCAACACAAAACATCAACTGAGTCAAACACAACACATGGGCCAGACTTCAGAGACTTCTATCATAGTTGGAACTTCCAAGCTGGGCGTCACAAAAAGGGACGGGAGCGATTCTATCAGAAAAATTACAGACGGCAATATAATTTTTGGTCACATTTCAGAGAAACGCCAAGACCAAACAAAGAGGAAGCTAAGCGGTGGTACAGACAAGCCCAGTGTGATCTTCTTGCTTCTCAGAGTGACACTGAATACAATGCAAGCCCAGAGTGGTGTCTATTTAAAGTGCATCAGGCCGTGGAAAAAGCTCTAATAGCTACAGAATTCAGAAGGAACGGACAGCATCCTGGGACTGCAACTACCATTACAGTCCTGGCCCTGAAGATATCACAGTATGCTAGCTACCTTTATGATTTGCCCTCTGTTGTGAATCAGCTGAGGGCACTTGGTGTTGAAGCCAAGCGAACTCAATATCCAAACTACCACCCATCTCCCCACATTCCAAACGAACAGTTCAAAATTGAAGATGCACAAAAGGCAGTAAAGATAGCAACACAGCTGATGCTGAAACTGGAATGCTATATTACTGATTAATTTAAGTAATATTCAAAATTTATGTTTTAATATACTGTATAAATATGTTTTTTTTTTTACCCTGAGCAATTTTCTTGTACTTACAGTATTCATAATTTTTACTCACTGAATGTTGATGTAACTATGCAGACTAATACTCTTTACAGAACTATTTACAGTTTACTCCTGTGATAAAACTCTTTTCATTCAGCGCTAGATAATACTTAGTGCCATGTTAAACATACTATCTCTTTTAAGTTCTAGTATAACAGAAAATAGTAAAAAGCTAGAATTATAAATGAAACGAAAAAGGCTTGTGTATATCTTATATTGCATAAAGAATAAAAACAAATTAAAATTGTGCAAAGCTATTTTTTTTGTTTATATTTCTTTAACCTTATAATCTTAACCTCTTAAGGCCCCAACTGTTTTTTTGCATGCATTTTTTATTTCTCTTTGCTATTTGGGCTTATTGGAACCTAATTAGAATAAAATCTAAGTATCATCTTTTAATATGATGTACTTTTAGAGAAAAATGATGTCCACATATGTGGACTCATGGTCCGAATTTCCATAAAACACAATAAAGTCACCTTTGTGTAATAGAATGAAAAACTCTTTATTTCTGCCTTGAACACAATAAAGGCTGCGACAGTGGATGCTTGTGCATCATCCCATACACTGCCACCTATTGGCCAGTCATGGTAAGTGCATTTTTTTCTAACCCAAATCCAAGATGGCCACCAGAAGTCAGAAATGCAGAACATGCCAGGAATATCTTGTAAATCCTTCTATAGCAGGATACCCCTTCCGGATAAAAAAAATATGCTAGCATCAAGTAACATCTAAGGATTAATATACTTGTTAAAATTTTCAAACATTTATTTTGTGTATGGATAAATTTGCAATTAATCCCATGTCCACTATATTGGACGCCATGCATCACTGGCTATATTTTAACTGCAATTCATACTAATATAGTTGCAAGCAATGATGACGTGCCCAAGCACTCTGCGCCATTGCCACCCGGGCGCACTGCACAATCTGTGTGTTCTTTGGGTTAAGACCTACAAAAAGCCATCGCCGCCCAGGTGCACCACACAACTTGCACACGTCAACACTATATAGGGCTGATGTCAGTTTGGGCCCTAAATATGTTGAGTGCGTTAGTGTGTGTGTGTGTGTGTGTGTGTGTGTGTGTGTGTGTGTGTGTGTGTGTGTGTGTGTGTGTGTGTGTGTGT
>JAQMYI010000036.1:32768430-32787704 GCA_030014275.1 Clariallabes melas | reverse complement strand
ACTTAGTTATTAACCTAGTTAACCCAGTGTAAGTATGTATCCAGTGATGTAAACTTTAAAGCACTTTTTGTAAGTCGTTCTGGATAAGAGCGTCTGCCAAATGCCTAAATGTAAATGTAAATGATGGTCTTGTGCTGATGCTAATTTGTATGTGATTTAAATTTCTTCTCAGTCATGCTAAAGTCAGAAAGTTGTGAGTTGTTCAGGTGGAGGTACGAGTAAATGTTTACAGAGCTTCAACACATCTCAGCAAAGATGAGGTCTTTCTTTTTAATCTGTCTCCTGTTTGCAGTTTATGGGATAGCTGTAGGTGTGGTAAGAGAATACTTTTATGTTAAGCAGTCAATGCAATGGACTACAGCTCAGAACTACTGCAGAGAGAACTATAAGGATTTAGCCACCATCACTTCAGAAGAAGAAAATCAGAGCACTATGACACTTCCAGGACCAATTAATTTTCTGGTTTGGATTGGGCTGAACAGAATTGTGTCACAAGTAAACATCTGGCAGTGGTCTGATGGAGAAGAAGTAAATTTCACAAACTGGCACAAGGACAAGCCCAATGATGGGAGTAAGAAATGTGCTGTTATTGCACCTGATGGCTGGTATGATGCTGACTGTGGTGAAGGTCATTCTTCCATCTGTTATAGAATGTTCACTTTGGTAAATCAAAGTAAAACATGGGAGAAAGCTCATGAGCATTGCAGGAGTAACTACACTGACTTGGCCGTTGTGGATTCAAAAACATTGCTAGACCTGCTTCAACCAGAGACTGAACAAGCCCAAACTGCCAGTGTGTGGACAGGCCTACGCTTCCTTCATGGAACATGGCTCTTTGTGAACAGGACACTGCTGGAGAGCCTGGTATCAATGCCTTCATGCCCAGTCGAGCCCTATCGGTGTGCGGCGTACAACTTCAACACACATATCTGGGAGAACAGAGACTGCAACGAAGAGCTTAATTTCCTCTGCTATGAATAATGGTGAGTAATAAACATCCAGATCATTGACCAGGATTGTTTAAGCTTTAATAATAATATTATAATGCAGTGATAATTGCTAGAACTTTAAAATCTGCACTAAAAACCTAACCTAAAAAAATAATAATTAATAGTAATTTTGTCCGTCCATTTGATTTTCAATAACTATATATAATTCCTTTCAACAGATGACATTCTTCAAGTGAAATGAGAAGAATATGTTCAATAAGAATTAGGATTTATTTAGAGCTAGTTCTTATGTAGTATTGTTAACATTAAATAGAAATTATTGTTCATTAGATATTGATGCAGGTGTTGTTTAATTTCATATAGTAATATGTTTATGTGAAACTATATCATACTCATGGGTAAATGCTTGGTGGTTATTTTTACCATCTCTTTTTGTGAGTTCATGACCAGGTGTCTAAAATCCTTTCCAGTTTTTTTTCTCTGGATTTGTATGGAAAATGCAGATAACTCCTACCCTTTTGATGTAGTGGAAGATGGACATCACACATACAGTATATACTCAGAAATGAACCAGGGCTTAAATATGTATTTTTTTCTGTGAATAAACTAGAGAACATTCAAAACTCCATCATGTGCTTGTGTGCTTCTCTCCCAGTCAGCAGGCATGTTAGAGCTGGTTGGTACAATAAGTATATTGAGGGGCAGTGTGCACATAAAGTGGTTCCTTTCTTATACTGAAATAAGAACCTAAAATTATGAAAATGTCAAATTACATAAAAAAAAAAAACTTAATATGTGGCTGACCATCTCACACTCAACAACACTATGTGAATTTTTTGGCTTTTTGAATAATATGCATCTTTATTAACCCTGAGGGAAATTGCAGTTCTGCACATACAGTATATCAGTACAGGGGGAAAAAGTATACAATATATACATTTGTACAGGAAAGTAGTACATCGTATAAAGACACGTGTGCAAATATTGTGCATACCTTGTGTAATACTGTCCAGCAGCTGTGGGAATAAACATATATAGCAAAACTTCACTCCTCACCATCAACAAGAAGGTGAACAATACCCCTGCCCTGCAGGGACTCATTAAAAAGCCTGATGGCCACAGATATAAATGACCTCCCATAACACTCCTTTATTGTAGCAAATCTGTGTCAGTCTATTACTGAATGTGTTTTAGTGTCCTTTGTTAGACTACTGTTTCTAGTGAGCCCAGTCTGGTTCCTATGACAGAGCCTGCTTTCCTGGGCCACTTATTAAGCCTATTGGTGTCTCCCACACCCACAACACAGTATAAAAAAATAAATCACAGTAAAAATCACAGTAGCAACACATTTAAAAGAGCCCAGCAAACACTAAAGGACCGGAGTCTTCACAGGAAATAGGGGTGACTCTGTCCCTATTTGTATACAACCTCAGTGTTTGTCGTCCAAATGCACACCAAGGTATTTGTAGTCGTTGACTCCCTGCACAGAATCACCCTTAGTGGCAACAGGAGACAGGGTGGGGTTGATCTTTCTGAAGTCAATAACCATCTCATTTCCCACACTTGTACACTTACAGCATTCAGCAAAGCACCCCACAAGGTCTCTATACTCATTCTCCTGTCTATACCTTATATACCCGACCACCCCTGTGTCATCAGCAATTCTTTGTAGAAGTGTGAAGGGTGAAGAGGACAGGACCTAATGGCGCTTTTCCACTGCATAGTACGGCACGACACGGTTCAGTTCAGCTCACTTTTGGGGGGTTTTCCACTGGGAACGGTACCTAGTACCTGGTCCTTTTTTTAGTACCACCTCAGTCGAGGTTCCAAGCGCGCCGAACCGTTACCAAAACGTGACGTGTAAACTCTGCTGGTCACTGATTGGCCTTTAAGTGAACCTTGTTAAAGTCACTCAAACCCTTATGCTTGCCCATTTTTTCTCATTGCATTTCTCACTTCCAGGTGCCACTATAACGAGATGTTGTAACTCCAGCTACTGTGACAAGGGCCAAATTGTGATGGTTGATGGGTGAGCAACTACAAGAATGTAGGTCCAAATGGGTGTCCAAAACTCATTAATTCAAATTGCTGAAACAATGTCACTGTTATGGTGGCAAAACGGGAACCTACTCAATTTTACCTGAGTGGTCATAATGTTATGCCTGACCGGTGAGTATATAATATACATAGTACATATATCCTATTCATAATACAGTACCTACAGCACCTGATGTACAGTACATATTGCACTAAGGTGTGTTAGAGCAGGAGTTCCCCAGGAATGTGTGCAGTACAAAAATATTTTTTTATATGTCTGCGTGTGTATGGAGTTTGCACGTTCTCCTTGTGCTTGGTAGGTTTCTTCGACAGTCCTAAATCCATGCAGATTAGGCAAAAGTGTGTGAATGAATGTGTGCATGTGTGTGTGTGTGTGAATGAATGTGTGCATATGTGTGTGTGTGTGTGTGTGTACCCTGCCGCATGCCCTAATAAAGTGGTATGGAAGATGAGTGAGTGAGTGAGTGAGTGAGTGGGCATTCTGACGCTGATCAGATTAACAGCATAAGTATTTAAAAAAACTTCCTTCTTTATACCATAACATGACATCATTTCTTGTAATAGAACTAAAAACAGCACAAAACCCATAATTACTTTTTTAAACATCAAATCAATCTCCTTTTTTTCCCCAAAGACTTGAATGCATTTGTTGTTTAGATCTAAAATTGGTGCATTTAATTCTTTATTATTATTAGTAGTATTAGTATTATTAAATAAAAAAGAGACATCAGCCCTTTTAAGACTATAATACCCAGCATCCCCTGCTTTTGCCTGCTCACCGGAACAGGAAAGCTGACGGATTAATATTTACAAAATCTCAAAGCAGCAGGACCGATTTCTTTCTTTTCTTTCTTTCTTTGCAGTTGGATTATCATCAGGAACATTAGTGTGTAACTGCTGCACTAATCCGTGTTTATTCAGGCCGCACTGGACCGCAGACTCGCTGCAGATGAAGTGACAGATGGAAGCTGCGCCGCAACAGATGGCGGCTTCGGTCGATCTGATCTGCGGATAAAAACAGAACGGGGCACTCGAGGAAATTAATAATCATCATCATCATAATAATAAAATCCCCAGAGAGAATCAGGGCGTCATGGTGGACAACCGCTCGGCCACGGCGCTGGTGATCGCGTGCGTGCTGAGCGCGCTGGCCACGGTCTACCTGTCTGTGGCGGTGGGCACGCGCCACTGGTACCAGTACACGAGCCCGCAGGTGCGTCACGAGCACAACGCGACCGAGCTGCGCGCGCTGCACCAGGAGCTCGGCGACGGAGGCTTCGACGAGAAGACCGCGAGCGACGCGCTGTTCCGCCTCAACGGCACCGTCGGCCTGTGGTGGAGCTGCGTGCGCGTGCCCGCTGACCGCACCCGCTGGTACCGAGAGCCAGGTGAGGAGGAGGAGGGAGGGGGGTGCGGGGGTGTTGTCCGGGGTGCGCGCGCTTAGTGTCATAATAATAATAATAGTTTTTGTTACTGTTGTTGCTGTTGTTATTATTATTATTATTATTGTATAATATATAATGTTATTTAATAAATAACTATAATTAAAAAAAATCATAGTGTTATTTTTGTTGTTGTTCTTAATCTTCTCGTTGTTGTCATTGTTTTAGTTAATTTATTAGTTAATATGTTATTATTATTATTTGTAGTTATAGGAATAATAAAATATAAATGCACTTATTATTATTATTATTATTGTATAGTATATAATGTTATATAATAAATAACTATAATAATTAATAAATAACTATAATAAAAAAATAAAAATAATAGTGTTGTTTTTGTTGTTCTTAATTTTCTCATTGTTGTCGTCATTGTTTTAGTTAATTTATTAGTTAATATGTTATGATTATTTGTAATTATAGGAATAATACAATACGAATGAACTTATTATTATTATTATTATTATTATTGTATAGTATATAATGTTATATAATAAATAACTATAATAACTAATAAATAACTATAATTAAATAGTGTTAATAGTGTTATTTTGGTGTTCTTAATTTTCTTGTAGTTGGCGTCATTGTTTTGGTTAATTTATTAGTTCATATATTATTAGTATTATTATTATTTGTAGTTATAGGAATAATAAAATATGAAAGAACTTATTATTATTATTGTATAATATATAATGTTAAATAACTATAATAACTAATAAATAACTATAATAAAAAAAATAATAATAGTGTTGTTTTTGTTGTTCTTAATTTTCCCGTTGTTGTTGTCATTGTTTTAGATAATTTATTGGTTAATATATTATTATTATTAGTAGTAGTAGTAGTAGTAGTAGTATTTATCGGAATAATAAAATAATGAATGCATTTATTATTATTATTATTATTATTATTATTATTAATATTATTAATATTATTAGTCAGACACCATCACAGTCCTTAAAATAACTGAATGTGTGTGTGTGTGTGTGTGTGTGTGTGTGTTTAGATCCTGAGATGTCTACAGAGTGTGTGAGCTTCACACTATCTCAGCAGTTCACCCCCAAATACACAGAGCCGGGCAACCACAACAGCGGAGAGGACATGATACGCACCTGTGCGTGAGATAAACACACACATACACTTTTTACAATTATACAGTATATATAATAATATCATATTTTACAGTATATTTAACATATATCACACATTTGCTATGTTTTTATGAACATATTTATTCCCTTGTGTTTTATAGATCTGTGGAGGTGTCAGTTTTTCCTGCCTCTGCTCTCTCTGGGACTGGTGTTAGTGGGAGGACTGGTGGGATTCTGTGCGTGTTTGTGTCGTAGTTTCAGTCCTACACTAGGCATCGGACTCCTCCACCTCCTCGCCGGTCAGAAATGTTTGGTTCTTAGTGAAGAGACACCAGACTCCACGTCAAGCATTGATCTTTGCTCATTAGACACCGATATTCAACATCACACACCTACACTCTCCATCAAACACCAACAACCTCCAACAACCTCTATCAAACTTCAATACTCTTCATCAAACATCAACACATTCCAGTCAAACACCAGTAAAGACACTATTGCTATGATGAGGAGCGTTCAAGTCAAACCAGGACTTTTGAATATTTTAATGCAGCTAAGAGTTTCATCATAAGTCCCGGTTTGACTTGAACGCGGCTTGCAATAAACTCGTAGCCTCATACATCTATCTCTTTTCAGCCTTATGCATCTATCTCTCATAGCCTTCTCTATCTATCTATCTCTCTCTTCCTCTCAGGTGTGTGTTCTCTGGGCTGCGTGTGTTGTTTTCTGGCGGGTATGGACCTGCTACACCGTGTCTCTGTCATCCCGGACCAGGTGGACGGCTCTCTCGGTTGGTCCCTTTACCTCGCGCTCATCTCCTCTCCACTGTACATGATGGCCGCCGCTCTACTAGTGTGGGCCGCTCGCAGCCATAACAAGAGCTACTACAGCTTCACTGCCTACAGAGTGGCCTAGAGCACACATTTCATACAATTAGAGCCAGGTCTGTGTTCCAACTCACAGAAATGCACTAAACGCACACTTACACGTCTTGCATACTAGCATACTACACAGTATGTTAACGTAGTACATAGTAAAAATATTTTTACACCAACATATGATATATTTAAATGGTATGACATCATACTACTAGGCCATAATACTACCATGCGATGGTTAGATAAGTACAGAGTCATATAACCATAATTACAGTGTTGTTAAAGTACTGCACTAAGTAGTATGGAGGTAGTATACAGCCATGGAACAAGACCACCACCCTCCTGTACAACATAACCAAATAACATGGCATAAAGTATACTGTAATACTACTATACTAATTACTATCAGAAAATAGTTCTACAACTTACTACTGTATGGAATAGTATGACAAAACCACTATAGTACCACTGTACTGCCATACTAAATAAAAATATGAGGGTAAAACAACACCATAAAACTATAGTATGCAATCCCACAACTGTAATAAATTAGTATGAGAAGGTATAAAATACCTTCATGCTTGATAGTATATCAGATTTGGAGATTATCATACAAAATATTATGGCTAGTAAGATAGAACTCCGCCACACTGTCACACTAAATAGTATGGGGAGAAAACGACACTATCCTATAGGTAGAATAAAAGCAAAGTTTACTACTATACTATTGTACTAAACAGTATGGTGCACCACCATACTGTTTAATATTACATCACTATACTGCTGCATCTCAACATCACTACAACACTCTGCATGAAACATCAAACTCACCACCATCAGCCACCAACACTCTCTATAAACCACCAACACTGTCCATCAAACACCAACACTCTCCATCAAACACCAACACTCTCCATCAAAGAATAACACTCCATTAAAAATCAACATTCTCTATCAAACACCAATATTCTCTATTAAACATCAACATTCTCTATCAAGCACCAACACTCCCTATAAACCACCAATACCCTTCATCAAACATCAGCACTCTCCACCAAACACCAACACTGTCCACCGAACACCGAAACTCTCTATCAAACGCCAACATTCTCCATTAAACATCAACATTCTCCATCAAACACCAACACTGTCCATCAATCACCAAAACTCTCCATCAAACACCAACATTCTCCATTAAACACCAACATTCTCTATCAAACACAAAACTCTCCATCGAACACCAACACTTTCCATCAAACACGAACAACCTCCTTCAAACATCAACATTCTCTATCAAACACAACACTCTCCAATAAACAGCAACAATCTTTATCACCCACCAACACTTTCCATTAAACACCAACAATGTCTATCAACTACCGATACTCTCCGCCAAACACCAACACTCTGCATCAGCATTCTTTATCAAACACCAACATTTGTCTTCAAACACCAAAACTCTCCATCAAACCCCATCATTGGTCCATCCACCACCAATACGCTCCATCAAACACCAACACTCTCCATTAAATACCAACAATCTCTATCAAACACCAAAACTCTTCATCTAATATTAATAATCCATAAAAGACCACCATGCTTCATCAGCCACCAACATGGTCCCTCAAAAACCAACACTCTATCAAACACCAGCAGTTTCTACCAAACACCAACACTTTTCTCCAAATACAAACAGTCTCTATCAAGCACCAACACTCCATCAAACATCAAAACTCTTCATCAAACACCAACTCCTTAATCAAACATAAAAGGAAATCCACCAAATGAAATTAATCTCCATCAAACACCATCACCCTCCATCAAACACTAAAAATCTCCATCCAACACCAACACTCACACGTTCTATCAAACACCAGCGCTTCCTTTCAGATGTCAACACTCTCCTTCCAAAACCAAACCTCTCCATCAAATATCATTCTCTCCATTAAAAACCAAAAATCTCCATAAAAATCTATCAACTGCCATAAAACACCAACACTTTCCATCAAACGCAGACGCTCTCCATCCAACAATAACCTCTATTAAACACCTGAGCACTATATTGAACACATTGAACACTATCCATTGGACACCAACATTTCTAGAACATCTCAAAAACGAACACCAACAAAGTCTAAAAATCTCTACCAAACACACACACTCCCCATCAATCCCAAAGAATCTCACATTACCGATCAGTCACATTAAATATTAAGCCAAGATAATGCACCACAATACGACTGCAATAAATAATATGGTTTATTAGCACACCGCTATACTACAGTACTAAATAGTACTGCTTGTTGTATGATCATATTAATAATCTAAGAAACAAAATGTGGTTTCATTAGACTACTGAACTAAACACAGTAGAATGTCAAAACAGTACAACACTATTGGAGAAAAACCCATACATGCTACTCAGTTCTATTACACGTTTAACGTAAGCACACTGCACCGAGTGAATGTGAGTAATGTCCAGCATGTGCACCTAGTGTACTATTTTGACAAGCTATTGAGCGCAGCAGCATGCCGATTGGGACGTAAGCACGGCGTAAAATAGCTTTCCAGAGATTTACAGTGAATTAGTGCACCTTTATAAGATAAGCGGCTGCAGGCGGGAGGGCTATAAAGGCTGGCTGAGTGTGTGGGAGCAGAAAGTGCTGCGTGGACATTCGCAAGGCACGGACCCGAGCTTTTCCGTTCTTCATCATCGTCCTGACAGTTAAGCGCAGAAGCAAAGTGCTGCAGTGAGGTGCCAAGATTTGGTTGAGTCATAGAGATTATGATTTTTGACGCGTTGCCATGGCAATACAGTATAAGAGACAGAGGTATATAATTCATATATATATTAGTTTGGTATGATTTTCAAAAAAATCCATCATGTCCATCAACATACGTTCAAATATATATATATTTTTCCTTCTCTCTGCTTGCTAAGACTTTCTAGTTTAAAATTGTTGACGCCTCTGATACCCATTCAAGCAAGGCACTTTAATGTTACACGCTTTACCTGCATGTCTGTGTCCTGATGTGACACCCCCTGATGGGCGTATGTAACTGTTTCCTCAGATAAACTGTGAAGTGATAAATGGCACAACGTAATAAAGAAGCACAGGGAGCGCTTTTTTTTTCCTGTAACACGGTTGAGGAAATTCTGACTAACACCGGTTTTAATTCCAACAGCACAATGGTGCAGGACCAGAACCAAGCACGTTCAGGAAAAAAAAAAAAGTGAAAAAAGTTAATTAGCGCATCTCTGCTCGGAAAGTTTACATTTATGTAATTGCATTAAATAGGATATATTGTCAAGTCGAATAAAATGACGAAGAACAAAGCTCAGCACCATGTCTATAGGTTTATGAAAATCAGGTATATATTCAGGCACAGCTTTCTTTACTTTGTATATTATTATTATTATTATTATTATTATTATTGTGTCCAACTATATTGTAATTTATTTGTATGTTGTTGTTGTTTTTGTATTAGTAGTAGTGTTCATTAGATCAACTTGTTGTTGAGAACGCCAACGATACAAAAGCATAAAACTTATTTATTATGTATTTATTATTAATATTAGTATTTATTTATTTATTTATTAGTACATGGATGTGCAGTTTGTTTGTTTGTTTTTGTTGTTGTTGTTGAACCACCAAATCGTCATATAATAATTAGTAATAAGAACGAATCTTAGCTCTTTCTACTGAGCATGTGATACTCCAGCATTGTGAATGTACGGCGTTTAATATGCAAAGCAATGACGTTCCCTTTGTAAGCTTTACCCCTTGAGGTTTTGGATTCGTAACTCGAATCTGTTCTATAGTTGATGCATTTTGGCGCAATTTAACATGTATTTATATGAAATGGTCTGAATGAATTAATGTGAACTAATTGCAACCTTTCACTTAAATGAAATAAAATTACTTTAAAACATACATTTGTTTGAACTTCATAGATGTGTAGAGCCAAGATTAAGGCTTGGGATTTGAACTCACAACAGCACATGCTGACATGCTTGACTTAACTAGAGAAAACCCCCGGCATGTACTTGAATGCCTTCATCTATCCATCTAGGAATCTCTGTAGTCCAACTAGGGACCGTGAAGGCCAATGGTGACCATCGTATTTATTCACATTTTGTACAACTATTCACACATACAATCAAACACTAAGGGCAATTTGGGAACGCCAATTAGGCTAACCTGCATGTCTTTGGACTGTAGGAGGAAGCCCACCAAGCAAAAGGAGAACATGCAAAGTCCATCCACATACTGTAGACCCGATTCGGGAACCCAGGAACTGAAGGTGCAAGGCGACAGTATTAAGCCATCATGCCGCCACTAAATACATTCTTTGTTTCCACTTCATTTTTTAAAATTATTCTTGCAAACAGTAATACAAGTAACATCGAGAGACGTGTGCAAAGTTCTAAAAAAAAATTCAGAAACACCAATTTTTATTTCATGGGCACTTTAAGTGACAATCTAGAGTGCCACCTCAACATAAGAAGGTAGAGACCGAAGCTGCTTTTCCAATCAATGAGGCTCTTCCTCAGGTCTCCATTGGAAATTCCAGATGTTGAACCATTCGCATCATTGACATGACTGGATAAACATGTGCAGACTTTAGCATTCTAATAAAAACAAATGGTGTATCATGGATAGGGTTGGTGTTCATTGGTCAAGGTTACGGAGCTTGGTGGTGGAGGTTTTGACGTTCAGGGATTGGAGTGGTAATGAGTAATGGCATGAATGACAACCTTCAAGGAGTCTCTGTATCTTTCTTTTTTGGGTCTGTCTTTCATGATCTGTTGCTGCACTGGATGGTTGGAATCTCCACCTTCCTTCTTCTCGCTAGAGACAGAGCGACGCCCGTCTCGTAGAACGCACACTCGTTGATGAAGAATGGATAGAGCGCCTCTTTACCCTTGTACCTCATAGTCTCTCCGGAGAAAGTGAGGAAGACCGGGTCACCCGGATGCAGGAGGCAGAAATCTCTATCCTGAGAAAAGGAGAATCATTTAAAACCCAACCTAATGAGACTTCATGAAATGTTTGATAAAATCAGTGAGATCCAGAGATCTTTTTGGAAAAACCAAACCTGTAGTTCCGGATGCACGGCAGCCGTGATGGTGTGCGTGTGAGGATCTTGAGGGTATTTAATGTTGTCCACCATCGTATAAACGTCCACCGAGCCGCTCTCAAACCGGGTTCCTGAGAAGATAAAAACGGATTTATGGCACACTGACTGTTATCTCCAGTATCTGTCACTTCCAGAAACATCTCCAATAGCAATAACACAAAGAGCTCATTCAGACTACGTTATAGATGTTTTCCAACCTTCAAAAGCATGCTGGGTAGTACAGTATAGCCTCCTCGGTACCTGAGTTGAAAAGTCGAACCCATTCAAGCGTCAGATGAACAGCTTCCTGCATGGCAGTAAAAACGTTGGCTCGGATCACGCCGTGTGGCTGAGGACCAACTTCCATCGCTGGAGGGAAGAAAATGTAGGTTTTAGTTTAAAAAAAAAATGTAAATGTTAAGATGGCATTTCTATTCTGCAAGGCATCTAAAGAAGTATTTCGCACAGAGAGCAAAAAAAAAAAATGTTTCAAGCCTTTTTCAAATTAATCGCTTCACTGAAAATCAGGATGAAGTAGCGTACACCGGAGGGCGTCTCCATAAATTAAGAGATGTATATAATTCTGAGGAGTGCTTGAGTCAGCATGGATCAGTCAAATGGAGGGGGCAACAAAAAAATGGCAAAGGAATCACTCATCCACAGAATGCACGAGTCGCTTCGAATAAATGTATTAATTTGGCAGATGATTTTTTTAAGAGTCTCGCTTAAGGGTGATGCCGTGCCAGTCCTGTCAAACAGAGAGAAAGAGATGCAGAGCCAGTGAAGCTAAGGAGTCTAAGAAGATTTGCTTAACCCTGGAAATTTGATGAATATTAATATTGGTCATGCCAGACAGGCTGCTGCTTTCTTAAGAGTTTCAAACACAACGCTGTCTAGAGTTTATACTGTTGAACGGACAGCAGTTCTCGTCTTGCTGATCTCTTTTTGATGCGAGAGGATTGTAAGAGAATGACCAGACTGGATTGAGCTGACAAATACGAGGTGAAGTCATCTGACAAATCATCACTCTTTACAATCGTACAGAGCAGAAAAGCATTTGAAAATCAAAGAATGTAGAAGCTACGATAGCAGAAGACCACGTTAGGTTCCACTCATGTTAGCCAAGAACATGAAGGTTACAGTGGAGAAAGAAAGTCCAGGTGATCAGTGACTGGAGGTTTGTTGTGCATCTTGAAATGCTTTTCTGTAAAGAGTGGTTGTAAAGAGTGAGTTACTATATTGTGACATATTGTGAACTAGAACCTGGGTGGACTTTCTGTTCTGTCTTTAATTTGTTTACATCCCCATCAAACTGAGCCACATTCCCACACTGGAAATTGAGTAAAAGCAGTAAGAACTTGTACAACTTAGCAGGATCATAGTACGAACCGGGAAGGACGTAGTATTGTCTCCACTGATGTGGAGCTGCTATGATGGTTTTGGACATGATTCCGGAAGAACTTTATAAGGAACGATGGGATTGACCAGGTAATGATGTAACTAACACCTCTTAGTTGGGCGAAGACGGCTATGACCTCTTGTTTCTTGTGCTAGGACCTGAGTAAGTCCATGTCACGTTGTAGAACTTTCGCGTATTATGTTCTTCTGGTTCTTACCGCGAGATCAGCGATTCTATGTCACGTTCAGTGGATTTTCAGTATTATCAATATTGGATCCAATGCCTCACACCACTTCAACACTTCATGATGAAAAGCATTTATACCAATCAACCGAACGCAAACGACAGAGTAGTAGGTGTGTGATAAGCACCTGGTGAGAGGCTCAAGCTCAGTGGACTTGATGATCATGTGATCATTTGTGTGGTAGGAAATGATGGACATGATAGACACAATGTGAACCTGACAAAGATCTGGTAAAGAAGTAGGATGTACTTGATAAATACACATTTTTTTCTTCTGCGACCAAGTTCCCGCTACGTCCTTTGATATTTTTAAGACGCAGTGGGAACTTCATGATCTTCATCAGAGTGTGACGATGTGTTTTTTGTTGTGTGTTTTTTTCATTCTTCTATATCGCTTATCCTGTACAAGGTCTCTGTTGCCCCTGGAGTCTATTCAAGGAGCTTTTGGGCACGAGGCAGGGTACAATCCATTGCAGGACACACACACACATACACACGATGGGCAATTTGGGGAATGTGGGAGGAAACCGGGGTATCCGGATGAAACCCAGTAAGCACAGGGAGAGCATTCAAACTCCACAAGACGGGATTCGAACCCTCGACCCTGGAGGTGCGAGGCCACTGTGCCCGTCTGTAGATTACATTTTGAGCCTTTATAAAATAATGAGCTCTTCTATCATATATCATATTAAATGTGTGTGTGTGTGTGCACCTCGTAGACTCACCGAAGCCGTGTTTCCCAACAGAGTGCAATGTGTAAGCTTCACTCTTAGGAACATCATAGTGGACATAACGCACTGGAATGGTGGCCAACTCCCTCTGAAAACACACACACACACACACACATTCACACACATTGAAATATCTATCCTAAGCCAAAATTCAACCAAGTTGAAAAGTCCTATAAGTGTGGACCTGTAAAGTTACATAAGGTACTCATCCTAAATTTCATGTTATACAAACTTGTATTTATTGTGTGTGTGTGTGTGTTTTTTTTTTAAGGAAGTAACAAATCCCCT
Source organism: Clariallabes melas (assembly GCA_030014275.1). Classification (NCBI taxonomy): domain Eukaryota; kingdom Metazoa; phylum Chordata; class Actinopteri; order Siluriformes; family Clariidae; genus Clariallabes; species Clariallabes melas. The sequence continues at coordinate 32,773,506 of JAQMYI010000036.1, read as the reverse complement.
GCCATCATCTTAAACCCATGTTTAATCATCTCTGCATCTCCACAAATTAACCCAAATTTCCTCAATAGACACAGGTTGGACTACATGACATCTTCATGACTAGAAACCTATTGAAGATGTCTTCATGACCCATGAAATCCCTAAAAAATATCATCACCCAGAACAAATTTTCTGAAATCCTTATACTAAAGTCATCCTGAAAATGTTTTAAGGACCGCTTCGTGAGTCTTGGGTTTTAAAAACCTTTTACACTGGGTCCTTCATCCCAGGTTCCTTCACCTACAATCCAAAAAATTCCTGAAAACTCATGATGGCATTAAATGTCGTTAAACCAGTTTAGGAACAAACCCCTAAACCCTACGTGTCCGAGGTCCGTGCAGGTGCTTCACTCGTACCTGCAGGTGTTTACAGATGTGCAGGCAGACCCAATCGCTGTCGGAATGGGCGATGAGGCAGAGGCCGACGTTCGCGGTGCTGCTGTGTAGATCGCAGACCAGATCCACGGCCGCCGAGCCGCCTTTCGGACCAAGCAAAGCGTTCAGCTCCTGGGCGCGAACAATCTCGTACGGGGTGACATCAGAGACAGGGGCACTGAGAAGAATGTAAGCAAGCAACATTTACAGACTGAAAGAAGAAGGTGTGTGTGTGTGTGTGTGTGTGTGTGTGTGTGTGTGTGTCTGACCTCAGTGTAGTGTGGGTGAAACAGCGGTTGAGGTCCATCTCCGTGTAACGTACACACCGTTGCACGGCACGTGGGTTCGCCAGCACGGTTACCATAGTAACCGGATCCACCATGCCACCCTTCCGCTTCCTCCTCATGCTCTGGCGCAGTAGGTAAACCCCTGCCAGCTCGTTGCCATGGGTACCTCCACACAGGGCCACTCGGTACACAGCCGGGACGGTCACTACATCTGGCTGCATCACAAGAAAGGCCTCGACGTTTATTAAATATTTATTAATTAAGGTTATGAATTATGTAATTCATGAATTATTACGTTTCCATCATATCAAACGACAGATCACATTAAACATTCAGCAATATTTTCTCCTGGCTGCTCAGTAGTTCAAATCAAATTATTATTATTATTATTATTGTTATTATTATTATTATTATGAGTGGCGTTCAAGTCAAACTGGGACTTTCTCATGGCTGTTCAACAGTCTGTACACACTATCATTCACCAACAGTACAGTCCTGACCTCGCTCCAAACCATTTCCACATGTACGGGAGTTCCTGGGAGGCCGGTGTGAATCAGGTAGGCAGTCCGAGAAAACTTTCTATATTGATGCTATCCAGAGGTGGGTAGTAACGAGTTACATTTACTTGAGTAACTTTCTGAAAAAAATGTACTTCTACAGTATGAGTAGTTTTACCGCACCATACTTTTTACTTTTACTTGAGTACATTTGCGAAGAAGAAACGCTACTCTTACTCCGCCACATTCGGCTACGCTCGACTAACCATTTATTCTATACTTTAGACATTCTTTATTTTTCCCAGAGAACTGCAGCCGGTGGATCTACACTACCATGTGACTGTGTTCCACCAACCAGACGTAGCAACAATAACCACATGTAGTCATATCTTTAGTCGTGGTAGACAGTGACGGAAACATGACGCGGTTAGTTTAGCGGTTTTATTTTATTTTTAATTAGCAAAAAAGCTAGAGGCTAAAAACTTGACTCTGCTGAGTCATTTGCAGGGCGACTGAATATACAGTACAGTATATCTTACACTCTAAATAGTTTGCACTGTCCAAGCATAAATATGTTACCTACAGTAGGTATTTGTTTCAAAAGCGTTATTCAATTCAATTCAATTTTATCTATATAGCGCTTTTAACAATGGTCATTGTCTCAAAGCGGCTTCACAAAAATGAAAAGAAGATTTAAAAAAGAAAATTTATGGAAGTGTGTATGTGTGAGAAAAATGTGTCTAGATAATAATGAGATGAATGAATGAACCATCATGAAGCAGAATCCAGCTGGAGCTGGTCCTTCTCTGGATGCCTCAGGATCCTCACAGGGTTGGCCTTTGTCTACTGGATCTCCAGATGCCTCGGGATGGGTAGAAAAATAAAGACCTGGTGGAAAGAATTAGCGTACAGTAGTTGCCATTCACGATAGATGTACTGGAGTATGAGGTTATGGAATGAATTACGTATATGCCAAATTAAAGAGATGCGTCTTGAGTCTACTTTTAAACTGGGAAACTGTGTCTGAGCTCCGAACATTGTCTGGAAGGCTATTCCAAAGGTTTGGAGCTAAATATAAAAACGCCCTACCCCCATGTGTAGATTTTGATCTTCTGGGAACTACCAGAAGTCCGGAGTTTTGTGATCTTAAGGAACGTGGTCGATTGTAGCATATCAGAAGACTGGGTAGATATGTGGAAGCTAAACCATTTAAAGTCTTGTATGTAAGTAATACTATTTTGTAATTATTTCTAAACTGAACAGGTAGCCAGTCCACAGATGATAATATTGGGGTTATTACTGTATGATCATATTTTCTTGATCTAGTGAGAACCCTGACGGCTGCCTTTTGGACTAACTGTAGCTGTTTTTTTTTTGAGGATGCAGGACAACCACCTAGTAATGCATTACAATAGTGTAGTGTGGAGGTCATGAATGTATGAACTAGCTTTTCTGCATCAGATATGGATAAGATGTTGCTAAACTTGGCAATATTTCTAAGGTGGGAAAAGGCTGTTTTTGTGATATTGGAGATATGATTTTCAAAGGACTTGTACTGTCTGATATTATGCCCAGGTCTTTCACTGTCGAGCTGGTAGTAACAGCCTTCTAAACGAAGTTGAAATGTGAGAGCTGCTGTGTACTGGTTTTTGGGCCAATAAGTAATATCTCTGTCTTTTCTAAATTTAGCAAAAGAAAGTTATCGGTCATCCATCTTTTATATTCTGGACACACTCAGTTAGTCTAGACAAATTTTGTTGAGATGTATAACTGGGTATCATCGGCATAACAATGGAAACTAGAGGTCCTAAAACTGACCCTTGTGGGACGTTACACCAGACAGTTTTCTCCATTTAGATCTACAAAATCGATCAGACAGGTATGATCTAAACCATTTTAATGCCTGTCTCTGAATACCTCTGTGATTTTGTAAGTGATCTATGAGAATATTAAGATCGAGTAAGACTAGTATTGAGATGCAGCCTTGGTCCAAAGCTAAAAACAAGTAATTTGCAATTTTAACTTGTGCAGTATAACAAAATGTTCATGAAAATCAGAAGTGGTCATCCAGGCAAATCCTACCACTAAAACTCTAGGTCAAATAAGGAAATTTTCAACAATGTTATCTGTCAACCACAGTATGTTATCCAGTAGTGTAAAAATGTATTAAGTTAAACCACTGTTTGTTCTATTGAGAAATAACATTGTGATTGTACTTTTTTCTGACGTGAAATATCCCCCAAATTACAGAATGAGTCTAAGACCTGAACCCTGCTGTGATCACTCCTGCCTGCCACAACCTTATTTTTGGTTAAAACACAGAGTGGTCAGATATTATGTTGATGTTATGGAACTTTTTATATAAATAGCCAGGTGAAAGACTATTACTATTAAATATCCAGATAAGTCAACCTGCAGAAAAAAATACTGTGTTCCACTGCCCAATCAGAGACAACAGTGTCAAGACAATAGTTTGTAGTCTGTAGAGAACACAGGCCATTGAAAGCTCATTGGTTTTCACAGCGTTGCCTTTGTCCAGTAAAACCTGGATGGTACTAAAATAGGCCTTTGTTGGTTGAGTGTCTGACACCTTCTAGACATGTGTGGTTAGCACATAACAATATTTACAACACCCTGTGCTAGAATGTAAGCGAAAAGAAAAATGGAAACAGGTTATACATTTCTGAATCATCGGGTGTCAAATAGTCTCATGTTTCAGCTGTGTTTCGTTAGATGGCATCATCTGTTTGGACTTCATGGAGCAAACAGCTGTGTCTTTCTACCAAAGCGAAATATGGTGAGTTCTGATGTACTTGTTCACTAAATTCACTAATTGTGATCAGCCTAGAAAAAAATGACTTTGTTGCAATTATTTATTTTTTTCGTGTAAAGATCAATCGAGGGCTTTCATAGAATCCAAATCAGGGTTAGTAATATTGGCTCTGGCTTGTTCAATAGTAATACATTTATGAATTACATGTTCAAACCTAGAATTTATATATTTTTGAAAAGCTAATGTATGACATCTGCTGTTAAAATAAAACTGAACTGAAATAATATTTCAATCAGATTTAGTATTTATGCAATGGACATAATTTTTCTAACATGAATAACACTGGGATTAAACCTTTCCATGATTGTGAATCACATTCCTTAAACTAATGGAGTTTGGTTGCTTATTATATTTCATGTCAGAATGGTGGTTATGAAGTGGAGCTTTTTGTGGACCCACCAGATCATGACCTTATCTGCATCATATGTAAAGGGGTTCTACGCTGCCCTGTGCGTGTGGCATGTAACCATGTCTTTTGCAAGAAGTGCATTTTGCAGTGGATGAGGAGGTATGAAAACTACAATTTACATTTATTTTAGATTTATTTTATTTTATTATTCATGAAAAAATTTATGTTTTCAATGTGAATATGCAAAACAATTTGTCTCATCCAGACAGGAAACGTGTCCGTGCTGCAGGAAGCCAGTCAGCCAGCGCCTTATATATGTTATGTTCAAGCTCAGTAAATCCATTGGCCGATTACAAATCAAGGTAAGAAGAACTTTAGTAAAAGTAGGGGAAAAGTAATACAATGGTAAATAATACAAATAATAAGAAGAATTTTTCCATATAGGCATTGGTCGCTCATGGATAAGACATTGGATACTGAGTTTAAATGCCCTTGAACTTGCCCTTATCTGTCAACTACTCAGATGTATTAATGAAATAAACATAAGTACTTCTGTATAAGCACATCTGCTAAATGCCATAAATATAAATGTACATACTGTATAAATCCAGAATCTCAACCAAAATTATTAATCATATCATGCTATTATTATTATTATTATTATTATTATTATTATAATTCTCAGTGCCGAAATGAG
>JAQMYI010000036.1:32739372-32749846 GCA_030014275.1 Clariallabes melas | reverse complement strand
TTCTTCCGGTTTCCTCCCACAGTCCAAAGACCTGCAGATTAGGGTTAATTGCCGTTCCCAAATTTCCCGTACTGTGTGTGTGTATATGTGTGTGTTCCCTGCGATGGATTGGCATCCTGTCCAGGGTGTACCGTGCCTCGTGCCCTAAGTCTCCTGCAAGGCTCCAGGACCCCCACAACCCTGAATACAGGATAAAGCTGTACGTATAGACGATGAGTGAGAGTGAGAGAGTGAAAGTGTTGCATAAAAATTTGTAATATAATATCTTCACCAGCATCCAGGATTTATTGGTGTATAAAACTTTATTTAGTGAACTTTTATATGGTTTAAGATATAAAAAACATCTCTTTTTAACATGTTGGTTCATTACCACTTGTGTTTAACTACCATAACAAATTTAAGATTTGGGGAAATTAACTACTGTAGGCAGGTGTGAGACACCACCCACGTGATTTATATCTTTTTTTCTGACAAGCCACTTTTCAGTGTTTTTATTCTCTCCCTCCTTCACACTCACTCTCTCTCTCTCTCTCTCTCACACACACACACACACACACATGCCTTTTCTGCTCTCCATGTGGGTCTTGCTCGCTCTCTCTCTCTCTCTCTCACTCTTTCTCATCTTCAGCTGACACTCAGCCATGCAATGCTGATAGCTGTGGAGTTAGAATAATCCCTTGCTAATGAGAGAAATGCAGCTGTGCTTTAGCGCTATGTTCTGTTCAGCTGTCTCACCTTCTCATCTGTAACTCAAACTGATAAGCATTAAAAGGTTTCATGTAAACATCACCTACTCTGTGCTACTGCCTGTCATCTACCAGATCACTACTGCACTCATGTACTTATAGAAACTCCAAGAAAGTTTACTGTTTTGTTTGGTAGCCTATACTATTATTTAAGTCATGCACCATTTTACTCATCATGCCTTTCCTTTAAACTACAGAAAATCCAGAAAATACCCCTACTGCTAACTCCACATCCCCTTCATCAGGTAACAGCTTTGATTCAATACCTCTAAAGTAATACGGGTGTCAAATGAACATAAATATGTGTAGGAAGTGATGTCACTGTTCCTAATTAGTTAATGGTAAACATTATTCAAAAGACAAACTCATGGGGACTTTGGGGTTTTATGCAAATGCTATCATGATTAATGTCTATGCATTTCTATAAAACAAAACGACTGGATTGGAGCAGTGAAGAGAGATGTCAAAGTGAAAACCATACACAGTGATTCTAAAATAATAAGTGATAGTAAAAATTAAACTGAAAGTATACAAAATAAATCAGTTGTATGAATGAGCATATATAGTCTTATGCAAAAGTTTGTGCCCCCCCTTGATAAATAACATATTTTGGTGATTTTTTAATTGAAAAGATGTTAATACAATCTCTCTTGGAAATGGAAAAAATGCACAATATTTTCAGCAAACATTGATGCATAGTTACTTTTTATGTCATGAATTAAACAAAAATAAAAACATTATTGTGGCATTGTGCAAAAGTTTGGGCACCCTAAGAGTTCCAGGGTCTCAGATTCCTTTTACAAGGTTTCAGTCCTTAATCAGCTCGTTAGACCTGATGCAGGGCAACAGCTGTCATTAGTAAATGACAATTTCAAAGCTTTACAAATACTTTGGCCCTTTAAACCTTGTGCACACGCTTGCGGACACTCAACAACCATGGGTTCCTCTAAGCAGCTGTATAAGACTCTGAAAATGAAAGTTATTTCATGCAGGAGAAGGCTACAAGAAGATAGCAAAGCATTTTCAGCTTGCTGTGGAGGTCAAGATGAGATCTGGAAGACCAAGAAAACTCTCGGACAGAACTGCTCGTATGCAAATCAAAACCCCCATTTGATTGCAAAAAACCTGCAGGAAGATTTAGCAGACCATTTTGTGCACCATTCCACAAGACCTTCATGGAAGAGTCAGCAGAAGAAAACCTTACCTGCGTGCATTTTTTTCCATTTCCAAGAGAGACTGTGTTAACATCTTTTCAATTAAAAAAATCACCAAAATCTGGTATTTATCAACGGGTGCCCAAACTTTTGCATAAGACTGGGTGCCCAAACTTTTGCATAAGACTGTGTGTGTGTGTGTGTGTGTGTGTGTGTGTGTGTATGTATATATATATATATATATAATGTGTGTGTGTATACAGTGGAACCTTGGATTATAAGCATAATTTGTTCGGGAAGCGGGCTCGTATTTCAAAACACTTGTAAATCAAATTTTATTTTCCCATAAGAAATAATGGAAACTCAAATTATTCGTTCCACAGCCCCAAAAATAAATACATAAAAATAATTCATACAAAATATAAAGTAAAAATAAAACAAATTAACCTGCACTTTACCTTTAAAAAAAAAAAAAAGTAAAAATAAATCCCAACAGATAAGTGTTTCCGTTTGTGTGCGCAGGCGCTGTGTGTTTGTGTATGTGTGTAAAGCTAAAGTAAGAAGAGATGAGAAATCAGACCCTCCCCTCTTTTCGTCTTACACTGTAACTCTTCTTCCTTTCTTATTTGAGTTTCTCACACACACACACACACACACACACACACACACACACACACACACACATATTAACGGAAAGACAGTTTTATCAGAAAAATTAGCAAGGAACATCACTAATATCACTTGTGTGAGCGCATACTAACAGAATCACTGCTGTAAAGTAAAAAAAAGCAAACAAATTAAACTGCACTTTACCTTGGAAAACAATCATGACAGAGCAGTGTTTCTATTAGAGCAGAGAGTGTGTGTGTGTGAAGGCGAGAGGAGGAGGGTGTGTGTGTGTGTGTGTGTGTGTGTGTGTGTGTGTGAAGGCGAGAGGAGGAGGAGGGTGTGTGTGTGTGTGTGTAAAGGCGAGAGGAGGGGTGTGTGTATGGGTCATGGTGTCAAATGATGCGCACGCACACATAACGGCATGCTGACCCAGAAAGAGAGAGAGAAAATTGATCTTTAACCTCTCTAATGAGACTTTCTTTTGCTCTACACGCGCACACACATGTGTTATAATAAACAGTACACGTGCGCTGTACACACACGCATACAAGCACAAAATAAAATATATATCCTACAAGTTCGCAGCGCGCGAGAGAAAAAACATGAACTTAGTTGTGATCATGTGACGCTCGGTGTCAAAGCAAGAAGCGCATGCGTGATACATGATACTCAGTACTCGTAAACCAAGACTTGCTCGTTTTTCCAAGGCAAAATTTATTAAAGTTCTCTGCTCGTGTTGCGGAACAGTCACAAACCTTGTTACTCGCAATCCGAGGTTCCACTGTATAGTGCTTTTTAATAGACTATGGATAGAATTAAAAGAAAATTAGGGAAATGAGTATGAAATGTGTCAAATCAATCAGCTAGAAATTTTGCAGTTATATAATTTACATTGTTAATAACACACAAAAGCCGAGACACACCTTGCATACGTTGAGTATATGTCGTACTTTAGATGCCTATAGATGGAGAGACAGAAAATTGGGAGTGAGAGAAGTAACACCTGACTGTAGCCTGGTGCTAAAAAAAGTAGCTAGTTAATCTAACTTACTTGCAGGTCTGGCAAACATAAAATCTTAAAGATTATATGAATTTGTAGGAGCTATATTTCACCTGACTCCATTCGGTTGAGGAACTTTGTAAGTTAAGTCACAGTCACCTGACTGAGCCCTTTACCAAAATAAAAAAATGTAAAAACAAATAAAATAAAAATACATTATAGAAATTAATGCTTAAGAATAAAATAACATTAAAAAATAAATAAATAAAATAAAATAAGTTTGACCTTGGACATGAGAGGTATTCTCATACTGATGCTTGAAAATTCAAACAAATAATAGTGTTTTAATTTGTAAAATGCAGAAAATGCAGTTATACAGCAGTGTGGCAGCAGCAATATCAGTGGGTCAAGAAAAGAAGTTCATAATAGCACATAGTATGTTTTATACGTATATGCAACAGACATTCAAAGAAAAAACTGTGATTTTAGCAAGGGGTCTTGGCCCCAGTAGAGCTTTGTCACCACCCCTGTCCTGTGTTCATTAACCAGTGTGTTTTAAAGGCAAGTAAAATTAAGACATTGTTTGACTTGCTCCAACTTCACCATTAACCAAATAGTAATGCACATTATCATATCCAGTATTTCCCACATTTCTGCAAGATTCTGCACCTCCAAACTAAGATAAGCTTTAACACATGACACCAGCAAGGTGATGAAACACACTAGCTCAAAGGTTTTAGATTGGTGAAAAAAATAATAACTTTTAGTCTTTGTATATGGCATGGATAGGAAATGAATATGAACACTTCGACTTTGTTCACATTTGATAATGGAAACTGAAATTAAAATAGAACACATCTATTATTTTTAGCTAATATCCCATTCCACTCAGCCGAATTTGCTATAGAATCTACACTGATGCAAATTTGTTACGACCTCTGGAGAGTTCAGTAGAGGTCGGTCGGTAATGGCTCCTTACAGACTCTTTTGGACGCTGCGTGAATTCTGTCATGTTTGTCAGCATCGTTGGCGTCGGGAGGAAAATTGTTCAAATTTTTCAAATTTCAGCTGGCACCTCCCGACAAAATTTTTCGGTAATCCCTCTGTATTTATAAGTGCCGTTATTGAGTTGTTATCTATATTGTATGTTGTGTATTATTATTCTGAAGCATATGTATCACCTCCTTACCTGGTATGCATCATTCAGCAGCCAAAAATCCTCATATTACATGTTTGAAGGAAAATAACGACGATTAAATATGAGTAAAATTTCTTTCATAAATTTTAATTTCATTATAATAATTATACACCGAATTTCATCAAATTCTATATACAGTAAAAGCACATTGTACAAGTTACATCAAAATGTTTTAAATATTTACAATAAGAAACACATTGTTAATCACAAAAATTCATCAGTACGTAGTAGATAGTAGGTAGCGCCGTTTCAATTTCACTTCATGACGGTAGTGATGGTACGGTTTTGTTATCCATTCTTTAGGACTCGGTATAACATTTTTACATTCGTTAACCACTCTCTATTCAAACGTTATCATGTGCTAACAGTTCGTTACTGCCTCATGTCATTTATTTCCTTTAAACTACAGAAAAACCAGAAGAGACCTTTACTGCTAACTACACATCCCCATCACCAGGTAACCGCTTTGATTCAATACCTCTAAAATAATCAATATACAGACTGTGTTGATTTCTATAAAATAAAACTATTGGATTAGAGCAGTAAAGAGAGATGACAAAGTGATAATAATACACACTGATTCTAAAGTCTGGAGTTTGAATTTAACTTGACGTATACAAAATAATTCTTAATAGCATGCTCAGTGGTATGCATGGGCATCACTAAACCACTTGTACTGATGCCCAGTATTTATCTGCTGTGCAACAAAAAACAACAAATCTATTATTATTAGCTAAGCTACACACAACAGTTAATGACTGAGAGAGCATTTAATAATAAAACATTTAAATTAGCACTCTAGAATGTTTGGTTGGAACTGCCAAGGCGAATATTTGTTCATTTATGAAAGGTGGCTGAACACCATTCTGGCCGACATTCACTCCTGATCCTGGGCACTCAAGGATCACCAATGCCTGCGGGAACCCAGCGCCAGTTTGTCTGATCTGATTCAATAGAAAAGCTAATGCAGCACATATGTGGAAAAAGTAAATGCCGGCCATGATAGAACATCACCAGAACCTAGTGCACCAGCTGGCAAAGAGCCCGAGGCTGCTGACCCAGCCTCCAGTCCGATGAAGCTCACATGTGATGCGTTGGACAAACATGTCCGATCCGATCCATGGAGGCGTCCCTAAAACCCGCAGTGACAAAAGGGTCTCCTGCTAACATCCTGGCACCGGACTCCACAGTAAACCCCAGAGGTCTTGTGGAGTAACGCACGATGGGCCAGAGCTGCCCTGGTGGCATAAGGGGAACCTACCCAACACTGGGTTTAATGTTTTGCTTTGACATGTCTCTTCACTGTCTATGTCTGTTCCGTGTTCACATGTCTATATTATATATAGAATAAAAAGTATAAAGTACATACAGTAGCAACACCAAAAATCTTCCAAAATGTATCACACAACAATATATTATAAATAATGCACATACTGTATCTGACCTGCAAGTGGCAAGAAGAAAGCTATTTCTTAAAAATGTCCACATGTATTGATGAAGGTGATAAAGGGTTTTGTGGGAGTATGAATATCAACCTTACTCATTTATAAACTACCACTATCCGGCTGTCAAGCATGGTGGCATCATAATGTTGTGAGAATGTTAGTCATCTCCAGGGACTTGGGAACTTGTCAAGACTTTAAGTGAGCATGGTTGGGTGAGATTCAATCTACAGATCTGTAACTAGTCAGAAACTCATTTTCAAACACAACAATATGACCCTAAGCAGTAAGGCCAAAACCACCATGGTTATGTTAGGACATTATGGAGTAGGCTGCTCAAATCCCTGACATTCAAGGAGTGAATGGTTAATGGTTGATATCCATCAGATAAAAAGAAATACATAAAAATAGCCTTGTCCTTCTTGAACAGTTCTCTGCAAAGAGGAACCCTGTGGTGAGTCACCAAAAACAGACTGGTAGCTGTAGTTACTGCGAGAACTCACTCTACCAAGTATAGACTATACTGAGGAAGTGAGGAAATTTCAGTCAAGAGAAACACTCTCTTGGTTTTAAATATCTATTTCTAAAAATCAATCATACGGTTTGCTGTCTATTCATTGCATGTCCTATATATAAATTTTTTGGGAGAAAGTCATTTTTTATGTTAAATATAGCAATACTGGATAAACTTTAGGAATAAGTTATCTCATACACATAAAATTAAAGTGAGAATTTTTTATTTTTTTTTAGGTCATCAGACTATTAATATACTGCAAGTTGTGATTGTGGTCTCAGCACTCGGAGGATTGATTCTGCTTGTTGTCGTTATAATCATCTGTTTAAAATGCAGAAGGAAACGTAACACTCATGGTAAGGAGAATTGATTTACATCTACACCTTCAGCTATTATTCATTGTAATCCTAATGTATGATTTTAGCCTTTTTGCATTTTTTTGCAGACCACATTTACATGAACTACGAGGGGCGTAAAGAAAGCTCAAGGACATGTAAAAATAAGGCGACATGTGACCAGATGGAAATTAAATCATGAAATGAACTCCTTAAGACTTCCTTCTTACTTAAACCTCCACAAAATCACCTACCCTTTGCACAGCAAGAGCCGACCTGAAACACATATGTGTGTCTTTGCGTGTGGTTTTGCAAGTGGTTATTTTAAGGGTCTTTTCTGTCTTATGCAGTTGCCAGGAAATTGTGTCTTCTGCAAGTGTGCTGTATCTCTTTCATTGTATTATTTATGTTGTATCTACAAGATTACAGAATTATTGTATCTAAACACTTAAACATCTTTTATTCTCCAAACTAATTTTTATATGATATTAAAATTCAAGATTTAAGATTCAAAAACCTAAAATGGAATGACATAAATATTAAGCGTGATAGAAGTCAAGGGTTGAGTGTGAGAAATAGTACACTGTGAACCTACAATTAATCCTAACAGTTATGAAGTGTCATAATGATATGCAATAATGTATTGCACATGAATATTGTGATTTAAATAAATGTAAATATTTTACTAAGCAGCATAGTGGCATAGTGGTTAGCACTGTGGCCTCACACCTCTACGGTAGATGGTTTGAGTCCCGCCTCAAGTCTGTGTGTGGAGCTTGCGAGCCATGCTTGGTGGGCTTCTTGCAGATACTCTGGTTTTCTCCCACAGTCCAAAGACATGCAGAGTAGGCTAACTAGCATTTTCAAATTGCCCGTAGTGTGCGAGTGCATATTTGAGTGTGCTTGACTATGCAGTGGATTGGCACCCCATTTACATTGGGTGCCTCATTAACATTTAGGCCCCTTATCCAAAGCCCCTTATATTTTTATCTCATTATACATCTGAGTAGTTAAGGCTCAAATTAAGGGCCTTGCTCAAGGAACAACTTGGTGGTCGTGACCTTGCAACAGGGACAACTTGGTGGTCATGGGATTTAAACCTGGGAACTTCCGAACCGTAGGTCAATGCCTTGTACTCCAATAGCACTGAGCTACCCCTGACATCTCGTGACCTGAATCATCTGGGATAGGCTGCAGGCCCGCCGTGACCCTATACAGGATAAGCAGTGTAATGAAATGAGTGATTTTATATTTTACCAGTAGAAAAAAGATATGATTGTTGAGATCATAGACCAGTTTCAGTTTCCTTCAGTTTTCAGTCCTTCCTTTTTCTAGAGAAGAGTTTTACAGTTTAATGCCAACTAGAGAAAAAAAAAAAAGGATATCCTGTGGCATTCAGTAGAATCATTCTCTGGCTGAATGTTTTCCCTCTAATCGACCAGCACACTGTGCAGTGTATGAAAAATATTTTACAAGACTGAGTGGTGTTTAGACAGCATCCTTCTTTCAGATACAACATGAGAAGGGTCCAGTTCATGGACCCTCATGCTTAAGACAGAGCTGGACCTCCTGGTTAATTTTTAAATAATTTTTTTCCCCACCAACTTCAATCTACAGCACCAACAGACCACCATATACTAGTTAGTGGTGCTTGTGAAGCGAAGCACTACTACTATTATCTCACAGGCTTATTAAGTGTGCCGGCGCACACTTATTACTCTTTCCCTCCCCTAGAAATCCATTGCGCAATCCATTTATTATTCCCTAAAACTTTGGACCGTTTCACGCCCCGCAGCTTTGAGACGACCCACACGTATATGTTACACCGTTCCATGCGGCTCTCTCGGGAATGGTGTGCTATGACTTTTGGTGGGGGGCCGTCGGGCAGTGCTCCAAATATCCCCCAAAAAAACGCCCCGAAAAGGCCCATAGACTTAATATTGAGACCGGCTTCTGCTGTGACATCACGGCTGCGACTATGATGCAACGGAAGGCTCGACCACGCACTGGATGGTGTCCACGCTCATTAGGAGTGACCCGGCCGTCGCAGACCACTGAAATTTCTCCAGAAATTTTTGCTCTCTAGTTATTCTTTTTCTGCTTCTTCTTCTTCTGTACAAATATTTGGCGCATAACTAGTCCCGCACCGTTTGTCATAGACCCATGAATGAGGTATCAAATCATGCTGCTTATTCGGGAATGGGGTACTCTGACTTTTCTAAGGGGTGGGTGGTTAAAGCCCCAAAAAGTCACCATAGACTTAATATTGAGACCAACATCAGGTATGAACAACATCAGCTATGACATCATAGCTACTGTATGTCTATGATGCCGTGGCAAGCACCACTCACATTTTCTTCAGGAAATGTGACTCTTTAGTTTCCGGTATTTCAATGTCTGTGATGACACTAGCATCACAGACATTGAAATACCTGAGCCTACTCAGAAAATATAGCCTCCTCTAGCCTTTCTTGTAAAGCACTACTGAGATCATTGTCCAATCTTGTTGTCATGGCTTGTTGTCTGAATGGACTCTCAGGTATTTGTACTCCAAAATGACCATAAACTCTTCACCTGGACAGAGAGAGGAGTGGCAGCAGTCCTGGTCCTGGATTTTCTATAGCAAGTACACTACTAGTTCCTTTGTTTTCCTGATATTGACTCAAACACTGTTCCTAGGCCTGGAACAATTGTGCTCTCACTGATCAAAATGAACGAGACTTTGGGGTCAAATGTTCTTCAAAACGATCTCTGGGCTCAAAGGTTAAAATGCCCTAAGTTTACACCAGATAACAAAGTAATTCACCACTGACTGGTACTCTGAGGGTCACCTCCATAAATCATCGAACAACTAAGTTGTCAGAGAACTTCTGAAGATGGCAGGACTCTGAGCTATGTCTAATATTAGACATATAAAGAGTAAAAATGAACGGAATGTAGTCCCTCACACATGCATTTTATGCAGTGTATATGTAAATGAGCTACTGCTGAACCACGCCCCTCTAGAGAACAGCCGAGCTGAGCAACAAGCCTAGGGAGACGTATCATTGAAAAAGGGCAGGAATCATTTTTTTCCCTCACATTTTTTGTTTGTACATGCACACTGGAATCCCAAATGAATGTCTAAGCATGACTAAATAGTACATTTGCATAACAGCTCCCCTTTAAAGACCTCTTGAAAATTTGCAAATAAATTAATAGAAATGGAATCCTAAGGCCACACTGACTAAACATATTCACAAAAATGGATGGATGGATAATGGATGGATCTATTATACTTACGAATCGTGTGGCAGCCAGCAGCACAGAAAACACTGCACAGGTAAATGGAAGAATCGATTCTGGTAAATTCTGGGAGCCAAAGTGTCACAGGGAGTAATGTGGTGGAAATTCTGAAAGCATTATGAAGACAAGTAAATCATACACTGGATAAGAGCAAAGTAACAAAGGTTTATTTTAAGCTTCTGCAGAAGGAC
>JAQMYI010000036.1:32607746-32619741 GCA_030014275.1 Clariallabes melas | reverse complement strand
ACACACACACACACACACACACACACACACACACACACACACACACACACACACACACACACACACACAAACAGATATGTTTACAAATTCATTCACACCTAGGGGCAATTTAGTGATTTGAATCTTGCTTGTTTTTGAATAGTGGGAGGAAACTGAGGAACTTGGAGGAGAACCACACATACAAAGCAATAATCTGAAACTCGGCTCAGACAGTAACCTGAGCTCAGATCAATTTGTGGACACAGAAGCTATGGTGAGGGAATACTATCCACTGCAGCTGCCATACAGATCCAACTCAGATCCAAATCAAAAGTCAGCATGAAATGAATCTGTTAAAAAGCCTTCAACCAGATCCTAGTATGAGACAGGAAGACACTCTGGATGGGACACTAGATCATTATAGGAATGATCACATGCACACACATTCAAACACTCATTCACATCTAGGGCAAAAACAATACCCAATCTACTTACTCATATATTTTTGGGAAGTGGACAGAAAATTATGAAAATGGCAGAAAAGACTACCGCTTTGAAGAACTTATGCACAGCTGTAATCCATGCCACACATCTGTCACTTCATTCTGTTCTGTTAAAAATTAACCATCTAATGAGAAAACAGTCAAAAACATAAAGGAGAACAAGAAGGCCTAATAGTGAAAGAAAGCCAAAGAAGTAACAAGAGAGAGAGAGAGAGAGAGAGGAAGAGAGAGAGGAAGAGAGAGAGAGAGAGAGAGAGAGAGAGGAAGAGAGAGAGAGAGGGAGAGAGGAAGAGAGAGAGAGACAGAGAGGTCCCCGGGTCCTGCCTCCCTTCGTCTTTCTTAAATCATGTGTACAAGCTGTTTCCAATAAACTGTTAAATTTGATAAAGCAGTCAGTATTATATTACAAAGCCCAGAAGGCGCTCAGGCTTCTGCTATTGTGAATACATTTTGCTCTGATAATAATGTTGCGATTTCGAGCGGCTGCATAAGGAGAACCCGCGCTTGCTAGAAATCATGTCCATAGTTGACACCTGTATAAATGGACAGGCAATGCGATTTTAATATATTTATACTGGGTGTATTACAGTTGAAAGACTCATAGAAGTGAGTACAAGAGGGAGGCAGAAGAGGTGTTGGCCCTTAACCACAGGGAGCTTGCATATGAAAATTCCTATATGAAGAGCTGTCCTACTGTTTTATTCAGGTCTCTAAGCTCCCTGGGTTCAGCAGCTCACTGAATGTCAGTCAAACATGATGGATCCTGATTAGATAAGGTAGAAACAAGGATCAGGAGGAAATGCTTAGTGGTGTTCTCATTTGGTTCTCTTTCTCTCTCTCTCGCTCGCTCTCTCTCTCTCTCTCTCTGTGAGAGAGTGCGAGAGCGAGAGCGAGAGCTTATAACATGAATCTTTTATCTTTGGGATTAAAAAAAACTACAGTATACTGTAAAATGTATATATGTAACATTTATCAATATAAATCATTAACCATTTCCATATATAATCTCTCATGTAGTAAATTAAACCAAAAATTAAGATTTCATAAAAGCTCAGTATTTAAATAGAGCGCTAAAATGACACACATAAATACATGCACAGACAGAGGCGCATGCATCTACTTGCAAGGGCCCATATGCACATGCACAGTAAATGTAAAACGGGCCCTTGTTTTGAGTTTTGAAAAAAAGTGGTGCACTTCTATGGTGCGTCTTTACAGGTGCACAGTTTCAAGTATGCGTGTCAAAACAGCTGCCAGAAGATAAGTAATCTTAAATGACAATATGGAATCCATGCTCCTCAGGTGTTAGTACGTTTGTTACCTTTGTGCAAAAAGTCTGACTGAATTCTCCGGTGTGCCCCCTACTGGAATCGTCCGGTAACATGGGCAGTATTTATAAGCAAGTATGAAAAAAAAAAAATACGTACAGGACATTGCTGCTTGCATTGCATATTGATTCAGGTTTGTATTACTTTAATATACCAGTTGCATTTATGAAAAATAGCTACATCTGTCTCATTATTTGTCATCATCAGACACAGCTTCAGTATGCGCATGATGGTTACATGAGTGAATCAAAGTGGATGAAAGTGACAAAACTGCTTAAACATTTTTATTTTGTTTGCACTTGGATGAAGATATGATTGACTACACATAGAAGAATTTATACTTTTAAGCACAAAAAACAATATTTTTAAATGAGCACATTCTTACAGTACTTAACTTAGCACATGTCAATTTGCTCCTGGACTCAATTACTCACTATTTACTAAAGTTTTCAAATTGTTCAAGTCGGTCTGCAGCTGTCTGTGTAGAGTTGCTTCTGCTCCTAGACTCCACCATCTATTGCTCAAGAACTTTGATGTTGATTCAAACTGCAGGTTGAATCCCCGAAAATGTAGAGCATTGACCTAACTGCCCTACATCACATATAAAAAAAAATCTATTTTTAATATACCTCACATATCCAAATAAATGTCTAATTACTTCTTTCTTATCATTCATAGATGGGATATATTTTGATATAACAGGATCAAAAGGATGATCTGAACAGTGTAAAATATTTTCATCATCTGTATTTTTATATTTGAAAACTGTACAGTTTACACAATACAGTACCATACTGGCATACTGAGGTCTTTAGTCAACGTTTAATACATGGAGATGTTCTAACTCAGTATGCCAGTATGGTACTGTATTGTGTAAATTGTACAGATTAAGAGTAAGTGTGAGTGAATAACTACACTGGGCCACTTACACTGTTCAAGTAGCTTTTCACAATTTTGTCTACATTATTCCATTATATTTCCTTTTACTGCTCGAAGAACCATTACTCTTCTAAAAAGGCTTTTTACTGTACTGAAAAAAAAAATCACAGATCAGCAAATGTAAATAAATAAATTGAACAAAAACTAGTAAATGATGGCAAATGGTATAATAATTTACATTTATTTTTTACTAAAATTGACATAATGTCATACCGACAGCTCTCTCTACACCATAACACCGCATGAACAGTAGTAGTCATAGACTATTTTGAGGGCTCAGATGTTATGTAGTGGGAGATGCGTGTTGTAGCTGGCAAAGAATGTACTGTAATGTCAAACTATTATGAGTGGAAATCAAGAATCATTCTTCTAAAGGCCAACAGATCTGTCAAAGCCTAGTAATTACTTAATAATCTAGTTTTCTCAAGAAATACGCAAAAATCTATGAAACAAATGAGAATAATTGAAGTAGTCAAATAAGCAAGAGCAGATAAAATACACATGTGGCCTCTCTTAAAATCTGTTTCTGAATATTTGTCATATGGCCATAAATATAACTGGTAATAGAACTGTTTGCATACAGTATGTACGTTAAGTGGACTGCATGAGATATATATCATAATGTAGAGGATGTGAAGCGGTGAGATTATTATTATTGACAGCAGCGAGACTGTGTGTGTGTGTTTAACATAGCATTAAAAAAAGGAGGTTGACAATTGTGCTCCGGTACATACTGAGATCATAGAGGAAAAATAAAATTACCTAACATCATCTTTAATCAGTTTGTACAATAAAATACAAGTTCGAATATAATGGAATTAATATAAAAGGGTTAGCAGCTTCTGTGGTAGATTCTCATGCAACCATAAAGCAACAAGGCTACTTTGTAGTAGTGTGTGTGTGTGTGTGTGTGTGTGTGTGTGTGTGTGTGTGTGTGTGTGTGTGTGTGTGTGGGAGTGTGTGTGTGTGTGTGTGGGAGTGTTTTTCGCTTCCTTCACCCCCGTCTCTTATTGCTTGTTCAGGAGGGAGACTGGAGTTAAGGTGGGGGGCGAGGGTGACGTCTGTAAAGAGTTTGGTTATTGCTTCTTGGTCTTCTTCACACACACACACACATATTTGGACACGAAGCGTTCTCATCCCGCGAGTCAGAGTTTCGCTTCGATCCCGAATGACGGAACACTTCTGCGTCCTTATTTGACCATCACACAGCTGCTGAGCTGCTGCTCCTGGAGCTCGGGCGTGTCGGGGCGTGCGACGTGCCCCCCGCTGCCCCCCAGGCTCCAGCTCGCCTGCTGGGGTAAGAGCGAGAGGGGTCCCTGGGTGTAGCCCTGGAGCTGGAGCTGCGAATGAGGATGCGCTTGGAGGTGAGGCTGCTGGCTGATGTGCAGTCGGGCCTCCAGCAGGTGAGCCGCGGACGCCACTGGAGACAGGGACGAGTACGAGGAAGATGAGGAGTCGACGTTCTGCGGCCACAGGGGGTGCTGGAGAGGAACAGAGCTCTGGTGGCACGCGGGAAGCAGCTGGGTGGCGGTCTGGGGAGGAGGGTTAGAGAATAGAGCAGCTGGAGCGAACAGGCTGTTGGGGGGAGGCGAAGAGGAGGATGAGGACGATGAGGAGGAAGAGGAGGAGGAGGAGGAGGACAGCTGGTGGGACTGAGTGAGGAAGTGAGCGCTCTGAGGCTGGGGCTGGTGCTGGATTTGGAGCATCCTAAAATAAAAAACAAACAAACAAGGCAAGGTTTATAAAAAGGCCTAGTGGGCGGGGCTAATTTCAAAATCAGAAATATCTAACTGTGACAAAAAGTGCTTTTAATAAAAACTAATTCCTCCTTTATACCCATGACGAGTTTAAATTTTAATTTTAATTAATTTCAAACTCCCCGCGGCTCACCTCTGCTGATGCAGCACCTCCTCCAGCATGCTGCGTCGCTCCCGAGGTCCTCCGGCACCCTGCAGGCCTGAGGGGGGGCACAGAGTGGGCCCTAGTGACCCCCTGCTGCCCCTGGAGCACGAGGTCGGAGGGCACACCTGTCTCGCCAGGCCTTTGATCTTATTCAGGCCCAGGAGGCCTTTGGTACGTGAGTTCTTTCTCAGCTGCTGACGGAAGGCTTTCAATCCTGCACGTTCACCACACCCACACACACACACACACACACACACACACACACACACACACACACACACACACACAGTGTTGTTAGAGACATTCATCCAATTTTCGAGCATAATTTCACAGCCTAAATAAAAACCTTCAGGAGGAACTGATTATCACACACACCTTGTGTGAGGGACGTGTCAGAGGCTCGGCGTCCCTCCTGGAAGCTGGCGGCGTGGAGACTACCCTGGTTCTGCAGGATGCGGTTGGAGGACAGAGCCAGAGGTGCTCCGAGGGGCCCGGATGTCCCGGTTCCAAACCCGGGCGCCATCAGTCTCGAGAGATCTGCGACGGTGGAAAGGGGCGGAGTCAGATTCGACGACGACTTCAGGCAGCTGTCGGACGACGCGCCATCTGACGGACTGATCACGATGCCTGGGAGACATTTATAAATCGTCATATACAACAAATCCACACAGGATCTTTTATTTTACTTATTTATGTATTTATTTTTATTAAACTGTTTCCGTGTTACTCACAGGGAGGGTTGCAGAGATGGAAGCGGGCGGAGACTTCGGCGAGGGTGTGTCTACGTGATGCGGTGTTTGGGAGGGTCGTGGGAGGGGCTTGCAGCGCCCCGTCCTCCTCTTCCAGGTCTCCGGGACGCACTTCTTCGTTAATGGTGGTCTCCAGGAGGCTGTTGGGGGAGATGGAGCGGTTCCAGAGGAGACCGTTGAGACTCGCCTCGACCGGACACACGACCCGCTGGAGACGCGGAGTGCGAGGTTAATAACAGGCACCGAGATAAACAATCCGGGGTAAGAAGTACGAAAAAAAAAACAAGAGGAACGCCGTCCTCACCTGAAACAGCCCTCCCTGGTCCCACTCCATCTGCGAGTGCACGGGTTGGTTCATCGCCGTGGCGACGGGCGGCACGGCCGGGCGGAAGCTGTCGGACGTCTCCGGCATCACCTTGAGGAGGGAGAGCGGAGTGATGAGCCGGAGGGATGTAATGTCACACCGGCAGGAGGAAGTGAAAGGGACTGTGAGGAGACACTGACCTCTGGGCCGGACGAGGAGTCCGACGTGCTCCTGCTCCTCTGGGTCCAAGTGCCGCCGCTGCATTGCCGGTTCAACTGCTGGCTCCGGTGCTCTTTGACCCGCTCCAGGAGCAGGTAGTAGATCGCGGAGAAGTGATTGTAGCTGCTGCTCTGGAGAGACTGAGACAAGGGAAATAAAGGAGAACAAGAATAAGTGAATGTTTAAAAAAATAAATAACAGGAAAGCAGACACGACTTCTTGGTATTTGAAGTACTGGTCTAATATTAGCTAATGCTACGTCGAGGATGCTAGCTGAAACATTACATAACGTCTTCTAGAGCGACCCCAAAAAATCCTGTCAGTCATTCCAGATTGATGTGCCAATCGCCTCATCTGGTGTTTACATTAGCGAGGAAATAGGACGCCGCGTGCTGTGGCGTTAGCAGTCGCCTCGCTTTGCTGCTTGAATGAAAAACTGTTCTCGTCTTAAGATGACAGATTTCAGGACCAGATGCTGCTGTGTTTATCGTCTCCGTGCCAGCAGGGATATGCGTTTAAAGTCTTGGCACGAGGCGAGGATAAACAGGAGGTTTCCCGCCGTCGACGGGGCGCCACCGACGTGACAAAACTGACAACTGGAATCCCCTCGAGCGGCGCCGATTAGGCTGTACCGCCGACCCCCTGAACCCCCCCACCCCGATCCCGGAGCAATAACCCGTCGTCAGTAACATGAGCCGTCGTGTCTCACCTCCACGGTTCTCTGGCGGTCGATTCCCAGCGTGTGCATGATGCCCAAGACGGGCTCGCTGTAGTCACCCAGGTTGGAGTTGTAGTCGGTGAGGGAGTGCGTGAGCGTCTGGTGAGGCGCGCTGGGGTCGGCTAGCATCCAGCGGTGCTGCTTGATCTGAGCGATGCCGATGCGCTTGGCTGGATCCACCACCAGCATCTTCCGGATCAGGTTCTCG
This sequence comes from Clariallabes melas, assembly GCA_030014275.1. NCBI lineage: Eukaryota > Metazoa > Chordata > Actinopteri > Siluriformes > Clariidae > Clariallabes > Clariallabes melas. The sequence continues at coordinate 32,612,892 of JAQMYI010000036.1, read as the reverse complement.
CAATCTGAGTTGAGGAGAAGGAGGAGGAACCCTGGTTATTGATCAGAAGGCACCTTGATGCTGATAACTTTCCTGAAAGCGCACAGCACACGGATGAATCTGTTACCTTCAGACATGAAGAAGGGGATTCTGAAGCGTCCCTCGGTCACTCTCTGCCTCAGCGCTGGCAGACTTTCTCCGTCAAACGGCAGCGAGCCGCAAACCAACACGTACAGCACTACTCCCAGACTCTAAACATATAAACAATTATAATTATTATTATTATTATTATTATTATCACCGTGTCCTCCTGAGAACGCTTGTGAGGACAGGACACGTACCCAGATGTCCAGCTGCGGCCCTTCGTACTCTTTTCCCTCGAAGACCTCGGGCGCGGCGTACGGCGGGCTGCCGCACCACGTGGACAAGGGCTCTCCGGAATTGTAGAAGTTTCCGAACCCGAAGTCTAAATAATGAGACGAGAGAGAGAGAGAGAGAGACATCATGAGGTTTTGTCAGCTGAGCGTCACTCCTAGCTCCAGGGTAGCTGTGTTACACAAGCATGTAATCATGTTACGCAAAAAGAAAGAAAGCCCAGAGCGCAGCTTCCTCAGCTGACATCAAACCGTTTCATAACCGTCCTCGTTTCTTTTTTCCGCTCTAGGGACGTCGCTCACACCGTTTCATATCACTGATCGTTGTGTTCTAGTTATGTACTAAATATCCAGGCAGATAATAACACCATAAATAAAATATAACAAGGTTTTAGAACTTTGCAATCACAATCGTTAAAGTTTCCCAAAATTAAGAAAAAGAAAACCCCACAATTTTATTCATTAAGACATTATTAATCCTCTACAGATCAGCTCGCACTATCTGTATCACGTTAATGTCACGTCTCATACCGCAATAGGTTTTTATTTTATTTGTTTATTTTTTTTATTATTAAAATCTGATTTTCTCCTAACATTTAAACGCATTAGTCTTTTTAAAGGTGTAATTTCTTTCCTACACATGATAACGACTTGACGATTGTTAAACGACTCACTGATGATAGCGAGCGGATTACTGTTAGAAAATAATATTTTAAAAAGGTTTGTGATTTACAATATTTAAAGTTTCTACACAAAAGTTAAAGATTCTACGTAGCAAAATTATCAAACAAAAAATAAACATTAAATAATAACTTGATTTAAAAATATTATTCTGTTCCAGATGCTAAATGATAACTTGAACAATTATTTATTTTAATATTTTATTAAAAAATATACTAAAGGTATATACTGTTAAATTTTAATCCGTGTACATGCCTTTACTTACTTTACTTACAGTTATTTTATATATTGTTTTTTATTTAAAATTTACAATGTAAATGTGTAATATCTAGACTTTATAGAACTGTTAAATAAATATAACTATATATAAATATAACATCACCTGACATCTTACTGTATGGTGACAACGGCGCTGTTGAGACCCGAGTGTGTGTGTGTGTGTGTGTAGGCCGCGTCTGTCTCCTCACCTGCGAGTTTGATGTTCATGTTGGCGTCCAGCAGCAGGTTCTCGGTCTTGAGGTCTCGGTGGACGATGTGATGGCGGTGGCAGTAGTCCACGGCGGTGAGGATCTGCCAGAACTTCTTGCGTGCCTCGGCTTCGCTCATGCGTCCGTTCGATGTCAGGTAGTCTGGGGAGAGGAAGAAGAGGATGAGGATGAAGATGAGGAATGTAGAACAGAGTGTGAATCGGTTCTGAGCGGCTGTGAAAGATCTCTCTATTCTGGCAGTACATTCTGTGATCCCAGGTGTGTGTGTGTTACATAAGCGCTTAAAAAAAAAAAAATTAAAAACACCCTCCCACACCTGTTCCACCACCTGGTGCTTGGCCCCGCTCGTCACCTCCTCTCTAACCCCAGCATGTCTGACTCATCAGCCTGAAACCTGTACTCACCGAACATCTCTCCGTTTTTCGCGTACTCCGTTACGATGTACAGCATGTCTTTGGTCTCCATGACCTGCGAAAACACACACACACACACGGATCAGAGAGGTGCTGTTGGCTTTAAGCAGTCTAATAAATCTCCTTTTACTGCGCTGTTAAACTTTAATGCTGGCATTAGCAGGGCTTGTGAAGAGGGCTTGGGCTGACAACCAACACACACACACACACACACACACACACACACACACAAATGTGAAATCCTCACTCCTGCTTTCCCATGATAAGCACCGGCGCGCTGTGCCGCTTCCTGAACGTCCCTTATTTACAGAAACACGCGGAAACTTTCCGTCAGCGTCACTGAGACGACTCACACGCAAACACAAACACAAACACGACACTCTGAAAACAGTGTAGTGTATTGTAGTGGGTGTCCCATTATTTATGACACCTTTTCACTTTTTCTGAGTTGATTTTTTTTGTTTGTTTTGTTTTTTAATCCGAGACTCAAAGTGCTGCAGAAACCCGGTTCTGCCGGTCGCGGGCTGTGAAGCACGGTGGTGAGAGCATCGTGTTACTCGTGACCTCACGGATGATCTTGGAGTAAACGATAAATACTGTACGGTCTAGTAGTGGAACCGATGATGAAGTGAACCGATGAAGTGTTCGAGTCTGGAGTTTAAACAATGATCAATTAATATCGATGTTGTGGGGAAAAGTTTTTCAGACGTATTAGATTATTGTACTGTTTTTGTTAAACAGGTTTTCAGTGTTTTGAAACCTTTTTCCTTTTCCTTATTCGAGAGAAACAAGTTTTGAAATAGTTAACATAATATAAACACTCAGGGACACAAGTTACACAGGGTTTTATTTTAGATATATTTAGGATTTCTTGTCTCGTTCGGAGCAACGCTTGATCTTGTTCCGTTGTTCTGCTCCATCCTCCAGTCCACTAGGTGGCGGTATCGCAGCAATCGGCTGTGCGTGAAACCTCAAATAAAGACGAAGCGATAATTGTACGCGACATACTTTTGTTTTTTTCTTAAGGAGTTCGTCATGATTAGAGCGTTCACCGATCGTCAGTCGTTCTAGAAGCAGCGAATCGATTCAAAATCGAAAACTGACGAATCGGATCGACCAACTAACTGTTAAAACAAATCCTGGGCCTAAATTGTTGTCTCTTCCCCCTCTCTCCCTCTCTCCCTCCCTCTATCTCTCTCTCTCGTCAGACATTTCTTAGGATAAGAGAAACACGTAACACACGGATCAACAAGTCCGGAGGTTTCGCTTCACCGGCAGCTGAAACGTCAAGCTTCACCTCGCCTGCGAAAACATTCTCAGTGTTCCCGGGAGAGCCTGAAGGAACGCAATGGTAGCTGGTTGCACAACGGATCTCTCTCTCTCTCTCACACACACACACACACACACACACAGATTCCAGGGAGTGTGATGCAGTAATGACGTTCTCTACCATGAGATAAAATACCCCTGTGTTACCCAATCCTGTCAATGCTCTCTCTCTCTCTCACACACACACACACACACACACACACAGTCCAGTAGGTGTGTGACAGATCGACCTGTCGTCACATCTGCAGCGCCGGAGCCGAGGAGCCGCACGCAGCCGGGCGTTTATCAGCCGGGGCTCTGCGTCTGTTTTATCCTCTCGGGCTTTAAATAAGCCGCGGCTGTGTGAAAGGAGATCGCAGGCATGTGAGATGTGACCTCCTAAACCCTGCAGGGGTCGAGAATCTGAGAACCTAACCGTCGCACACACACACACAGAGTGAGAGACAGACAGACAGATGGTATCTACCTCTCAGGGCTTTTTAAACACTTTAGAGTCGGCATCAAAAGCGGTGATAAATGACACTAAACGCTTTTGTGAGTCGCTGCCGCTCGCACCGTCAAACACGAGCACGAGAACTTGTTCGTTTTTTTTTTTTACACGTGACGTGAAATGCTCGAATTCAGTAACAGGCGCTGAGATACGTTTAATTTGTAGCGCCGCTCCGGTGTCGTCCAAGCTTTACCGTTTCTCAGGCCACGCCCACCGACGACACTAAAACGTACGATTTGTCGCGTCCGAGTGATGAGTGTAGTGAAATATTTTCCCACTAAATGCTCCTACGGTAAACCTTTCCACTAGACATTTCACACACCGTGATACTGTTTAAAAGTATCGTGATATTGTATCGTCTGAGTCTGCGACATGACACGACACGACACGACATGACATGACACGACGCGCTTGTTCCTCCTCTTGAGACGAAATTTCCAGGAAACCTCACTTTCACAACACACCAGAGCAACTCGGTCTGGGAGCAATGAGGAGAAATACACTCTGGTGAAATACACACCAGGCGTTGTCCAACCACGGGGCCTCGGTGTGTGTGTGTGTGTGTGTGTGTGTGTGTGTGTGTGTGTGCATGCACGCGCAAGTGTATGTGCGTCAAAACCTGTTCTACCGGCTAAAGAGGCTTACACGTCTTACAGACGGATCGTTTCACGTGACTGGGCCGACACGTTGCGCTTTAAAGAGGCTGATTAATCCCTCTCTCTAACACACACACACACATTTCAGCAATCAAGTTTCAGAGAACACAATAAGATCCAGCAGCCTGAATGTGTACCTGACTCGACAGATTAGACTCTTATGACTAATTAACAATAACTCTGACACACACCGTGTCCGGGTTCCCTCTCATCACCACATCGGTACTAAACCACAATGAACAGAAAGATTTACTGCAATATATTTTTTACATTTAAGTTTAATATTAACATGTTTTTTTCCCCCTAAAATATATATATATATTTTTTACTGTTTTTAGCATCAAATCAACTTCCTTGATCCAGAGTTCAAATAATAATTTTTAAAAAGGAATCTAACATTTATATAACTATAACTAAAATTATATAAAATTATAACAAGTGCACTAGGACACGATGCATCACGATATCTGTAAAAAATTAAAATGCACAGAAATGTTTTTGCAAGCTAATGGTTAAATTTTATTTTAATATTAAAATGTATTTCAATTTTATTTTGAACCACATTTACATTGAAACATCTTCAGTGTATCGTGATACAGTATTTTTGTCACATCGCCTTCACTTATTTCTGAGGTTGTACTGATAATAACAACAATAATAACAACAATAATAATAATAATAATAATAATCTGCATGTTCCATATCATATCACTTCATATCACACACACACACACAC
>JAQMYI010000036.1:32516500-32531021 GCA_030014275.1 Clariallabes melas | reverse complement strand
TGTGTGTGTGTGTGTGTGTGTGTGTGTGTGTGTGTGTGTGTGTGTGAGAGAGAGAGAGAGAGAGAGAGAGAGAAGCAGAGGCCAGGAGCAAGGTGTGAACTAAGAGAGAGATGAAAGAAAGAAATCAGTGTAGTATGCAATGAAGAAAAGAGGAGAGGAAGGAAAGAAGGAGGGAAGGGAGGAAAAACAAAGTAAGTAAGAGAAGAAAAGAATTGAGGGGGAAAAGATGTAAACAAGGTAAGAAGCAACGAATGGCTCGGAATAATCAGGAGGAAGGAAGAAGAGCGGAAAGAAAAGCAAAGAAAAATAATGACTCCAGGAAGGGAAGGAAAATGAAGGCAATACTAATAGTAATATAGTGAAGAAGGGATTAAGTGTTGAGTGATGAACGTGTATAAACCCTTGACCCCTGACCCCTCCTCCATCTCTCCCCCCTGCAGTGTCCGATTATGATTATTTCTCCGAGCAGCAGGACTTTGATAAATCCTCCACCGTCCCACGGAACAGCGACCTCGGCCAGAGTTACCGCAAACTCTTCCAGGCCAAACGTCCCGCCTCCACCGCCGGCATCCCGTCCGTCCCCGCCGTCCCGGGCGTGGCCACCATCCGCCGCACCCCCTCCACCAAACCCTCGGCGCGCAGGGGCATCGGCCCCGTCCCGATCCAGACTCCGGTCATCCCCGTCATGATCCCTACCGTGCCGGACTTCACGGGGGTGGAGCCTAATGAGGAGGCAGAGCCTAGCGACGAGGCGGAGCAGGAATCCCTCCTGCCGGTGGAGTCGTGGAGGGGCCAGGCGTCCACTAACCCACCCCTGTACGCCGCCTACGAAGGGCACGAGGACGCCGTGGAGGAGGGAGACACCATGCTGCAGTCCATCCGCAGAGGGGTCCGGCTGAAGAAGACCTCCACCAACGACCGCTCCGCGCCGCGCATCCAATAATATCACTCCAGCATTTAAATTCCCTATGAACAGTTACTATGGTAACGGACAGGGCCGTCGTTAATTTATTTTGTTCTCAGATCATTCTTTTCTCCTGTGTTTTCCGGACTATAAGCCAACAAAAAACTCTTTGCTTGTTGCATTCAGCGCCCTCTACAGGTGCAGCGCGGTTTTCATGTTTGTTCTGTTGGTGTTTTGCCGTAGCACCCGTCACTCTGCCTGAGTTATACAGCCATGTCTAATAGCAAACCGGAGACATTTGTTTTATTATTATACACACACTCTCACACACACACCTACAGTGTCACAGTAGCTGCGTAAATCTATTAGTTTATCTTACAGGAAAGTAAAGAAAAATGCTAAGTTCAAATTGACAAATGAAAATGTTTACTTAGACAACGGAATAGCATAAAGCTAGCTACGTGACTGTACAATGTTGTGAATGATGTCACCGGACGTGCTCAGTGAGAATCGCTAATCAAACAACGAGAGAAACGGTTTTGTTTGTAGCGTTTTGCGTGTAGTCTTTCTGGTATAATTTTTCCCATTTTCATTAAAAAAATTATAATAAAAAAAATCGCACAGCAGATTTGACAAAACCATATATACAAACATATCAAATGTATAAAATGTATTATGTGTCGTGAACCGTCATAATACTTAGCTAGCACGCTAACGATAAGCTAGTTACTGTGTACATGCTGTGAAGTTTAATGTAACCAAGCAACGGCTTCAGACGAACCACGAACAAGACCGCTGAGAAACGTCAACGACTTACAAAACAAGTGATTAACAAAATATTTGATTTTAAACCCCGTAAGCAGATCCTGGCTCTGGACGCGGCGTCCGATTGGAGCACAGCGATTGTGCATGGCGCTTTCTCACTCGAGTAATTACAGAATACTTAATAAGGATATAAAATTAACGCTGCTAGCCTAGCTGCACTAGCATGCTAAAAGCTAACCCGTGTTCACAAGGACCATAATGATGGGAGTAGCAGGACTACACACACACACACACACACACACACACTATAGTGAGGACACTAACAATGAAATGTGTCTTACCGTCCAGACGGTGCGCTCTGTTCCTTTTGTGTTGTCGTGTTTCTGGACAGGACATGAACTGAGGTCCGCTTTAATCCCTTAAAACAGCACTCTGTCGATGGAGTGGGTATTTGTCACGATAAAATGGAAATATTTGGTGAAGTGTTATAAACGCTGTTCTATTTTTATTTGTTTTTGTTTAAAAATAATCAACGTAAAAATACTAATTATTAACATATTCATATTCGTTAACCGTGTAACAATTTACACCATTAACAGTATATGTTTTGGTTTTTGTCTATTTTTATAATGCTATAAATAATTAGCCGCTAACATTAGCAGAAAAAATAAATATAAACGTTTGTATTAAAAAACGAAGTGTAAATAACGACGGGCCGAACAGCGACTTTTAATTTATTCATGCGCTCGGTAAAGTAGATCCGTCCTTTTCTTTGTGAAATATTGTACATTATGTTCATAACGAGGTAATTCGTGTAGAAAAGCACATGCATATACACACACACACACACACACACGTACACGTCCAGGTTCATTTCACATGTTCATATGTTATTTTTTTGTGTAAAAATCAAACACACTCTATAAACTAGTGTGAAAAATCTAGGGTTTTCTTCTTCACTTACAGACTTCACCAGATTTTCTTTAATTATTAAAATTTTTGGTGCTTTTTTTTTTTATTATTATTATTATTATTTCTGTGACACTGAAACTAGAAAGCGTTCTGCTTGTGTTTGTTTCATTTATACTGTATATTCTCATGTTAGCGTGCTAACTGTCTAGCGTGCTAAGTCACTGTATTGCTAGCTAGCTAGCAGGATAAAGTACCGAGGTTTTCTCAGATGGTGACATAAAGGCTAATTTGAAAGCAGAAATTAAGATGATGTTATATTTTGACATATTAAATATTTTATTCCTCAAAGATTTACGGCTTTGTTCTTCTTTATTTCCCTGAGAGAGTGAGATGTTGCTAGCTAACAGGCTAATGTGTTCTGTATTTGAGCCGTGATTGCGTTGTGTGTGTGTGTGTGTAGGAATGTCATTAATGAAGCTTACACACAGCTTAGCTTTGACCCTGAGTAAGTTTTGTACACAAAGAACAGATTAAATCCTCTTTTTAATCACATTACAACCCAATAAAACATGAAACAAAACACTTGACCTCACCTTACTGCTATAAAAATGCCATGTTATTTAAATTTAACGTGAATGGAAATAAAAGATAAAATGATTATAAATTGTACATTTTCAGACTAGAATGCAGTATTCCTTTGAGCAGCAGGTGGCAGCAGAGTGCAACCTGTAGTTCACCAATTATCCATTAACAGGAACACTGCTAATCAATAATAACATTTCTGTTGTTAACACTTAGTTATTGCTACCTAAACCGTCTTTCCTTTCATCTTTTTTTTGTTTTTTGTAAACATTCTCCTTACATGGATTAAGCTCAGTTAGAGCACGGACGCAAATCAGGTAGCAGTGCTTTACACTGTATATATCACAACACACAAATGCAAACATGACATAATGCTAAAACGTCTTCCTTTCACACGGAATATAAAGCTGGAAACATAAACATGTGCGCATGTGCAACAACGGGGTGCGGGTGTAAATCAGGGTGGCTGTCACATCTTACACTCATCACTTATTCAGCCTTTTAGAATTAAACACTGAATATAAATCTACTTCTTCCTTATAATCTAATATTCTATTAGACTGAATATGCATTAAAGCTTAACCTTAGATTTTATTTTTCCATAAAATGTTTTGTTTCATTAATGTAGAATCAGCATTATATTCTCATGTTTTATCAGTTTATGTTTCATAATTAATTTAATGGATTTATTCATGATTAGTGTGTTTTCAGCATTATACTGTCTCGCTTCATACAATAATCATGTTCATTTTTTTTTGTTTCGCAATTAATAAGCATATGATCTGTAAATAAATGATGATTAAGATCATTGAAACATTTGAATTTTAAAATAGTTACAGACACTAAAACGTCAAACGGCATGAAATTGTATTTACCAAATGTGTTTCTTTTTATCTGATAAAAATATAAATGAGTATGCATATTTACAAATACAAAGCATGGACCAGGAGATAAGAGGTGTTAATGTTATGAAAAATGGTGTCCCCTACTGTAGGTGAGACACTTATTAGCACCGACACCATGTACTGAAACTCGCGCATAACTGCTTGTACAGTTGATGCTACGATTCCCACAACGCTTCAGGGTTCAAATGGGTTTCGCAGTGACGCGTTACAGTTCGATCTCGAGCTCAGGTCTGTGTGAAGTCTTTCCGGTGTCTGTCTGGGTTCCCTCCAGGATCTCTAGTTTTCTCCGACGTCGCCTGCTCTTCACCCTGACACCGGTCCTGAGATAAGGTATATTTTTAATTTTACCTGTGAGTTTGTCCAGTAAAATTCATCTGTTTTCATGTTTATCTGCTGATGTTAGTAGAGTTCAGTACATTAACCTCCTGGGTCCCTGCGTCCTCATGTGGACTCATCACCTTTCGGGTTCCCTGCTCCTTATACTTCATGATGTCTACGATAGACCTGATGTCTTCATTAGTAGACACTTTGTAGCATCATTTAACTATTTAGTACTAATTAGTAGAAACACACGAAAGTGTCAAACTCAGTTTTCTGTTCAAAGACAACGCTTAGATTTTATATTTATTCAGTCCTACTAATCCCAAATATATAGGAAAAAATAAAAATGCATGCAAAATTAAAGCTCAGGTCTTAAAAGTTTTAAAAAAAAAACTAATTTTTTATTTCTCTCTTTTTTACTGAATGAATAAAAAAACTACAGGATAAAGTGGTATAGAAGATGAGGTAGTAAATATTGGTGGAAATGTTTTAGCCTGTTTTTTTACTAAGACGTGGCAAACGAGGGAGGAGCAAAGAGACAATATCACAAACGTCTCAGAGACAGGAGAGATCGAGTTTCAGGTTTAGTCTCCATGCAGAGCTGTGTGTGCAGCGACTCAGGTCACGTTTATCATCTTAAAGTGTCTTTAGACTCAGTTACAGATCTGAGAGGTGAGTGTGAACTCGTGCACTACTGCGCGTGTAAACGTATGATTGCATGTTTTTGAAGTATTTATGAAGGTTTAGATTATTTCCAGTTCACTGGTTTTATTAATAAATCTAGCTGAATTTAGTTTTTGTGTAACATGATATAAACTTTACACTTCAGTAACACTTCCTCTTTTGCACTGTATACATAATTATAAATAATTACAGAAGTGATTTCCTCCTCCTCCTGCCATTAAGGTCACTTTTCCACGATGATGTCACCTAAGCAGAGCCGTCCTCGGGTTCATCATTACGATATTATTCTTCTTGGAAATACCGGAGTTGGGAAAAGTGCTTCTGGAAACACCTTAGTAGGGAAAAAAGTTTTTATTTCCAAGAAGAGCGTTAAACCTGTAACCACCAGGGTTCAGAAAGAGACGGTGACTCTTGGTGATGTGACTCTCGATGTCTACGACACGCCGGGACTCTTCCATCCAGAAACTAAGGCGGAACACGACATGAACGAGTGGAGGAACCTGCTTGGGCGAACGACCTGCCCGGTGATCGTGTTGGTGGTGAAAGCGGACAGAGTCTCAGAAGAAGACGAGCGGGCTGTCCATCTGGTGGAGGCTGTGGTTCCGGAAAGGTTCGTCCGGAACACGTGGATCCTCCTCAGCCGAGGAGACGAGCTGGAGAGGGACGGTCTCTCTGTGGAGGAGTTCATAGACGACGTGGATGAGCTGAAGGAGATGGTGCGGAGGTTTCAGGACAGATGCCACGTCTTCAACAACGTGTCTGGAAGTTCAGAACAAGTCAGAACGTTCATCCAGAAGCTCAGAGATACGGCGCAGATCATCTGTAAGTAAGATGTTTTCATGTTCAGTCAGTGTTTATCTAAAGGTCAGATGATGAGCTCATCACTCTCACACACACACTGTTTTTTTACAAGAACACATTAATCATAAGATGTGCGAGCGGTGGCGAGCGGTGGCGAGCGGTGGCTAAAGGCTCCAGAAAGTTGATCTGAGGATCCAGGTTCGAGGACACGCCCCCACACTACCCAGTATTTAACATTGTTAAATATTAATGTTTGAAATATTATAAACCTGTTTCCTCTAAACAGCATGTTTATAATATGAGTAAATCTGATTATTTTAAAAGACTAAGACTGTAATTAACTAGATTATATTTTTTATTGATTTTCAGCACTAGATTAAATGCGCAGTACAAAATCTTTACGCTGAATTCACACTGATCAGACATGACATGAAAACCATTACCATTAAACCCACCCTAGGTATTAGGTTCCCCTTGTGGGATCGGACTGGGATCGGGGGGAGTTTGGACTTCGGGTCCGGGGCCTCGGTCTCTTCGCCTGCTCTGTCACTGGGTGTTCTGGTGCCGTTCTAACATAATGGTTTCCTGTGAGATCAGACTGGACACGCTGACTCACCCGTGCACGAGCGAGCCTTGTGATCTGACATCACCTAAATATTTGGTTCAAACAAATCATTAAAAAAAATCATCAGTAGATCTCATCAAGGGATCGGGACTAAACAGCTGTGCATAATAAAACCACTTGTTATTGAGACTCATCAGGAAAAAGGCTTCAGTTTGTTAGAGATCATAAAGACTGGACTTTGGATTGATGGACATAAGGTCATGTGACCTGACGAGTCCAGACTGACCCTATTCCAGAGTGATGGGCGTGTCAGGGTAAGAAGGGAAGGACATGAAGCGATGCTCCCATCATGCATAGTGTTCACTGTACAAGCCTCTGTAGACAGTGTTATGATCTGGGGTTACTTCAGTTACTCAAGGTCTAAAGGTGAACGAATATAATCTTAAGAGTGTGCATCGTTTTTATTCATGTATTTATTTATTTATTGGGTGGGCAGCGTAATTCTCAAGCATTTCTAAAAGACATACTGTACTTGGTCAGATAAAAAAAAGAGAAAAAAGAGCCGCAAGCAAACAGTAAGAACGAAGACTTTTTCATGGGAGTAAAGTTGGAGGTGATTATCAGGTTTTTGATGTTCTTTGCATAATTTTCCTTTTTTTTGTTTTGTTTTTGGCATGACTTCAATCAGGTCAAGTTGTAAGCAGAAAACATAACCTTTATAGGTCTGGCTGATATTTATTTCATCGTACCTTCACAGTCCACAAAAAGCATTTGCCGTATTTTATTTCACGTCTCCACTAAAATCTTTTTTTTTAAACCAAATGTTTCAATAAGCTGACTACGTCTTAAAAACAGTGACTACACTCACTGAGCGTCATCTACTCGTTCTCAAGTCGGCCTTTTAGTCATATATTAGGGGTAGCGCTCAGTGGTTAAGGTGTTGGATTACTGATCAGGTGGTCACAGGTTCAAACCTCAGCTTCAGAAAGTTGCCACTGTTAGACTCTTAACTCTCGGATGTATAGTGAGATTAAATAAAATGCAAGTCGCTCTGGATAAGGATATCTGCCAAATGCTTTAAATGTAATGTAAATATACACACCTCTAAAAACAGATCCATACATTTTGGAACAGAGGTAAGTTTTTGAGTCCTGAGGGATGGCATTTGGTCATGGCCATGGGTTCAGGCAGTCGTTGACTGCAAATGATCAAAGTGCACAAAGGCAAGCCTTTTGTAATTCGTTCCATTATTTATGAGCCCCGCAAAATGATGGACACGCGCATGTTTATGAAAATGGCTCGAATTCCTAAATGTTTAAAGCCACAGTTTTGTTAACTGTCTTGTATTAAAGCTGAAAGTCTCGGGTCTCCGGTGTAGAGAGGCCAAACACCACGAAAACCTGTCTTTGTTCCAAAACTTATGGACTGAACTATACAATGGGTAAGGAAGTTAACAGGTACATCCTGACTCTTTAACTGAAAGCAGATGACATGCATTTGTCTGTCTCTTTAGGACCCGTGGAAGAGGTGCATGGTGTGGAAGAACGTGTGGTCGTAGCACTCCTCAGCACCGACCGAGGTATCGTCCTCCATGCTCTCCGTCTGGTCTCCAACTCCACCGAGTTGTAAGGACACGCCCACATTCTCTCTCTCGTTCAAACCAGTGTTACCTGGTGTTGGGGGAAAAAAATATTATTTACCCTTTAAGCCTTTTATGGATGAGTTTTTTTTTTTGTTTGTTTTTGCACAAGAATTTCCTGAGAATTTCTCAATCGGCGCTTGGAGCGTTATTCGTTAGTTCAGTCAGTTATGACGAGATATTTAGCTCAAGCATGAGAGCAGCACAAAACCAGGTGCCTGGGTTTAAGTAAGAACGATGTTGTTTTAAGGTTTTAAGGAATCATAATCCCTCGGAGCGTCGACAGGATGTTAGTTTGCGGAATAGCAGAGGATTAGTAAAGCAAATCTCTCTCACATTTCTGCGACAATTAAGTTAAACTGAAGAAACACAGACTCGGGACACACCCCACATCAGGCTGAGATGTTTAATGATAAAACAGAGTGCATCGATATTAAACACATACATTACAGCAGAGCGCTTCCGCTTCCTCAAAACTACCAGCCATGCACTGAAGACGTGTGTATTATCTACCAGTTTTAACTTCATGCTCAGGTATATTATTGCAAAATGAACTTGTGTAACAACCCCGGTGTGTCAGTTCTTTTATATGAATTAAATGTCCAAAGCTATAAAACCCATACATTTCCCATGTACATACTTTATGTATAATCATATAGTCTCACACACACATTTGTAAAAAGAAAGAACAGAGAAAAAAAAAAAATACAGAACACAAGATAAGTCAAGATCAAAGGATTAAACATCCTGTAAATATAAACATAAGTGTATATATATATAAAAAAAAAAATAAAAAAAAAAGAGCTGCATTTGTTGACTACTATACGTTTAGATAGAATTTGAGAAAAAGATCACGTTAAAGCTAAATTAATTCCGCTGAGACTCTAGGGCGGGGCGGGGCAAGGGCGGGGCAGGGCAGAGAAGCAATTCATTGAAGGGAAATTATTGTGCAAAAACTAAATACAAAATAGAAATGGTAATCCGGTCTACGGATACAAAGTGTTAATTTTCGCTCCTGAGTCTCATTTATTAATCTCTTCACACTCACGTTTTTTTTTTAATTTATTTATTTATTTTAATTTTTAACACAATTTATTTTAGGGTGCCATTACTTTTGTCCCCATCGACACCCTAGTTTTATACTGCTTAATGTTTTTTTAATGTAACACTTCCTCTATTGCAGCAGGTGTGGGGTTTTTTTTTTTTTTGGGAGGAGGGGTGCCATTACTTTTATTCTAAGTGAACAATTAATCTCTTTTGTGGTAATGTACAGGTGTGTTTTAGAATCACTTTCTTTTAAAGCTTCATTAAATCAGTGTAAGTGACAAATGTGTACATAAAATCTCATTAACTCACTTCAACAGTGTGAAATCATGTGATACTGAAACGTAAATCCTGCACGACATGTGGGATGTGACGTTTTTTGTGTGTATTAAAATCGCGTTGCTTAAATCTACTGTGAGAAAGAAAAACAAATGAGAATCAGAAAAAATCATTACTCCCCCTCTCTCACTCACACACACACACACTGAGCCCCTATGAACTCCCACTGCACGAGCATAGGTAAGGCCACTACAGGTAGGCGTAGGAGTTAGTGCAGCGGCAGGGGATCTGCATCGAAGCCACGGTGAAGATCTCCATCTCTTTAGGAGCCGGGGTGGAGGAGTCCTCCATCCGCAGCCCCTCGTCCTGCTCCGCCATGCCGGTGTTAGCAAACGACCCGGTTATGGATCCGTTCCCACCTGTGGTGCCGCTCAATGCCGGTCCGAGCTCCGCCTGGGCCATGTCCATCAGGTTCCCTCCGCCAGAGCCGTTCATCAGCTTCATGTGAAGATCCAGATCTGCAGTTGAACATGGAGTAAGCACGGATAAATGACGCGTAAAAAATAAATAAAATAAAAGTAATGCGCGTGTGTGTGGTGGTCTGGGAAAACCTACTGTGGCAGAACCAAAACTGTAAATGCATTTTTTTTTTTTACGTTCTCGTGCACAGGCCTGTGGTTTAGATTCTATATGTCGATGCATTTCCTTTTGAAACATGAACTGTTAAAATTGGCAAAGAAGCTTGGACGGCGTCTGAGTCGGAATACTCCACGAGGCGGCAGCGTTCCAACACAAAACCGCGGAGTTACAGCCTCTTCCAAACAAATAAATCCCGACTTTTTATTCTATATTGGGAAAAATAAAAGTGTGCAAGAAGACACTTCGTTGACGAACCGGATTTACCACAAGACACGCCCCTGTTGGGGGGAGGGGGGTGATATACATCAATCATCCATAACATGGTGTGTGAATATCGTCGATTGCCTCGTTATAGACGTCACAAGTCATTGAGTGGGATGTATTTGGCAGCCGGTGAATAGTGAGTAATGAGTAACATTCAAAGTTGATGTGTTAAAAGCAGGGAAAGTGGGCAAGAGTAAGGATGAGTGACACTGACGAGGGGCAAATGGCAATAATCTCGAAGAGTCTCCAAAACAGCTGTGGTGTTCCTGTAATTCAGTTGTTAACACAGGGAGTTTCCGACTTACAAACGTGATCCCGGAACGGAATTTGTTCGTAAGTCGAATTTGTTCTCAAGTCCGACAACGTGAGTCTTATACGCCTTTGACACAAATATACAATGTAAAGTATACCAATCCACTTGGCTAAAAGCCATCATGTGGCCAAAAACCGTAACTGTGCCTAAGGAAATGAATCTCACACCTGAATTTCAACAGTGTTGTCTCAGCATCTTTAAATCGCGAGGGGAATCCCAGACGCTATTTTGTCTCAGAGCAGTTTTCCACTGTATTGGACTGTGAATTCTGTTTTGTTGAGGATTATTCATCAGGACAGCTTTAAAAGACAGACATTTTCTATCATCATGCTCCCGGACTGATTCACTGAAACCGGCGAGGCTTCCGGTGAAACCAGGTGCTTCGCGAATGGTTTTCCCAGACCTCAATACATATAAAACAACATGACATTCCTCAGACCTACCGCTGGTTCTGGCCTTTTTAAGCTGACTCGACTCGATGCAGTCGAGTGACCGCTTTCTACTGGGTGTGCTGTTGAGGAAACCATTAAAATGTCTGAGCTGCTGCTGATTCTGGGCGTTGGACAGCACTTGAGCGCACTCTGCGAAGCCCTGGGCGTGGGCTAGGTCAGCGCCGGTCAGTCCACTAGCGTTCCTCAAGCTGCGCAATGATAAGATTTGTGTGTTAGTGCTTCTGATCTACTGTAGAGATGGCTCAATCATTCACACACTCACACACACACACACAAATACACATAAACCCTCTCTGTCTTTCCTAACAAGCAAGTTAAAACATGTACTGAAAATAATTTTAAACAGAGTTTCGACTGCAACAGAAGACCTTTAGATTCGGCCTGAAACCATGTACAAATCAAAATCGAGGGAGGGGCGAGGCAGAGGATCAAAATACAGAATAAAAGGATAAGGAGAATACACTTTGTTTCTTCTGTGCAAGTACTGTGTGAAAGACAAATCCAGTGCAATTTTAGTCATTATCCATCTTGAAAATTTGGACGTTTGAACGAAGACAGCGTCTTTAAAATGGAGAAGGAGCAGCTCAATTGTTAAGGTGTTGGGCTACTGGATCAGAAGGTCCAAGGTTTAACCACCACCAAGTTGCCACTGCTGGGCCCTGAGCCTTAATCTTCAATTGTAAGAAATGATGTTAAATCTAACAGATATAAGACGTATATATCTGAATGTCCTCCAAGACGAGAAACAAAGACGGATATTGGATGAGGTTTATCCAAGATGCTGCACATAAAGCTGAATTTCTCCTGAAGGCCTGAATGAAGTCTTCTTTGTAAACCAGCACTGATTTACCCTAGGTTTCAGTCGTACCGTGTGTGTGTGGAGTTTGCATGCTCTCCTTGGTGGCATCCCCCTGGTTATTCTGGTTTCCTCCAACATTAGACTAACAAGTTTGTGCGATGAACTCGCTCCTCGTCCAGGGTGTATCCCACCTTGTGCCCAGAGTTGCCATGATAGTGAATGGGTGACAGAATGAGGAACTAAAGTTGTGAATTGTGGAACTTAAACAGTGAAGGACCACATGAAGGAACTGGACTGGTCCGAACTACCATACGAGACAAACGTACAGAATTTCTTCACAAGGTGGTGGCTCACTTGTATAGAATTAACTTGTGTTGGTTTATCGCTGAAATTGTGGTTGTGTGTGTGGTGCGGTGTAATTGCACATGTGTAGAAAATTAATGCCTGCTTCTAGGTGGACTTTAAAGTGCAATCGAAGTGAAGTGGAAAGGAACAAGAAGCCGTATCTTGGACAAAGATTTCTCCTCAGAAGTGACTCAATGAATGAAGAAAAATATCCATGGATGCTTAGTATAAAGTGTTTTTTTTTTTTTTTTTTTTTTTTTTACATTTTTGAGAATTCTGATCTTTTATTCCTCTTAAGGTAAAGGATAAGAGTTTCTGAAGCAAAAGGAGAAACCTTAAAAAAAAAAAAAAAACTTCAGAAGTATAACAAGTGAAAAAATTGAAGACAAGAACAAGTATAAAATGTTTAAGTAAAACTATTACTTATTATAGGATTTTTCTTTCCTTTAGCAACATGGACATGGGGATAAACATGGCTCAGGCCTTTAACGTAAATAAAACTCTTATCTTCTGTTGCAGTCATGAAACAACTTAAAGAACACGGATGAACAAACTGCTCAGTTTCTGCACTTACCCCAACATTCAGTGACTCCTGGTTAGTTCACTGCTCCCCAATCCACAATGGAGCCATAAACATCACGCTTACTTGGTCACGCATCACAGACCTTTTCATTTATTTGAATTTAACTTAACCTTTTGTTTTTTTTTAATGCATCTGTAATAATGTTATATATATATATATATATATATAACATGTTATATTGACAGAATTCCTTTTTTTTTTTTTACACTTATTTATTTCAATTATTTATATTAAATGTAAATATATTAAATGTATAATATATTAAATTCTTTATAATTTCTTCTTAAAGTACCCTAAATTATGTAGTAGACAAAATTGTGCTACATAAAAAAATCCAACAAAACAAATAAGGTGCACATAATTTTAAATCATGGATTTTTTTAAATTTAAAGATATATTATATAAAAAGAAATAAGCATTTTTTTTTTTTACATAAAAAATAGAAACATCTCAGGCTCATTACTGTTTAAGTTTTACGAATATTGTTTATTTAAAGAAATAACCCGAGTTCATTATTGATCAATATGCAGTGCCTCCAGAAGTTATTGACCCGATGGTAATTATTGTTCTTTTTGCTGTAAAATATCAATGATAATTTTTCTTTTAATCCTTTTGAATTAGCTACAATAATTAAATCAAGTTCAAATGAATTATTTAGATGTTCACAGAATTATTAGAAAATGTAAAAATTTAGATTTAGGGTGGCACGATTTAATAATTATAAGAAAAAATGCATTGTGATTATTGGACAAATACTACGATTGTGATTTCAGCTGCAGTATCCATTAAATGTACCAATTAATATTCAAATGTGTTTATTTAGGCTAACAGGAAATAATTAATTATTGAGAAAACATTGGCCAATATTTATCAACACATTCAGAGATGGCAGGTGAGTGCATGTACTTCATTACTGTACCCAAGTACATGTTTCATGTATCTGTATTTTACTTGAGTAGTTTTATTAGAGGACACTGACTCCGCTTAAAAGTACAGCAAATATCGGTACGCTGCGTTGTTAAAATTCCAAACGGACTGCCTGCTGATGTGTGATCCAAACATTTAAATGATCCAAACATTTAAATGAAAAAAGGAATTTGGAGTCGATGTTGTAGTAGATGAATTTCCACACAAAAGAATCACGGTACATGGCCTGATTCTAGTTGTGAAGTATTTTTTCTGTTTTCTGGATGCACTGTATAAAATGTACACGCACTTCAGGAAAAGAAAATTTATATAAAATATAACTTATAACTATATTAATATAATATACAAACATTGTATATTAATATAATATTAATCATATCATTATAATATTTATATAAAATGACAAACAAACATATTGCAATACATTTAGTATTTAAATATTTATACAAGTTTTTATTTTCCTTAAGTGTGTGTATTCTGTGCATCACTTCCTGTTCACGCGCTGCATGTTTTCATGTGAGAGTACAAAAGTTTCATTGTTCCAACACCTACATGTGAAGGCTTCAGTATTTTGGAGAAGGTAAAAATTAATGGTCTGTATACAGTGGCGCAAAAAAGTATTTAGTCAGCCACCAGTTGTGCAAGTTCTCCCACGTAAAAAGATGAGAGAGGCCTGTAATGTTCATCATAGGTATACCTCAACTATGAGAGACAAAATAAGAAAAGAAATCCAGAAAATCACATTGTAGGATTTTTAAAGAATTTATTTGCAAATTATGGTGGAAAATAAGTATTTGG
>JAQMYI010000036.1:32302752-32314025 GCA_030014275.1 Clariallabes melas | reverse complement strand
TCCATGCACACAGAGACGGGAATCGAGCCTGGCCGGGAATCAAACCCAGACCCTGGAGGTGCAAGGCGACAGTGCTATCCACTACACCACCGTGCCGCCCCATGTTTTGTAATGTCTTGTAATAATGAAAAGTTTACTCGTAGTAACAAATGTTTTCTCATGGTAACGAGTTATTTTCTTGTAGTAACAATGTTTTCACATAGCAGCGAAATATTTTCTTGTAGTACTGAGATGTTTTCCCTCACTGTAATGTATAGTATGCATAGTGACAATTTTTGTTCTAGTAGTAACGAGATGTTTCTCATAGTAGTGATCTATTTTCATGTAGTAATGAGCTGTCTTCTCGAATTAGCAAGCTGTTTTCTCGTAGTAATATGAGATGCTACATGCAACAGTGTTTTTCTCCTAACAGGTTCTAGTAAATGCAGATGATACAGATTTTTATTCTCATAAAACTGTTATGTTTTTCTTGTTTCTTGTTTTAGCAAAGATATGTTTTTTCTCATTTCAATTTTAACAACAATTTTAGTTAATAATAGGATCTTATTAATAATCAGATGCTTTTCTTATAGTGACAAAAGGCTTGTACTGATTCTATTGATTTCCCTGATTTTCCTTTTTCATAATGCTTTTCTTGTTGTGACGGAGTGCTTTTCTTATTTTTGCACACCAAACTGATGCTTCTTTATGGTGATAAGATCCTTTTGTGCCGCAACATGGTGCATTTCTTGTAATAACAACATATTGTTCTAGGTTAAACATGATGCTTTACTTAGAAAAGTGGGATGCTTTTACTGCAGGAACAAGAGTTTGTTCCTGCAGTGTCACTTATTCATAATTAAGATGTATACACTGTATACATACATAAGTGACACCTTGGTACAGAATTGCTTCAACGCAAAATTAAATAAATAAATAAATAAATAAATAAATAAATAAAAATACACTTTGTCACTGCAATAAAAGCACATTGTTACTGTGAGTAAAGCGTCTCATTACACCACATCCCACAGATCAGGCTGAGATCTGGAGAATTTGGAGGCTGAGTCAACACCTTGAACTCTTCATCATGTTCCTCAAACCGTTCCCGAATAATCTTTGCGGTGTGTCAGAGCGCATTAACCTGCTGGAAGATGCCACTGCCTTTAGGGAACATCATTGCCATTAAGAAGTGTAACTTGGTCTGCAGAAATGTTTAGGTAGGTGGTATGTGTCAAAGTAACATTCATATGAATGCCAAGAAAGTGTGATTCATCAGTCCAGGCCACCTTCTTCCGTTGTGCCACGCTCCATTTCTGATGCTCACGTGCCTGTTGTAGGAGCTCTCAGTGACTGAGCTGCAGCTATGAAGCCCCGTACACAGCATGCTTCTGTGGGATCAGACCATAAGGGCTAGGCTTCGGTCCCAACATGCATCACTGTCAATGGTTGACCAGTTGCCCTTCCTTGGAGCACTTCTGGTATGTACTAACCACTGCATACCAGGAACACTCCACATGACCTGCTGGTTTTTTTTTTGTTTGTTTTGTTTATTTTTGGAGATGCTCTGACCCAGTTGTCTGGACTTCACAATCTGGTCCTTGTCAAAGTCACTCAGATCCGTCCATTTTTCCTGCTTCCAAAAAATTAGAAACATATAATAATATCTCACCTTTAACAGATACCGCTTTAAAAGGATAAACAATGTTATTTAGGTACACACACACACACACACACACACACGTTCCATCCAACCATAGTCAACCACTTATCCAAAGTCAGTTCCCCGCAGTTCCAGCAGGGAACCCCGAAGTTCTCTTTCCCTGGCCACCTCATGCAACTCCGACTGGGGGATCCTGAGGTATTCCCAGGCAATTGTGGAGATATAACCTCTCCACCTTGTCCTCAGTCTGCCTCATGGCCTCCTCGCAGCTGGACATGTCAAAAGAAGCATCCTGTTCATTCCACACAAAGTAGCAGCGGTTGTCCTCCGAGTCTCTCACAGATGACTGAGATGACTTCTCATCCCATTTCTAAACCAATTACTATCTTGAGAAAACCAATTTCGACCACAGTGATCTTGTCCTTTCGGTCATGACCCATAGGTGAGCGGAGGAATGAAAATTCGACCAGTAGATTAAATGCTTTTTGGCTTTTGGCTCAGCTCACTTTTCATCACAACGATGCGGTAAAGCGAATGCGATTCTCTGGCTAACCTCACACTCCAGTGTCCCCTCACTTGTGCCGAAGACCCCAAGATGCTTGAACTCCTCCATCTGGGGTAATGACTCACTCCGTACCTGGAGTAGACCATCCATCAGTTTCCTGCTGATATACAGTATACTGTATTAGAGCTTCATAATTAATCGAAAATTAATTAATTAAAAATCACAATTGCTAAATATTACAGGTAATATATGGGTAGAGAGGAATTTGTCAATATTTCTCTCTTTTTTTTTTTTTTTTTTTAATGTTGAGTTGATAATTAAAAAAACATTGACGAACACCATCTTAATTAGATCATTTGTGCTGTTATTTGGTGTTAAGACAGATAAACGTGTTTGAATACATTTAAATCACAATATGATCGATATGTGTCAAAATAATTTTTCATATCAAGTCGTTCAGCCTTAATAGACAAAAGTTTGGATTTATTTTCTACATTCTATAATCATAGTATCTCACTATCAACTGTTCAAAGGAGATTATTGTGTATTTTGGATAAACGCCTTCAGTATTGTTTTACAGTGTAGAAAGAAACAAAAATCAGCAATTAGAAGGGGTGTCCCATATCTTTGACTGGTAGTGTAGAATATGTCTTCACTATGTTTACTCACTCACTTATCATCGATACCTCCTTATCCTGTATAAAGGGGTTGCGGGGGGGTTGTCATGTCGCTGGAGTCTATCCCGGGAGTCATGAGACGGAGTACACCCCTGATGGGGTGCCAATTCATCGCAGGGCACTCTCTCTCTCTCTCTCTCTCTCGGTCTATGGGCATTTTGAGAACGCCAATTACCCTAATCTGCATGGGAGGAAACCGGAATATGCGGAGGAAACCCATCAAGTCCACACACACGGGCGGGACTCGAACCCTCAACCCTGGCGGTGCGAGGCGACAGTGCTAACCGCTCCGCCCACTATGTTTATATCCTATTAAATATTTATTACATCCCCGGTCCTTGTTTGTTAGACGCACAGAGTTCTCACCAAACCTTTTTTTTTTTTTGCCATTCATGTGCGCCCACTTTATGGGCCAGTACCCTTTTTTTGTGACAGTTTTCCACCCCCTGCATGTTTTCAGGGCTGTAATAAGGGTTCGGCTGACAGAGCGCTCGGCAGCTGCAGGTGAGTTTTAATGTAGAGAGTGGAGGAAGGAAGAAAGGAGGCAAGGAGGAGGAAGAGGAAGATGAGGAAGAAGATAAGGGCGAGAATAGCGCACTTGCGTGGGAGTGCCACTGCTTGTGCCACGCACATACACAAGGACACACACACACACACACACACACATGTAAAGCTTCTAAAGCATGTAGCAGAAAAGCAGATATCTTTACTGAAGTGTTCGAGGTGGATGTGGATGAGGGTGGATGTGATGTGAGGATGGAGAGGTGTGTGTGTGTGTGTGTGTGTGTCCGCCTGGTGACATGGAGCTCCCGGTGACGCTCTCTCTCTCTCACTCTCATTCTCTCTCTCACACACACACACACACACACAGTGCATGCGTGTGTGTGTGTTGATGCGGTGCACAGCAGAGCAGTCCTCCCACGCGTCCTCGTGACGCACATCGCTGCGTGGGCGGGCCGCGCGTGGGAGTGCGAGCGCGCAAATTGTAGCAGCGCGGAATATCCCAACTCTGGCAGTAGGGGAGTGAGAGAGAAGAAGAAAGAGAGAGAGAGAAAGAAAAAAGAAAAGAAAAGAAAAGAAAGGAAGGCGGAAGTCCGACTAGTTCGTCTCTCTCTCTCTCTCTGTTTTTTTTTTTTCTTTGTTATGTTTTTAATCGTGTGCACGTCCGGGTTTTGACAACACACACACTTTCTCTCTCTCTCACACACACACACACACACACACACACAGCAAGAATTCTGTGAACGCAAGAGCGGAACTACCTGCACGAGCCACACCGACCCGATGCCGCGCGCCGCGTCACCCCAGTGACCCGCCTGTTCCTCTGAAGTCTGCAACATTGTGTCCGTTATTATCACTGAACTATTCGAATTTTAAAAAAAAGACTTTGATATCAGAGAGCTCGAGACCTTTCTGGAATTCGGGAAGAGGGACCTCAAAGAAGGAAGTCCAGACAAAGGTAAGATCTTCTCCAAAACACTCAAATGCAACTTGTGCAATATAAAGTGTGTGTGTGTGTGTGTGTGTGTGATTAGTGTTTACTTTGTTCTTCAGATTAAACAGCTGCATCACTACTGTACTGTAGCTCTCCAAACAGACCATCTCCTTTAAACACCCTCACATCAGGACAAGACCCGATTACCTCCCCAAAACATTCTTTATAGGTCCATATTTATCATTCTTATGATAAACTTCCTCCTGTTAATGAAGTTATTAGTAATCAGGAAGTGATAATGGGAGAGAAAGAGAGAGAAAGTGCAGTTTATACATGTATATATATATATATATAGACGTCAGGAGGATGTAGAACTAATATCCTAATGTTTGTAACCATGTGCTGTTACAGGCAACATTTCCTTTGATCATTGTAACACTTAAAGAAGGTTTTAAAAAAAAGTCATGCTCAGAGCAAAAAAAAAAAAAACAAACAAACAGGATTTAAAAAATATATAGTTTTGCATCTTAAATGAAAGTTCGAAGCACTCTACAGGGAACCCCGTGACACTTCCAGTACTGTATGCTCGCGTGTGTGTTTGTTTGTGTGTTTAGTAAAGATGCAGCCTAGTTATTGTGTTTACTGCATGAAGGTCGTCCGTATTTATGATTGCAATTTAACATTTTCAGCGTTTCGTTTGTTCCTAGTTGATGCTGAAATAGTTTCTCGGGGTTCTTCGGGTAGTAAAGGGTGCGAAGCATCCTAAATGTAATTGAAGGGAGCCCTATAACACTTACTGTACATTACGCTTGCGTGTTTGTGTTTGTCTGTTCGTTTGATATGTTTATTGTAGGAAGGTGATCCGTAATTCTAATCATAATTGAACATTTTCAGCATTTCGTTTGTCTAGTTATTGTTGAAATGGTTTCTCGAGGTTGTTTGGATAGTTAAGGTGAAGTTCTTAGTGTCTTAAATGGAGGTACGGTTTAACTGATTGTCCCGTTGGGAATCTCTTTAGAGCTTGCAGTGTTTGATTGTTTGTGTATTTGTGTGTCTTCATTATAGTTATTTAGGAAATTCATCCAGAATAAACATTTTCAATGTTTTGTTTTTGATACGTATAGCAGGAATTTTATTTTTGCTGAGTTTCTTTGGAATCTATCGATCTGAAATGTTTAGGAATGGTACACCATCAACATTCTTAACATTTTTACAGTATATTTCATCACTTCTGTCTTGTTCTTCAAAACACAAAAATGCATTTTATGTGCACGAGTGTGTAGAGGCAATTAGTGTTTACTTTGTTCTTCACTACATCAGAGATCAAATAGCTACAACCTCTCTTTATAGAGAGCATGATTCTAATGTTTGTAACCATGTGCTGTTAGAGGCAACATTTAATGTAATCAAAAGGGTGAAAATCACAATCTGAACAAACCAAAAAGGAAACAGGGGGGTTCTGTGAATAGTTAAGGGTGTAAAGCTTCCTAAATGGAAGTTAAAAACACTCTGGAGGGCTCTACAGGGAACCCCGTGACTCTGACAGTATGTTTGTGTGTGTGTGTGTGTGTTTGTTTGTTTAGTGAAGAGGTAGCCTAGATATTGTGTTTATTGTATGATAAACAAATAAGGTCATCTATAACCATAATTTTCAGCATTGTCAGCGGTACATTCTTCTAGTTCATGTCGGAAGAGTTTCCCGGTGTTCTGTGGATAGTTAAGATGAAGTTCTAAGTGTCTTAACTGGACGTTTAATGATACTCTGGTGTACGGTTCGACTGATTGTATCTCTGGGAATCTCTTTAGAGCTCGCAGTGTTTGTTTGTAAGTTTAGAGAAAATAGAGTCTCCATATTGTGTTTATTATAGTTATTTATGAAATTTAGCCAGAATGAACATTTTCAACATTTTGACATTTTGTTTTTTATATGTATAACAGGGAATTGTATTTCTTTTTTTCTTTTTCTTTGGGATTTGTCTGTCTATCTATCTGAAATGTTAAGGAGTTTAATGTCAACAACCAAAGTTAAAGGTTCTTAGCTTTCTAAAGGATTGTCCCTTAACAAGTTCCAAAATTCATTTATTTGCTTGTATATATATTTATACATTATATTATAATATTATAACCACATACAGTCTGTTCATGAATATTAAGCAGAACTGCAATTTATGAATTTGAAACACATTTTTAAACATTTTCCTTCAAATCAAAACAACAAAACAAACGCATTTAGGTATTCGCCTAAAAAGGGGTTCCTCGGGTTCCCTAGAGGGACGAGCCGATTACGCTTAGATTGGTGTATTTCATTATATTGGGTGTTTTTTAAAGACTGATGTTTTTATGACGTTAACTAAACTTGTAGACCAGGAGGGTCTAATAGATGTCGATATGGAAGTTGTGGAGTTCTGCACAGATCCTGAAGGGCTTCTCTAGATCCCTGAATGTATTTATTTAATTAATTTAATTACAGATGATAAACACACATATTGGTTATGTTTATTTTAAATGTTTTTTTCATTGTACATGAAGTAAATCATCTTTTTTTATTTATAAATACCAATGATTAAAGTAAAACTATGGTTTTCTGTTTTTCATCTGCATTTAAAAGCAAAAAAATTCTCTCTTTCTCTTCCTTTTTTAAATAGTTCTTGTGTTTTTAACGGGATTTACACACACTGAAGAACCCTTAAGACTTTTGATTGATTCACTGATTCCTTCATTCATTCATTGATTGCGAGACAGAGATTTTGGTTTATTAAAAACATCATATTATATAAATATAACATAACAATACATCACATGTAAGCAAACTTCCCCAGTAATATAACACTAGAAAGATACATTGATTTAATAAGAGATTAGATTTGAACTTCTTAGGCATGATTTCAGTCTGAGTGGTGATTAATCACTTTGCTTTGCTGAGTGGTGATTAATCAGATTAAATAATGATCCCCACCCTAAGTATTAATTAGTTTTTTTTTTTCTTCTTTTGTTGTTTCTTCCGTTTTGTTTAGTTTTTTTTTTCTTTTTTAACTCTGTGGAACCAAAACATCTTTCTATTTTTATTCTAGTCTGAGTCAGAGGGGATGCACTCACCACCTCACCACCAAACATTAATAGCTTCTAATACTGAACACATTTCTGTACGGAAAAATCTGTTTACTAAAAACATCTTTTTTTTTTTCATGCTCTGTTCGTCAGCACGTCTAAAGATTGCTATTATTATAACCTTTTGTGTGTATTTCACTATAAATATGATTGTGTAAATGTCCTGAACCCTCGCTTTTTGTGACTTAAGTCTGACTTGAATGATCACAGATAACTAGGGCCAGATCATGTGACACACACACACACACACACTCAGAGTAAAAGCGTCATACAGAAATGAGAGAATAATGAGAGAATAATGAGAGAGAGAAAGCGAGAGATAGAGAGAGAGAGAGAGAGGTAGCTGCAGGTGGACTTGTCCGAGCGAGTCTGATACGGACGGCTGTAATGTGATTAAAGTCGTCTGTGTGTTTCTCCTCACTGCTGCTGTGGGATGTTCACTAACACCGCATCGTTAACACATTGTTGTTGCTCTGTTGTTGTTGTTGTTGTTGTTCTCTTTACCGAAAAAGTTAAATAATATGAAGAAAATTCCCACAGTGACGAGTCTTTGTGTAATTTGTTAAATGATGGTGATGATGGTGGTGATGATGATGATGATGATGATGTGGTTTTGCATGATGTAATTGGAAATTTGTGACGGCTCTGTGGTAAGATCTGATTTGAATTTATTGTCATTGATACCCCCTCAAACATTTCGCATGAGTGTAAGACACTTACCGGCTCTGTAGACCTGCCCTTTTACTTCCTGAAGTCCCTCCATGTTTTTTCCCCCAAAATGCCTGAACAGTAGAGGCAAAGTCAGTAAAGTCAGTTGATATACAGTACAGTACCAGTCAATAATTTCTCAACACACATTCTAATTCAATGTGTTTTGTTTATTGATTTATTTTCTACACTCTAGGACAATACTGGATGTCCTTGTACTGATTTTTTTTTTTTTTTTTTTTCAAAACTTCAGTTCAGCACCACAATTTGGTAGAACACTTACATCATTAGGTAATTAAGTAACAACAACCAGACCAACATCATCCACAGTCGGGTGATATTTTATGGCACGAAGGTCAGCTGTTCTGGAACGGTTCTAGCGAGAACAGCAGGGATGTACAAACTTTTGACTGGTAGTGTGGATAGACATGTAGTCAGGAATATAGTAGCAGTCAAAACAACAGACATTAATTCAGTCACATAGTCAGACATTCGGACAGACAGCCAGACAGTCAGTCAGTTGGTGAGACGGTGGGACAGACAGACAGTCAGTCATAAGACATTCACTCATTCAGTCAGTGAGACAGAAAGCCAGTTAATCAGTGAGACAGACAGACAGACAGTCAGACAGACAGACAGTCTACAATGAGAGACAGTAAGACAGATAGTCAGTCATTCAGACATATAGAGAGTCAATCAGTCACTGAGACAGACAGTCAGTCAGAAAGACAGTCAGACAATCACTCACCCAGACAGATGGTGAGACAGAGTCAGACAGTCAGTCAGTGAGACAGACAGTCATACAGTGACACAGACAGTGAGACAGTCAGTCAGACAGACAGTGAGACAGTCAGTCAGACAGACAGACAGTGAGACAGTCAGTCAGTGAGACAGACAGTCAGACAGTGAGACAGACAGTCAGTCAGTGAGACAGACAGTCAGACAGTGAGACAGTCAGTCAGTGAGACAGACAGTGAGACATTCAGTCAGTGAGACAGATAGTCAGACAGACAGTGAGACAGTCAGACAGTGAGACAGGAAGTCAGTGAGACAGACAGTCAGACAGTGAGATAGGCAGTCAGTGAGACAGACAGTCAGACAGTGAGACAGACAGTGAGACAGATAGTCAGACAGACAGTCAGTCAGTGAGACAGTGAGACAGATAGTCAGACAGACAGTGAGACAGATAGTCAGACAGACAGTCAGTCAGTGAGACAGTGAGACAGATAGTCAGACAGAAAGTCAGACAGTGAGACAGTCAGACAGTGAGACAGGCAGACAGTGAGACAGACAGACTGTGAGACAGACAGTCAGACAGACAGTCAGACAGACAGACAGACAGTGAGACAGACAGTCAGATATTTATTCAGACTCTTTAGTCAGACAGCCGATGTTTTAGATTTTACGCAGCGTTTTTTATTGAGCTTTATTTAACCTTGTTTGTCTTAAACGTTTCGCCTTGTGTGGAACGGATTAGCATGTATTTTTTCTCTGTAAGGTCCTTCTCCTTTATCTTTCGGCAGCGCCGGGAGCTTCCCGCGCTCCTCTACTCGCTCTGCATATCACAGATATTTCAGTACGGTGCAGTGAGCGCTCTCTGAGCTCGTCCTCAGAAGAAGCTGCCGTGTGATCCACCGGCTCATCGCTCACAGCCAGTGTGTTATTCATGCTCATTGATGAAGGTCTGCTGTTGGGAGATATGAGTGCAGGCGGAGAGAATGCTTTCAGCCGGCCGTGTTGTAAAGCTGTGGCCTCGGAGGGAGAGAGAGAGAGAGAGAGAGAGAGAGAGACTGAAGAGCCCATCCATGCTGATGCTAAATTGGTTTCAATGAGGTTCTGTGCTCTCTGGGCCTCGGCCTCCGTCCTCCATTGGAGAGGCAGGAGCTCGGCTCTCTGCTTCTGTGTGTGTGCGTGTGTGTGTACACACACTTTAACTCTCTCCTGGAGATGCGTGATGACCCGCTGTCAGGGAAAGTCTGCTTTCTCCTGCTGTTCCAGCAGAGCTGTTGGAGTGGGTGGGTTAAGTGATGATATCATACCGATATTAGGGCTGATGGAGTGAACAAAAAGATCAGATTATTGTAACACCATCCATGATACAATTACAGTTTGTAGGCTTGCTGTCAATTTTCTAACAATTCAGTAATGTTAAATTGAAAAAAAAAAAAAATTTCCTTACTTTATCATGGCTAAAAATATGTGTATTATTTGAATATATTTCTCATTAACTGGAGTTGACAAAGGATTTCATATTAAGTATTAAATTTTTACCATCAAATTATCTGTTAAAAATAAAATACCAAAAAAAAAAAAAAAATGATGATATCCATAATATTACAGAAATCATTAGTACATGTTGATGCTCAGAGTAATAAACACTGATTTCTCATAAACGTTAAAAATATGTACTTTAAAGATTTTGTGACGCCAAACTGCCGGTCGTCCCGAAAATCTCCATACACGGGGGAAATTAACATAATGAATCAATTCCATGTGCACTTATACAGTATATCATAATATAGAGGAACAAACCAAACAGTACATCAGTAAAAGTTTAAAATATTGCGTTTTATAACATACGAAGCTCAAGAGGACCTGACGTTAAAAAAATATGTAGGAGGAAAAAAAAAGTGCTTTTATTGCAAGATCTCGCGAAACCCTGTGTCATGAACTTCCGCATTTAAAAACACAATTTAAGTCTGACTTTTGTGCTCTAAGTTTCTGACCAATCGTAGACAAGATCGACCTCATGTAACCAATCATAATCCAGAAGGCGGGATTTCTTAACCTCATACAAGCTTAAGTTAATAAACAGTTAATCTGCAATCGTTTGTTATACAATTATTTCAGTAATCATCATTAATTCCCATAAATCACTTAATGACGCGTACATCTGCTTTAGACTGACACTGAGATTTAATGATTAATAAATATTGTGCTAAACTGCACTAAAAACTCAACAATTACTGTAAGTCCCGCCTTCATGCCCTAGGTTTCTAGCCAATCATAGAAGAGAACAAACTCTCCAAACCAATCATAATGCAGGAGGTGTGGTTTCTTACCCTCTCACCTTGCTGTTTGTTTTTTTGTTTTATTTAATTCGTTGCTAATTTACTTTCATTGACCCGGGTATACTCTCACCCATAGTAGTGTGTGTGGGGGGGGGGGGGGGGGGGGGCGGTGTGTGGGGGGGTTTAA
>JAQMYI010000036.1:32210608-32222745 GCA_030014275.1 Clariallabes melas | reverse complement strand
ATACCCTAATAGTTGATGACTAGAAAATTATACTGACTGTCATTTGCATTTACTAATTATGAAAATCAGAGAAAGATGTCATTTGCGTAATAATTTGGAACGCAGTGTGCTACCGAGCCCAGGAACAACTGCTTCCCCCTCTGGCCAACTTTAGTGTTTTTTATGTTGTTTTTTTCCCCCAACAAAAGGGAGTACGTTCTAGATAAGCAAAACAACAAAGACAAAAAAACAACAACAAATACAAGCCAGTTGACGAAAAGACTCTTTGATCTCATGCAGCAGGGGTTGAGCCACCATTAACAACAGAAGAGAAGAAGAGAACAAGGAAGTTGACTTCTGCGCTATGCCTAATATGATTGATATTTCTAAAAAAAAAAAAAAAAGATTTCGGAGGAGGCCGACGCCACTGATGACGTTACGTCGAAACGGCGGTCCACTCCCGTTCTCAGGTACGATTGGCTTCCATTTCGATTGGGTTACGGCTCCCAAGTGTGGAATCGATGGTGATGAAAGTGAACCAGACTTTGGGGTCTGAAGTGTTAAACGATCCCGGACTCCTGATGTGAAAACGCCCTAAAGCTGTTACAGGTTCCTGATACCTGTGTTCAAATTTCGCACGAGATCTTAGACTAATCAATTTAAACATCACTGTCGTCCAATTTCTGTTTATGAAAGGAAGGAGCCTCCAGTGTCAGTGGCCGTATAACAGTTTCCAGGACACTTTGTGGATCCTCTGGAACATATAAACCGAGTTGAGTAAACCTAGCTGAGGTTTATAGCTGCTATAACACACATAAGAACAGGAGCTAACTTGTTTCACGACAGTTCCACAACAAATAAACTGTTAAAAGAGTTTTTTAATAAAGTCTCGGATGTTAATTGATAAACAGAGAGTCGTAATCAGGGGTGCGAGTCGTGCCAGGCCTAGTGAGCAACGCTTTCTCGACTAACACATGAAGACGCGCTTCTAACAGCTTAGCTTTACTAGCTTTGTGGCATGCAGGGGTTTGATGGTAATACACACACACACACACACACACACACATCACATGTGCATTTAACACAGACGTGGAAGCCTGGGAAAGCAAACTAACGTGTTCTCCATGTCGCTCAACACAGCAGCAGAGCTTCGGGCCGATGGATTACGAGAGTCTTCAGCAAGAGCTAGCTCTGAAAGATTCACTGTGGAAAAAAGTCTGTCCCGCCGAGTCCAACGAAGACACGTCCACCACTGTGGTCTATAGGATGGATAATGTCGAAGAGCACAACTAAAGAGACCTGCGCTCGGGCTGGGATAAAGGGCTGACCCGGGGGGCGGGGTGTATTTATTTCACGCTGTGTTGGTTTATTTACCTGTCTTGGCTTGGCACCTTGCAGCTTTTGGTTTTTGATTTTATTATTATTATTATTTTTTGTCTGTAAGGCAGATGCTGTTGAGTCTTTTGTTTTATTTCCCTGTTTGTGAATGTTAATATGAAACCAAAGCGCCGGGTTCTGAACCCAGGCAGGAGGTTAAAGAGGGAAGTGTGTGGTGGAGCGGCGAGGTGTCGCGGTACTGACTGGCTGCTGAGCTGACACTGTGATTACTCTCTCCGCTTATTAGCATTGAGTTAGGAGACATAGTGATCTTTACACACACACCCATGCTCATCACACGGTGTGTATCGATCCGGTGATGTCATGGACTTGCTTGCATGACCTTCAGCAGAGAGCTTTTCTCACACATTTTTCTGACTGATTATCTAATAATTTACCACAATTGATAAAGTACGAGTCCTCCAGTCCTGCAGGTGGCGCTGTTAGAGATGCTGTCGCAGTTCCTATGAATGCAGGCATGATGGGCGTCGCCGTCACATGAACTGTTCTTGTAGTTTACTTGGTAGTTTTGATGTTGCTGTAAAATGAACTGAAACAACACTTAAAATGAGAGAGAGATTATCCACTGACTCCGCCCTTCAGTTCTCCACTAAATATAGTTTAGTAGCTCTATTCCAGGAGGGGGCGGAGCTTAGTTTCAGCATGGACGTAAGAAGGCCAAGAAATAGAAAAGAACCAGATTGTAGTCAGACTGTGCTTGGAATTGTGGGTATTTGAAAGTAAACAAATCTTGCATTTGTGTGTAAGTGTAATGCAAGTGTAGTTTGTGGGCGGAGCTAAATACACACGAATTCAGGAGGAAAATCTGAAATTGTGTTAAAACCTTCTCGAAGTTTACATTTTTACCAACTTTGGGTGAAACACTGAGCTAAAGTTCAGGACGTCTGTTACTTTTGATGTTCGTTATGTCAGTAATTAAACACTTTTTGTTCGCTGTTACAAGAAAATAAGAAAGTGAAGTGTGATGTGTTAACAGCTTAAAGTTAAATATTTCCTGGATAAGTTAATAATTTAAAAAAGGAAGCTTGTTATATTACTGAAACTCCCCTGTCTTAAAGAAAAAATGTTAAAGCTTTATCTATGACACTGGAGACTCCTTACATTAATGTTAAACAAAATTCTTCTTGCTTTCAGAGAATTTTATCCCATCAACAATGAGACACGTTATTACATTGCAAAAACATGATATCTTAGCAAGCGAAATATTCTTTAGTCTAGTTAATTGTACCTAGGTTTTCTTAAAATAAGACAACTAATTAAATTTAAAAAAGGTTATTCAGCCTATTTTTAGTTACTTTTTGCTAAAATTGTAAGTGAAAACTTCGTGTTCTATTATTAGATTTTATTAAATTAAATTTGATTATTAGATTTATTTTTTTGCTGCTTTAAAGAAACAAATTCCTAAAACTAATGATGATTAGAACAATTTACCTGTAGGACAAGAAAAGTTAATATAACATTTATATGTATTATTTTAAAATATTGCGAATAAATGTAACCAAATTTAAGATATTTTGACTTGGTAAGTTGTAATATTTTGCAGTGTAGTAATTGATTTTTATTTGTATAACGGTTTTAATAGACATTGCACTGCATTAAAAAAGAGATCAAGTTAAAATATCATTAATCTAGTAATTTAGATAGCATTTAAAGAGATTGTCAATAAATTTAATTTGCTATGTAGTCTTTTATTTATTGCAGTGCATTAATTAATTTTTTTTGTATAACGGTTATAATTTTTTAAAAACATTGCACTGCAAAAAAAATATCGTAGCAAGAAAATGTCTCCAATTTAGTTACATTTAGCTACAATATCTTAAAATAGGAATACAACAAAGCAAATGTACAATTGTTAAACTTCTAGACACATTTTAGTAAATTCATAAGCAAAGCTTTCTTGTTCTATTGAAAGAAGCTAAATGATGTTGTTCAATAGAAGAAGAATGTTTTAGCTTAATTTTTTTTTAAAAGTTTGACTGCATTTGGTTTGTTGTATAGTTTTATTTGAAGAAAGTGTAGATAAATCTGACTAGATTTAAGAATCTTTCACTTACTAAGATATTTTTTTTAAAGATTGTGACAAAGCAGGTATAAATCCTTAATTGTGTTAAAATCGTGAGAGTTGCACTGATGGAAAACTCCCTGAGATGACACGAGGAGGATTCATGTATCAGTGAAGTGCACACTGCACACGTCCCTGTGAACGAGCTTTTACTGTGTACATGATATATCACATTACTATAAACCTGTGTCTCTATCGGAGCTACTTTTACAGAAAAACTCAAAAGTTTATCACCTGATATACACCATGGACACGAGCATCCGCTCCTTAAATGCACTAAATCAGCGCTTGTGCTTTAATCAGCGTCGTTTCTTAGTCCTTCTAAAAGCAGCCTGGAATTTGTTCTAAAGTCGCAGAAACATTCCAGACCGCACCTCGAATTGATCAAAAAGAAAAGAAAGGTTTTGAAATGTCTGCACAAACAGGGAAGTTGCTCATGAGACATCATTTGAAATCATAATGGAGCTGATGATATCAGAACAAGCCTGAGTTCAGGATCTGATTATAACACTGCACTCTCGATAAACCCCCCCATGCCGATACACAGACGCCACAATACGACAACGATCTGAAGCTATTTTACAGCAATCAAAGCAAAAATTATCCGCCAACACAAGAAGACATTTTTCGGTTGCAATTTTCATTAAATTTGACTAAAAATAAGCTTAATGATCTTGTATTTGGTTTGTTGTAAACATACTTTGAAATATTGTGGATAGGTTCGAGTAGATTCAAGAATATTTCCGTTGCTAGAATGTCGTTTTCTTTCACTGCAGTGAAACACTGGCTAGGAAAGGAAAATATCTACGGCCAAAACACAAACTTTACTAAGTACATTCAAGAAATTCGAAGCAGAACAAAACCTGCGGTTCTTTAACTTCACTCCATTTAATCTGACGGTGTGTTCAGTAGTCAGTAGTAGTAGTTCAGTAGTTCACAAAATCATCTGAGTGTTGGTTTAAAGAACAACTCGAGTGCAATTAAAGCTGTTTAAACACAAACATCGTCACGCTGTAAGGAAGCTCAGGCTCCAGACATGAGATCAGTCAGCGCTCGGCACCCGGCTCACACACACACACACACACACACCTTTATTTTGCACATACCTGAGCTGAGGCCTCTGAGCTCACGCTGCTTAGCCACTTCTGAGCATGTGTACTGCACATTTCTAACAGCTTTTGTGTTCCAGCGCACCTTCACACACACCTTCATGTCCACCGTGTCAGAAACCCCAATCAGGAAGTGTTCGAAAATTATATATATAATGAAATAATTCCTGAAAAATAAACCTAGCAATTCCTGAGTTGAGTCTTTTAACTGTGAATAATTACTGCTGCAAGAAATATTCGGGTCGCAAATGATGAGATTTATCAGATTGTTTTTTTTTTTTTTTAATATATATATATATATATATATATATATAATTCCTGCAACAGTAATTAAACAAACAGCAGCCACAAGGTAAGCGAATTAAATGTTACTTTATTGTTAATATGATATATATATATTTTTTTTTTCCCCTTCTTTTTAAAGCATGTGTGTGTTCATGTTCATGGGACTTTTAATATTGGTTCTGTATTTTATTATTTTTATTTTTATTATTTTGTTCCCCATACTATGTCGTTAACACACATCTCATTGCTGTTGGTCATTATTTACTCTGTGTGTCTGTGTAAACTGAAACTGGATTGAGGAAGAGTGAGAGTGTGTGTATGTGTGTGTATGTGTGTGTGTGTGTGTGTGTGTGTGGTTTGGTTTTCTATGCTGTAGTGAGATTGGATTTGTCTGTTGTGGATGAGAGCAGATACAGTGATGTACTTGAACATGGGGATGCGAACCCTCCTCTGTTACTAACGTGACTACTCCGACGTATTTAACACATTCAGCAGTCGTGCTGCTCATCTGACAGCATGCCAAAGACGTATTTATATTAATAGAAACTCTTTGTTCTCTTCATGCTCATGAAGTTATTTTTATAAGTTAAGTATTTCCTGAATGCTCTCTCTAACAGTATTGCTTTCTTTTTCCTGTTGTTCATTTTGTGTTGTTTTATGTTTAATAAACTTGTGTAAACCCATCTCATCTCTTATATCATGGTTTGGTTTTTAAATCATTTGTTTGTTTCGTTCACATTGTTTACACGCTGAACAGCAGCTTTAACAGACATTAACACTGGACAGACAGACAGATGGAAAAATAGAGATAGATAGATAGATAGATAGATAGATAGATAGATAGATAGATAGATAGATAAATGGATAGATAGATAGATAGATAGATAGATAGATGAACCAGTGTACAGTGTTGATGTATTAATGACGGAGGTTGCAGTATTACAGTTCAGGTTCTTCTGCATTCTCTTAGATAAAGAAGCTGAATAACTTAAAATGGCCATGCTGCGCGTGTGTGTGTGTGTGTGTGTGTGTAACTCATCATGAGTTCTATCTATCCATAGTTCTGTTGTTAGTGTCAAAGCCACCTGGGGTTTAAATATGAGGGGCGTTCAAGTCAAACAGGGATTTGTGGTGAAATTTCTATGGAATGCGAGACACTCATTCACCAACATCACTTCCACATTACAGGAACTCGGCTAGACATGAAGCCTGCAGACAGATAGAGACGTTTCTACCTCGATGGTGTCCAATCAGCAGTGAAACACTGGGATAAGTGCATTAGTGCAGCAGGAGATTACAGTATATGAAGACATAAAGGGATAATTGTGTTCTGTTATTCTGCACAATCAAAAGTCCCAGTTTGACTCGAACACCCTTAACTTTTGTTTAAGAAAAAAAAGGGAAACATGCTAACAGATCAACAGATTTAGGCTTTTTTCCCCCTCGTCACTGTCAGTCGTTCTGGTATCTTTTACTGTGTATCTGCCAAAGCAAACCACAATAACGCGCCGCTGAGAGAAGTCTGTACATGTTTAACACACATCTTGTGGTACGATAGCACACACTCGATTTACGACTAAAACCTGGACTATACAACCGCAGAAACAAAATAAATGCTTCCTAAATACAGAAAGTTGTGCAAATGATTTAAAAACAATGTGACCAGAAAATCTGAAAATAAAACAAAGTAAAGTAGCAGTTATCTTATGAAGGACTTGGATCAAGCCACATTCAAACATATTAGTTTTGCTGAATTAATAACACTAAATATACATCAGTCATCTTCTGTAAAAAAAAAAATAAAAAAAAAAAGAACAAACAAAAATCAACATTTTTTCTTGCTACTTTTTAGATCAAACACAAAAATGAAAATTTGTCACAATAATGAGTAGATCACGCTTCTGCATTATTAAGCTCTGTGCTCAAGGGGGCGATAGAGAGCATTTATCAAACTTAAAAAAAAAAAAAAATGTTTCCGGGAAGTTTAACAAATCATAAAACTTAGACTTTTCCACATGATGTGTGAAGCAGAGAGTCAATAACGTGCTGGTGATGTAGAGACTCGGAACTGCTGCTACAGTACACACTGACCAGTCTGTCTCCTGACTATAGCGCCCCCTTGCAGGATTATTCAGTGTGCAGTTTTAAACTTTGGAGTATGGATAAGGAAGCCTTAATATAAGAGACATTCTAAAATAAATGATGAGGAAAAACCTGCACCTCTGATTATTCAGATAATTCTCACATCAGTCCATCATGTAGAGTAGCAGCAGAGCAGCACATAACATCAGAGAGATCCAGGTGACGTGTGGACGTGTGGTCTCAGTCACTGTGACCTGGTTGTTGGTGAGTATTTTCACTAATGACTCATTCCACTCTTTATCTCCATCAGTTTTACGTGAGTGTGCACTAAAGCCTCAGATTCGGATCTGCTGTTAAAGCCCTCCTGGTTTCATGTTGTCCTGAGATGTCTTTCTGTTTACCACACAGTGTTATCTGAGTTATCGTAGACTTGCTGGTACTTTGAACCTTCTGACACCCTACCTGCAGTTCTGTGTAACGTCAGGAGAAAAAAAAAAGAAATAAGGAACAAAAAATGTTGTGTGTAAAAGTCCCAAAGGAACAACAGTTTCTGAAATCAGCCAGTCTGGCACCAGTTACCAGTTTGTGAGCATTTAGGGGAAGGTAATGGATGTGGGGACAGTTTTGGAGTACTGTGGGGACAGCGTTGGAGCACTGAGGGGATGGTGAGGATGTGGTGATGGTGTTGGAGCACTGAGGGGACGATGATGGATGTGGGGACAGTGTTTGATGTGGGACAGCCTTGGAGCACTGAGGGGATGGTGAGGATGTGGTGATGGTGTTGGAGCACTGAGGGGACGATGATGGATGTGGGGACAATGTTTGATGTGGGACAGCGTTGGAGCACTGAGGGGATGGTGAAGATGTGGTGATGCTGTTGGATCACTGAGGTTTGACGGTGGTGGATGTGGGGACAGTGTTTCATGTGGGACGGTATTGGAGCACTGAGGTAATGGTGGTTGATGGGGTGAACAGTGATAGAGCACTGAGACACTAAGACAGTGACAGATGTGGGGACAATGATGGGCCACTGAGGTGATGGTGATGGAAGTGGGGACGGTGATGGAGCAATGAGGAGACGCTCGTGAAGAAATGGCGATTAAACACTGAGGAAACGGACAGGAATGCAGAATTCATCAGGACTGCGGTATGAAAGTAAATAGTGGAACTTTGTCGCCCTCCTATGGTGATTTGGACAAGTGCAGGTCATCAAGACTTGTTTCAGTAGGGAAAAAAATGGCAAGAGAATTAACTACAACAAAAAAGTTCACACATCCAGCAGATTGATTCTGAAGACCTTCATGCGCACCTTCATACACGACACCTGCATCCTGACAGGCTGTTCTCTGTGATCAAGAACGCAGCACTGAAGCAGGGATGTGATTATGTCCACAGAAATGATAAGAGTATGAAAATCCTGTGAACTTTGAACTGAATCGTAACCACATTTAGGGTCTCGGTTCTGTCGAACTTCAGGTGCAACAATCACTGTTTTCCATCCCTTTACAGGTGAAGTCCGTCATCAACCTCCTCTTCGCTGCGTACACCGGAGATGTATCGGCTCTCAGGAGGTACGTGATCACATGACACCCCTCACACACCGCGAACCGCTCGAAATCACCACTACTGTACATCTATGTTTATCGAATTGTAGATTGTCTTCGTACCTGCGTGTGTATGTTGTTTGTGTAATGTGTTCCTGACACAGCTCATTTGCATGTAGCGACGCCCACAAAACTCCATAAAAGGAAAAAAAAGACAGATTGCCAGGAACATGAAATGAGCGATCAGTGTAATGACCGAACAACAGAAGAGGATGTTTTTATGACTAAACTCCATGCAACAACAACAATAATAATAATAATAATAATAATAATAGCAATGGGAACAGAGAAAAAGATTATTTAATTATGTTTCGTGATTCTTTTGTTTGGCAATTGATTTTAAAAATCATCCTCTTTTCAGTTCCCATCTTCTTTTCCAGTCCCGTCGCTCTTAACAGACCCATCGAATACTTTCTTCCTCGTCCTCTTTCCCCATTTTATAAAATTCTTTACACAGCGTGCTGAACATGTGGACCTGTGTGGCAGTATCGTAGCCTACGTTGTTCATCCACGGCGCGATTATTGCTAAAGGAAAAATATTTTTTAAATGAATGGTATATTTTTTGCATTTGGCGTGTTGCAGTTTCTCTGTAATCCTACAGGTGGTGCACTCTAACCTACTCACACACTGGCAAGCAGCTGAGCATAACGCGATACGAGCGGATTACTTCCTGAGATCTGTTTAGAATTGTAATAAAATTTAGCCAAAAAAAATTATGTATTGATCAGAATATTTATAAAATCAAGATACTTAGAGAATCTTAATTCAAATTTAATCGACATCGAGATATCACGATAATGTCGTATCAGGGGATCCCTGGTGATTCCCATCTCTAAATAATAATAATAATAATAATAATAATGAAATGAGTAAGCAGCTCTAAATCTTCAGTTATCTGACATATTTGCTTACGGCTCACTCGTCTTCCATGATTTTTTCGAATTGAATAATTAGTTTTATTTATTTCATTAATTGATGAGTTTGTATTGCAATGCCTTTTCCCCTAATTCCTTAAATATTCATGATCACACTTACCTTACAGCAGCCATGTTTTGCCTCATTTGTTTTGTATCTCAAATAAATCCCAGGTTGTCATGTTCTGTTTGTTCTACAAACTACAATTTCCAGTTTTACCCCGGAGTGTTACACAGCGCTGACA
Source organism: Clariallabes melas (assembly GCA_030014275.1). Classification (NCBI taxonomy): domain Eukaryota; kingdom Metazoa; phylum Chordata; class Actinopteri; order Siluriformes; family Clariidae; genus Clariallabes; species Clariallabes melas. Next base: position 32,213,066 of record JAQMYI010000036.1, on the reverse strand, counting down.
CTGGAGACTCCTTCCAGAAATAATAAATAATATAGAAAACTCCATATCAATGTTTGTGAAGGTTTTTTAAATCTATTATTAGGCAGGTCGCTGTGAGTGAGGTGTTATAATAATAATAATAATAATAATAATTAGTGTAAACTGTTCTGCTCTGGTGCTCTAATAAATGACTCGACTCTGATGTTTCAGGTTTGCTTTGTCCTCGATGGACATGGAGCAGAGAGACTACGACTCCAGGACCGCTCTGCACGTGGCAGCTGCCGAAGGTACGTTCTTCTTACAGGAAAACAACACCATGTGTGAGAGTTCTCCTGACGCAGAACCACAGAACCGAGCAGCTCCTGTCTTTATTAATTCAACTAAACACAAATTAATACTTTGTTTTTGAGGTAGACGGAAGGAGAAAGTGTTATTGTGGGGAAAGAAATTGGAATTTCAATAATAAAGTTGTATTATTTTAAAAGAAAAAACTTTATTGAGAAAACAAATAGTATTTTTTTATTTATTTGCACAATATTGGAACTTTCTCCCACACACTTTTATTAACTGAAAACTTTTAACATTGTTTTCAACACATTCTCACATTTGTTTCTTGTAATATCCTAAAAAAAATATATATATACTGTATATATATAATAATTTTTCTATAGTTCAGCAATTTTGTACTTATTATATTTATTTCTTAAGTAGCTTGTATTTTAAACAAGTTATTTCTTTGCTGTTTACCAAAATAGTTATGTTAAAACAAAACAAAAATATTTATTTAAATAACTATTTTTATTTACAGCTTATTTTTGTATTGAAGAATTAAAGTACAGGAGAAGTAAATGAAAAAAATATATAAATTTGCAAGAAAAAAATCATTATTAAACCAGTAGTAAAGAAAGTAGAGTGTGTATCAACACTTGCGTTTCCTGGGTTGAAGATGTGTCATGAAGCTGTGGGAGAAGATGCTGAGTGTGTGTGTGTGTGTGAAGCTGCATCAGGAAATCATATTCAGAATTTAAAGTACAGATTGCATGCTGTGTGTCCTGGAGGTGTACAAACTTTTGATTGAGTGTGTTGCGTACCTGCAGGACATGTGGATGTGGTGCGTTTTCTTCTGGAGGCCTGTAAAGTGAACCCTGTTCCCAGAGACAGGTAAGATCCACACCTGGAACAGCTGGAACAGCTGGCTAAATGATCATGTGACTCACCATTGTTGCGGTCACATGACTCGACATGTCAGTGCAGAAATACTGAAAGAAAACGAGTCTAGGTCACCTGTTAATATTTTATTTTATTTTATTTTAGTAAAATATATATATATTTTTTTTAAATATTACAAATCTTAAAAATCTTCTACTGAAGTTATAAAAATAAATAACAATGGAGACTTGGAATTTTATAACTGAAATGACATCTATTTAACTTTTTTTTTTTTTGCTTTTGCTTTTTTTGCCCGCAAATAAAGTTAGAGTTTAAAATGAGCGGTTTTAAATATTAAATCTTGCTGAATGAAAAAATAACACATATTTTAATATAATTATGCTTTATATTTTTGGAAAATAACTTATGCATGTAATATTATACATAATTTTTATATTATAATTTTAAACATTCCTAGAAGAAGGCAGTAAAGAACACTCTGTAATATTATATTGTGTGTAATAACATACAATTTCAACCGTCTTATTTTCATATTATTTTAAAATTGAAAATGCTTAACCCTAAAATAGTGTGAGGTGTTTGTTTAAAATCATTTGTAGTTACATTTCCAATGTTTAAAACCTACAACAAGTGAGCAACAAGAACAAAAATCTTATTATAATATATAATATTGGAGGAAATGATGAGAGACTTTTTTTTTTCAGGTAAAAGATTTAATTATTCTTTAAGCATGTATTTTTGGAAAATAACTTATGCATGTAATTTTATACCCTTACTGTACATTACATTATACATTACATTATACTTTTTAACATTCCTAGAAGAAGGCAAATGTCAGTGGCAATAAAGAAGGCAATTTCAGATTAATAGTGTTAAACAGATAGATAGATAGATTGGTTGATTGATTGATTGATTGATTGATTGATTGATTCCGGAAAGTATTCACAGCTCATCACTTTTTCCACATTTTGTTATGTCACAGCCTTACTCTAAAATTGATTAAATTCATTTTTTTACTCAGAATTCTACACACAACACCCCATAATGACAACATGAAAAAAGTTTTTTTTTGCAAATGTATTAAAAAAAAATAATAAATTGAGAAAGCACATGTACATAAGTAGGCCTATTCATACCCTTTGCAAAATTGGGCTCAATGAGCACAGTGGCCTCCATCATCCATAAGTGGAAGAAGTTTGAAACCACCAGGACTCTTCCTAGAGCTGGCCGGACATCTAAACTGAGCGATCGGGGGAGAAGGGCCTTAGTCAGGGAGGTGACCAAGAACCCGATGGTCACTCTGTCAGAG
>JAQMYI010000036.1:32150758-32163275 GCA_030014275.1 Clariallabes melas | reverse complement strand
CCCCCCCCCCCCCCCCCCCCCCTTTTTTTTTAAACATCACCCTATGATGTCACTCATATTGTGTGTGTTACCAATACCACCAGATTACCATTATGACATATATTATAACTACAGTATATAATAATTACTGTATATAACTAAGGACATATATACTAGCCACTTTGTGCAATAGGTTTGGGCTAAACTATTTGAGATATTAAAAATCGCTTTTTAACACGCTCCCAGACATTAAGCATGTTAAGATCCCTGGATGATTGAAAAAAACATTCTTAGAAAAACAATAGGGCCCTTCACACACTATGATGTACAGTAATAGGGCTGATGTCATAGTGCTTGTGCCTTAAAAAAAATACTTCACACTATGATGTAATAGGACTGATGTCAGTAATAGGACTGATGTCATAGTGCTTGTGCCCTAAATATAGTTGCAAGAAATGATGAGTGGGCCCAAGCACCTGTGCCATCGCCACCCAGGCGCAACAGAAAGACAGTGGGCACAGTTTAAGGGGGACATACCAATATCATCATGACATCATTTCAGAATAGGCACATTTTATATTAAGACAAATGTTATGATGTCACCCAATGTGATGTCACTCAGCAAGTTATTAGCACTTTTCGGTTTAAGGCATCATCATGATATTTACCATTTAAGATATGAAAAATCTCTTCACAATTTTGCATCCTCAATGTCTCGCGATCATATTTGCCCAGTTTGGTGACAATCGTATAGTATATACGTATAGTATAATCGTATAGAATCCCTAGGAGAATTATATTAAATTCCATTGGGTGTGTTTTGCAAATGACCCAAAATAACTGGCTTCCTGTTGTGTAGAGCCCATGACATACATAGCAAAAGTTTTTGGCTCAATGAGATCTAAATTTGTACCGCATTTCGTATGTATACAAGCAAGTGTGTATAATCTTTTCATTCACTTTTGAGCATGTTAAGACCGCCAAAAAACCCCGGATGCTGAAAAAGAATCCTTAGGACCCTTCACACACTATGACATCATAGTGTTGTTGTTAAAGTGCTTGGGCCCTAAAAAGTATTAGACACTCCCTACAGTATAGATTTTGATGCTTTATTACTTTTATGCATGCTTTATCACTGTAATACGAGGTGGTATCAAAAAGTTTTGAGACTAGTTTTGTAACACGCCAACAAATGGCTGCATAAGGCGCACAGTCACAGGTAGCACCGACCTTCATAAGTCAGTGTGCCAAAAGACATCGTCCTGTGTACATCGCGAGACCTTTAACAAGCTCGACGCCTGAAAAGGTTGAAACCATTCAGCAACTTGTGCATGATGATCGTCTGAGAACAATCCACAACACTGCTGCCGTTGTCGGTGTGTCATACGGAACAGTTCAGGCGAACCTCATGTGTGATTTGAACATGTGCCGTATGGCTGCCAGGTTCGTCCCACTGCTAGACTGGTCCCACCGTCTCTCAGGGATTGAGGACGACATGAATGTTTTCTGTCCTGGCTCTTACTGTAGGTGGTGGAATGAACTTCCTCTAGGTGTCTGTACAGCCGAGACACTGACAATCTTTAAGCGAAGACCAATCTGTTTCTTAGATATTTGGGTTAATCCCCTCACCTAAAAAACAACAACAAATAAAAACCTTTTCAACAGTGTTTGACTGATGATACTTAGTAAAGTAGTAGCCCAGTGTAAGTATCTACCCAATAACGGAATAAACTTCAAAGAACGCCAAAGAACATTGCATTGATGTCTCTGCCAAGAGCTCGGTCAGCATGCTGTGGATGAACCGTCCTTCAATATTATTATTATTATTATTATTATTATTATTATCATTATCAACACTACTACTACTTACAGTATAATAACAGCAATGATAATAATAATAATAATAATAATAATAATAATAGGCATAAAAAATAAAGTTATGTACTGTAGAGTGTTACAGTACAGTATGAGCATAAAAATCCAGCTGCCCGTGTCCTGGTCACTCCTTGGCTCTGCAGGAATTGTTCATGAGGTCTACAGACTTTAGGAAGCAGAGACAGATAGTAATGTAGTAATGAAGTCATCTTGAATATATTGTTGTTATTGCCATGAACATGTGGAACTGGCAAAAGTTTCGTTTCTCCTTCCACTCTCATAAACTCTTTACACACTCTCGTACACTCGGAGAGAGTGAGAGAATAGTGCGCAGACCAGTTTCACTTTCTCAGAAAGCCCATGTTTGTTTCTGGCTGTTCCAATCAGAGCTCCCACACACCCACTGTACACACTCACATAGTATATAAACCCGGTATTTCTCCCAGCCCTGTTGTCTTTCAGTTAACTCTGTAGTTTATCACACAGCTCATTAGTCAGTCTCATCAGTCTGATTTTGTGTGTTAATGCGCTGAACCACCAAGGCATTAGAACATTGTTTAATTTAGGTTATTCTTAAAGAAATTGCAAAAAAAAAAAGAATACAGACCTGTTTTAGAGTGAGATGAGCTGTAACATAGCTTTTTAAAAATCCCTTATGAGGGAAATACTCTGAAACTGCAGCTTTCAGCAGATGATCAGTACAATTATCTGTTAACCGTTGACAATGAGTACTTCTTTTTTTTTTTCTTTTATGAACCCTACCAGGAAAGACAAACCCACACACCAGTACACTAGACAAAACCCACAGATATGTATATAAAAAAAAAAAAAATCTGCATGGTGTGGAAACAAATACAGAACTGTAGTTCTTGTTTGCACCTGATGCAGATAGACAGTATATTTTAACAAATTTAGATTGTTCTATAATATGATTCTGTTATTTATCCTTATGATAATGTTTGTTTTAAATGCATTAGCTGTTTAGTTACATCATACACATAAACGCAATACCTTTTTGGAGTTGGAGACATACAATTTGAAAGCCTTCTTTGCTCCATATATCTATAAAGTGTTGTGTTTCCTCGGCTAATCGTACCTACTGTTTCCAAGTAAAATGACATGTTGAACAAACTGATTAATTGGTATGAATAGGCTGCACCTCCGTTCAGATTAAGGGTTTTTTCAGACATTTTCAAAGATCCTTTAAACCCTAACCCTAACACCCGCCCCGCGCCACACACACACACAATAATTTTTCAAAAAGTAAATAAAGTACACGTCTCTACTAAAAATGTAATTAGTAACCTAGTGTGAGGATCTATCCAATGACGGAAACTTCAAAGGACATTGTGTTCATATCTGCCAAGAACTCAAGCTTCAAAGTCATTTGGAAATTTGGAGAAAAGCTGAAAAAAAAACACATAGCATTCCTTTATGTACCCAAAATATGAAATAGATCATCTTAGATTAATAAATTAATCTTCACTTAGCCTTAATTTATGATTAAGATTGCTTTAAAATGAAACTAAAACATTCTCTAAATCTTGCATGAGAATGCAAAAAAAAAAAAGAAAGAAAATTCACAAAAAATATATAAAGGCTTCCGAATGACGTAAACCGGCTCCCGGAGTTTTAACCAGCATTTGGTTCGACTCGGTCACTCGTACGCTGAAAATGCTTCATATGGCGAGGCGAATTTCTTGAAGGTGAACAGTACCACTGTACGTTGATTTGCCCCGGGGCGGTGTATATGGAGTGTTCACATTACACACAGGTACGGGACTCTGGGGTCAGGTGTACTCGGGTACGTACTCGGTGTAAAAGCACTTTTCTCTGATACAGAACATCAGCTGGAATGAACTGATTGTGATTATTGTGATTATTTGCCTCAGCAGTGTACTGTAGATCCCGCGCGCGCGGCCTGACTGTAGCTCCGCCTCCCTGTGACGTCATCCTGAGTTTCTATTCAGTCCTGAGTTGCGTTTTGTGAAGCCGAAGCGCTGTGGCGGAGGGAGCGCGCGCACTCACCAGAACAGCCAGCAGACAACGGGGCGGGGCCGACTCACGCGCACTACTCTGTGATTGGCTGCCGAGTGGAGGCGGTACAAAGCTCGATGATCTCGCGTTGTGATTGGCTGATCTGTCCTCAGTCAGCTGGCTCAGTGTGTGCGCGCGTGTGAATGTGTTCAGATTAAGATAAAGTGGAGATTAAAAAAAAAAAAAAACCTGCTGCAGAAACTTTTCCTGATCACATTTATAACCTGATCATATTTCTACATTCTACAGGATTTCTCTACCAAATCCCAACGTGTTATAAAAAGGTAAGTTATTATATAACAGGATGAGAAAGATATCTGATCCTGGTAAGGTTTTGCATGTCCTAGATGTCTAGTTTTAATTACTGCTTTGACTTGTTTTATTGTTTAGCCTTGGCCATGTAATATTTTTATATATTTAATAGCTATATATGCTCTAAAATATTATTATAACTATTATTATTATTGTTGTTGTTGTTGTGCATTTGTTCTTAGTATTATTTAAAAGTTTATAAATGTATGTGCATTATTTTAAAAAAATATATAAATTATCTACTATTATTTATTTAAAACATAATTAAAAGTGCATGCATTTTATGTTTCCATTAAAGAATACAAACTTTGCACCCAGCTTTAGGATAAGTTTTTTTTTGTAACTAGTTTGCTCTAAGGTTTCGATGTGTATACCTGCCACTGTAGAGTAGGTTACACCTCACCGCTTCCAAAAGTCACCCGGCGTTCTCATCATGTGCGTGGCACGCAGAAGGGATGAGAGGACTTTAATTTTGTTCTCTCTTTGTTTTGTTTTATATACAGTAATACTTTGTGTACACTGTGTGTGTGGAGTAAACACACTCTCTTTGTTTTGTTTTATATACAGTAATACTTTGTGTACACTGTGTGTGTGGAGTAAACACAATGCAACATTAAAGTTCATTACAAATAAAATATTGTTAAAATAAAAAAATTATACATGAAGTTAATGATTGATTGTTTTATTACTACATCAGTATTTATAGCCACATTTAGCACAAGCCTGATTAAGTCTGTTGTGACAGAAACACTGGAATGTTAAGGAGAAAGTGTATTTCACTGAAAGCGTAGCATCTGTCTGTCTGAGATTTCACACGCAAATAGTAGACAATAGTGTTAGGTTTGCATCAGAATTTAAAACTTGACGAACAAATATCATATAAATATATACACACACATATATATATATATATATAATCTTTCATATTTCGTTTTATTCATATTTATTTCTTATCTATAAGCTTTTATTTTTTAAGGTCACTGGCGGTCGTATAAGCATTTCACTGCATATCGTGCTGTGTATGACTGTGTATGTGACAAATAAAATTTGAATTAGAATTTATTTTAAATATTGTATCAGGTTATTTTTATCCATTTATTTATTTTATATTTTTCTGGATGACATTTAAGGCGTATTGCACTAGATGTCTCGCACCTGCAGTGATGAACCACATGCTCACTTCCTGCTCAATGCATCTCTTTTTCGGAAGCCTCCTTAGACAATGGAGGTGTAGTTGTTTTGTCAGATGGGAAGTGTAGACTGACCACATGACTGACATCTTCTTTACTAAACACGTCTGGGAATGTGAAACTGTGCATTCTTTCCACTGTAGTGTTCTATATGTACAGTGCTGTATGTTCTCTTTTCCTCTTCTGAAATTAACAATGATTTCCTCAGTCCAGCAGACAATAAGGTTGATGTTATTGTGAACGCCCCACACACAAAGAATGACTATTTGCTCCCAGTAGGCAGTTTCAATATCACTGGGAACACTGATGGGTGGAGTGAAGGCGTAGTTGCCTAGTCAGAAAATCCAGAATCCGGCTCCAGAGGGTGTTTCTGGAAAAATCTTGTGTTATTGGTGTGTGTGCATTTGCTCATAAGAAAACCAAGGAATATAAAGATTTCAAATTATATCAGTCGCAAGGATTACTGGATATACGATCTATTGTTTATACTGTTGACTTTAAATCCCTCATATATGGCCTCCGAGTGGCGCAACAGAAAAGCGCTCACCCTGTCATGCATTGCAAGTTTGATTTGTTTTGCTAAACACAAATGAGTTGTCTCACTAATACACCTTTGCACTTTATATTATTATTATTGTTGTTTGTGCAACAAATGAAAAGCCTTATTCTTGAGAACCAAGAAAGATATGCTGTACTGTAAGCTATGTAGCTCGACCGGTTCTCAACGTAACCCTAATTATCAAATTATTCATTTGTTTAGAAAGTGAATACAGCCTGGATATTTTGCTGATCATATACAGCCCCACTGTGTTCTGTCCCAACATGTGACGGATAAACTTAAATAAAAAAAATAAATAGTGAGAAGGGAAAAAAAGCACTTTTTGATATTAATTTAATGTGTTTATACTGATTATTTATTCTGTTGGTAGATGGCACTTTGGTACCAGCTTCAGCAGCTGGACTCAAGATACCTGGAGCAAATCGGCCAGCTCTATAATGATATGTTCCCCATGGAGATTCGTCAGTACCTCAGCCAGTGGATTGAAAGCGTTGACTGGTGAGACATGATATGTTTCACATTTATTTAAACTCATATGATAACATTATCATACAGAGTTCAGGAGTGATATGATGAAAAATGTGTTAAGTGAGAACATTTAAAAAATGCTCAGAATGCAAGTAAAAATTCTTGTTTAAACCTGTTACTCCTGCTCACTCAGATGTTCGCCTGCGTCTGCGGAATGTCAAGAGAGTTCATTTATCGTTTTTGAATTAGAAATAAGTTGTTGGACTTGAATTAAGTATTATTTTTCTGACTCAGATCAATTAATTTCTGTAAGGATATAAGCACGTGCTTAGAACAAGAAACTAGCAAAATAAAGAACGCTATGTGCACAATGATTTTTTTTTCCTATTTCAAGAAAATGAAATAAGATCTAGTTCACTGAATAAATGTTATGCTTATACTCGCCTATAGGTTAATCATATAAACAGTACAATCAATAGAGATGAGAGGAAAAATCGATTCAGTGATGTAATATTCTTTTGAGTTGCAGTTCATGTATTGGTGCGTTGACTCAAAAATGATTTTTTTTTATTTACATTTGAGCTGGTACAATGTTATCATTTATCTATAATCCTACAGGTGGCGTGCTCTAAACTATTCATACATCGGCAGGCAGCACTAAAAATCTAAAATAAAATAGAATATGGATAATTATAAAATCGTGATACTCGTAGAATGTCAATACAGATCAAATTGGCATCTAGGTATCGTGATAATATCGTATCAGGTGATCCCTGGTGATTCCTATACGAACGGACCGCGGTTCTACTTCTAGTTCAATCACAGAAGTAGCTCACGTGTATTGTACAAACAATAGACACTGCAGTGCACTGGATAGCAATATTTACAATTATATACAATATTTTCAGTGAGAAAGTAAATGTATAAAATGTCTAAAGACCGATATACTCTATGTGGGGGTGGGGGGGGAGTGGGGGGCGCTCATTCATCGAATGAGTCGATGAATCAGTCCGGGAGCACGACAGTAGAAAATGCCTGTCCTGTAAAGCTGTCCTGATGGTAAATAATTTTGGAAAATCCTCAACAAAACATAGTTTACAGTCCAATACAGTGGAAAACAGCTCCGAATGTAGGAGAAAACAGAGACAAAATGGCGTCTGGGATTCTCCCTCGCTATTTAAAGGTGCAGAGACAACGTTTCACTGTGAGATTTATTTCCTTAGGTGAGGTTATGTTTTTGGCCACATGATGGCAGTGTGGGGAAAGGGAACAGAGATTTCGTCATGTGGATTGGTATGCTTTACATTGTATGTTTGTGTCGGACTTAAGAACAAATCAGACTTACGACCTTGCTCCTGGGACGGAAATCGTTCGTACGTCGGGGACTACCTGTATAGAATTTCTACAGCAGACAATTCATCCATGGATTTGTCCCTCTGAGCATCACTACAAACTTTCTCATCATTATATATTAAAAATAAATCATTTGAAATCATCATCACCATATAAATCGGGTTGACCTTAGGCATGTCTCTTGATTACAATTGACATTATTACCGTCTGGCACAGGGACGCTGTGGCCCTTGATGAGTCTTTAGCAAGGGTGCGTTTCCATGACCTCCTGAGTAAGCTGGATGAGCTCTGCAGTCACACGAATCCAAGCAACAACTTCCTTCTTCAGCACAATGTCCGCAAAATACAGCGCAACCTACAGGTGCGGAACCTCCAGAGATAAACAAATCCCATTAGCTTCATAACTAAAACTTTTCTTTGTTTCTCTCATAAACTAACACAATTGGCTTTCTTCCCTTTAGGAACACTTTCAGGAAGATACAATGCACATGGCTATGATTATATCTAACTCTCTGAAAGAGGAAAGGAGGATTCTGGAGTCAGCCATGAGATCACAGGTACAGTACCCATGGTAATTAATGTAGTTGGATTTATATTCATGTGCGTTCTAACATAGTGATAATTAGATTTATTTGTAAGTGACAGAATTTTAAACTTTATACAGTATATGACATATGAGACTAACCTAGATTTTGAGAAAATGTAGGGTTTTTTTCCCCAAAACCTTTAAAAAAAAGAAAAAAAAACTTGTTAAATTTCATTTTAGTCCTACTTTTATACAAAAATAAATCTTTTAAACTCAATTCCAAATTCTGTTTCTTACAACAAGAAATGCAAAATGTAATTAATTAAATTATTTTCATAAAAAATAAGGGAAATCCTCAACCACACTGATCATCTTTTGTTGTTTTTTTGCTAGGAAAATATGGACTCACCCAAAGGCAATGTTGTAATGGAGAAGCAGAAACAGCTGGACAACCAGGTGAACGAGCTAAAGAAAAAAGTGCAGGTAAAAAACATAAGTGAAAATTTGATTCTGACTTTAATTACTAAATATTACTATACAATGGTATAAAAATTTGAAAAGGTGACGACACCATTTTTTCATTTTTACAAGGCACATATTGTTATGTATGCAAATTTAAAAATCATTATACATGTTATGTTTTATCCTTTCTGAAATGAACCGCAATGGCGAACAGCCACATTACACAGCATGCTGCAGTGTATCCATAAATCGTTTCACTCCTTTCTCTCACATGCTCAGAGCAGAAAAACTACCACCTGGAAAAAATGTCTTTAGTCTACACAATATTTTAGTCTGTTACTGTCATTGCATTTCCCCAGCAGTCATGGACTTCTATTATATGGCATTAACTAAATGATAGAGCAGGCTGATGATGCTGTAAACTATAGTTTTGGTATTGTTTTTAATGTTTCTCATGATCTTCAATAGTCTTTGTAAATAAAAGGATTTTTGTGCAACAAAACGTAACACATTTTTCCTTGATCAGAGCATGTGGTTGGTATATACAGTACCAATCAACCATAATACTAACACCACCGCCAGGTAAACGGAATAACAATGGTTATCAATTATATACCACTAAACTGGAGAGAAGATCATGTAAACCCCCAATGTCCTTTATGATTGTTGCGAACGAAAGGCAATGAGGTTATTGATTTAGCTTCCAAATTCTCCCGATCTCAATTTGACCGAGCATCAATGGAGGTCCCACCTTCCACTTACAGCACTTAAAGGATCTGCTGATAACATGCTGGCGCCAGACACCACATCACACCTTCAGAGGTCCAGGCCTCGAGGGGTCAGAGCTGTTTTGGTAGAACAAACAAAACCTAAAACCTGGTATTAACCTGGTGGAAGTGGTATTAATGTTATGGCTGATTGGTGTATGTTTTTATTGAAACTCTTTATTGAAATATGACTGATATTTACATTACCACAAACATAACTGCATGCTGAGTAATCCATTATGACTAAATTGTGGTTGGTGGAGTTGTAGCGTTTTGCAAAATTGTGCAAAATTTACACTGATATGCTCAGTGGGTTAAGGCACTGAACTACTAATGGGAAGGTCGGCAGGTGGTTCGAGCCCCAGCTCCACCAGAAGGCCCTGGACCTTGTCTGCTCCATGGGTGCTGTATCATAGCTGACCCTGCGCTCTGACCCCTGCTATGCTGGGATATGATAAGAAAGAATTTCATTGGGCAGCAATGTACTGAATATGTAACAAATATAGACTTAACAAAGACATTCATTAATTAATTCATTGTCTATACCGCTTATGTAAACAGGAAACGGAACAGGACATTCAGGTTCTGGAGGATCTACAAGATGAGCACAACTTCAAGACAAAAACTTTACAGAGTAGAAGTAAGAGATTAATTTAATTTTTTGTAGTAAAACATTTTCCAGGAGAAGCATATTAAGAGGCCAATGTAGGCATTATTTCTGCATATAAAACAGTGTTTTTTATTTGTTTTTGTTTTTTTTAATAATATGAAGATAAGGGGTCTGTTATTCTTGTTACAGTGGTGATTAATATTAGGCAGATTATTAAATAGCTGAAATAGGGTCTTCTATCTGTGTAGTGTAAAGGAAACATGTACGTTCAGTTAAAAAAATATTCTAAAAAAAATTAACTACTTAGTATACATAAAATAAACATATACCAACAAGGTTGATAGTTATTCTTTGATTTTCTTTCATTATCTTATTTATTTATTTATTTATTTATTTATTTTATGCAGTTAAAGGCAAATGTTGGGAACAAATGAGTGTAAATGCATTTTGGACGGAGCAGTCATGTCATGTGATGTGTGTTTTGCGATTTCAGTGGAGATCGAAGCAAATCCACAAATAGCCAAAGAGATCAAGCTAGAGGAGTTGAAGATCAGAGAAATGTTCCTTAAGCTGAACAAAATGAGAGAGGTAAGACAAGGCTAAATGCTTAAATCTCCAGTGTTTCAGAGTGAATTTTGTTCAGTGGTAACTCAGGAGTTTAGCCTCTGGTTACTGATCAGAATATCAGTGGTTCTAGCCCCAGCTGTACCAGGCTGCCACTGTCTGACCAATGCTCCTCATGGGCTGACCCTGCACTCTGACATCAGGCCCCAAGCTGGCATATGTGGAAAAAATAGAGTTTCACTGTGCAGTAATGTGTATGTGACAAACAAAGGCTTAACTTAGCTCATCCAGTGCTTAGAATCCTGGGGTATCAAAGAGTAACATTACCACAATCTGTTTTCCTTTATGTCTCACACTGGCACAGTCAGCCCAAGTATATATAGTCACTTACTAACAGGATACACAAAGACAAAGGACATTAAACAGTGATGCTACATTATGCCTTTCTGTGTGTTTTTTTATCTGTGTATCTTCAGGCAGTAGTAATGGAGATATTAAATGCACTAAAGTTAGCAGATCTGACCCAGAGCACGCTCATATCAGAAAAACTTCCCGAGTGGAAGCGGAGGCAACAGATGGCTTGTATCGGTGGTCCACCAAATGCCTGTCTGGATCAGTTACAGAACTGGTGAGGCTCTTTTTTATTTTTAAACATACCCATGCACATTTACACTAATGTTCAAAGGTGGAAATCACCCACTGTACTGTAATTCATGAGCAGTGATTATTGCATTCACTGTACAATATATTTGATATGATATAACCCAGAAACTATTCGGCCCAAAACATGGTATCGGTGCTAAAATGTGTCTCACTAGGACATTATGTGAAAAAGTGAAATTTCAGATATGATCATAAAACACCATTTTTCATAACACTTAATGCTTCTTATCTCCCGATCCACACTTCAGTTTTTGTAAATATGCATACACGTTTATATTTTTATCAGATAAAAAGAAACACATTTGCTAAATAGAATTTCATGCTCTTTCATGTTTTAGTGTCCGTAACCTTTTAAATTTTTTTAATCTTTCACTGATCTTAACTGTCATTCAGATGAAACTTGACCAATTTAGATTTCACATGAAAAAACATAAACCTGAAAAAGCGTACTATTCTAAAATGCTAAATTTTTAAGATATTACAACATGAATTTGGCATGGTTACGGACACTACAGATTAAAAAAAAATACATTTATCCTTCAAATGCACGGAATGCTTTAATTGAAGCAACAAGTTATATGCTTCTAGAAGCTTACATCAATTTTAGTATCAATACTCATAAAGAAATATGAATAATTAGCATTTTAAATGATTATAGTTTGAAGTGACATAGTATTACTCTGGCCATTTGTGGGGCTCATAAAAAATAAAAAAAAATAACATCTTTCCAAAACAGCTGAAGTTAGCAACTTAAAATTTTTAAGGAAGCAAGATTGGTTACTTCCATGTTGTATAAACCTCAGAAGTAGCTTCCTTCGCACACACATTTCCTGTATTACAGCATAACATAAAAAAAATAAATCAGTCCATTTGCATCTTTTTTTGGCAACAATTTCAAACCTGATGTGATTTACAATATAGACAGAATCTTATCTTTAGCACAGAACCTTACTGAGGTGTGACAGAGAAATCTTTCTACTATCTAACTACACTTAAAACAGTTTCCATAAATTCTGGTTATGTGTGTGACAGTGTGAGTGTTATAGTTGTACACTGTAAGTAAATCAGTGTGTTTTGCTCCTCAGGTTCACCACAGTAGCCGAGTGTTTGCAGCAGATACGTCATCAGCTGAACGCGCTCCAGGAGCTGGTG
>JAQMYI010000036.1:32097578-32116443 GCA_030014275.1 Clariallabes melas | reverse complement strand
AACAAGTGTATATACCCTGCACAACACCACTGGGTACTGTATATATATATATTAAACAAATAAATTGTGTGGTAAAAAAAAAAGGGTGCTTCAGCATCAAGACGGGGAACGGATACCACTTTTTTTGCCTGACAAGTACTTCTATTCGGGTACTTACCGATACTGAGTACTGATGCCAGAGCACAACTTGAACAATTGTACATATGGAAATACATTAGTGTATGTGTATATATGTGTATATGTGTATAAATTTGTATACGTATGTATATATGTATGTGTATGTGTGTGGGTTTAATATGCACATAAATATAAAAATTGTAAATCATCCCACAATAAAGTGTGTATAAAACTCAACTTAAAACTCTTCCCATAATGCACCGTAGTGCTGTCTCTTCTCCATCTAGCTCTCCACATGAGCCTCGAGAGGCCACGATCCCATCGCCAGTTTGCCTCTCGTTCTTCCTTGGAGCATTTTTGGTAAATATTAACCCAGGAACATCCGGAATCCATAATTAGTTCATAATTAGTAAATGCAAAATATAACTTTTGAAAAGAACCATGTCTGGTGTGAGGGAGACGAGACCCGCTCTGCTACATCCTTTTAAACCATTTTCCTCACAAGGGCCGTCGTTGCAGTACTAAAGAAAAGTCACTACACTTTAAAAAAAAAAAGTATGTTTTGATCAGGTGACGCTCGGCAGACATAAAGTATATACTATTCATACACTCGCAGGCACAAAAGTTACTCGCAATCCAATGTTTCACTGTAGTTGTCTAGACATCACAGTTTGTCAAAGTTTGCTGACATTCTACGTTTAACGTTGGCCATCTTTTCTGCTTCCAACACAGCGAGAGCTCAATGTTCACTTGATGCCTCATACAGTATATCCCACCCTTGACCCTAGGTGCCAATGTAACAAGATAATCAGCGCGATTCACTTCACCTGTCAGTGGCTTTAATGTCACGGCTGACCGGCGTACGAGATAACAGAACTAACTTAATCGTCTAAAGCATGATTCAGAGCATTAAATGGTTCAATTTATGAGGTGGGTTTTTAATCGTTAGCGAATGACAAGCAGTATGGCGGTAAGAATAACTCCGCTTCATTACACCACCCTGGTGTTATCTTATGTGTATATATATGATGTTCATACTTATTTTATTCCTCTCTGTCGTGAGGTTGATGAGACATTAGATGATCATCTAAAGCAACAACTTCTAATTGCTTTTCTAACACCTGTGAGATCACGGCATGACTGAGAAAAACAGGGATCTGTCCCGAGAACAGTTTCTTATTCATGGAAAAGTCTGAACAGTCACTTGTGCCATGTCCTTGGTTCAGCTTCTGTTTTACACGTGTTTACAATTTAACGCGGTTTAGGTGGTTGTGGGGGAAAAAGGCACACCCAGTTTCAGTGTTCATACAGTATGTTTGACAGAAATAAAAAGGAAAAATCATGACGTACTGTAGGACTATCCTATAAAGGAGCTGTGTGTGTGTGTGTCTTTATGCAATGACCTTGTGTCTCAGCAGGAGGAATCCTACTTCTCCTCTGAGTATGTGTGTGTGTGTGTGTGTGTGTGTGTTTGTTTTCATTGCTGCTCCACTGCACTCTAAATATTCGTGGAATTTTCCTATTAGCTAGTCGGTCTAAAGAGAGACTTTGCTTGTTATATATTTACTGAGCAGGAAGAAAGGGTCACAGGGTTCAGACAGAGTTAAGCACATAATATTCTGCCTTTGAGGAGCGCGATTGCTCAGCTTATCATCTCTAATTTTGTTTATCAAAAGTTCACCAATGTGCACACATTCCACTGACAGTTCAAGTTTTTTTTTTCTTTTTTTAAAGTCATCACAAACGTATCTGTACCACATTGATACCAAATTGATATATTGTTATGCACAAATTTGAGCAGGATTAATATAAGTATTATCAATAATTAAAGCGAATACCGAACTATAGTAGAGGTCATCATTAATCCATCATTAAAATATATTCTTACGCTGGTTCACTGGGTTAATAACTAGACGTAACATCAGTCAAACACTGTTTGTAAGGATTTATTATTATATATCCACAAATAGGTCTTTAGTCGTCGCTTAAAGATCGCCAGTTCTCTACAGTTCATTCCACCACTTAGGAGCCAGGACAGAAAACAGTCTACATGCATGTCTTCCTCGATCCCTGAGAGATTGTAGGACCAGTCGATCAGTGCTGGAGGATCCGAGGGAACTTGGTGCGGTGCGTGGTGTTATTAGAGATGAGAGGTACTGTACCGTAAGCGTGTGCTGGGCCATTTTTAGCTTCGTAGGCAAGCATCACTGTTTTGAATTTGTTTGTGAATCTGTTTAGTCCAGACTTTGAAATAACAAGAGACTGAACAAGCACATGAGAGGCATCTGTGGAGAGACGAGTTTACAGACGAGTTATAAAGAAGAAATCGAATAAGAGCGAGTGAGGTTAGCAACATCAGGGGAGAAGGACAGACGATTGTCCAGAGTTACCCCACATTTGTGGGCAGTGACTGACAGAAGTTTGGTTTTAAGTTTAAGATTAAGTTTCAGCTGATGAGATTCCATCCAGAATGAGATGTCTGCCTGTCTGGCATCATTATCAGCTCTTTTCTGTATTTCAGTAATTCTGTTATCTTGTCCTGTTTGCGAAGTCTTGATGAGAATTTTGTGTAGTTGTAAGCATTATTTCTCTGCATATTGGTCCTGATTTTCTGACTCAGGCTTGTACGGTCATTTCATTATCAGTTTTGTTAACACTAGCATTTTGAAAAGTGAAGTTGATGTCTTCAATATCATTTATTTTATTTGTTTTAATGATATGTTTGTAAACATTAATTTCTTGCATAGTATAAGTTTGATTTGCAGTAATAGGATTATTCTCATCATCTAATTTAATTACAAGACTTTGTGTAACTGGAGTAAAAAAAAGCTGCGCTCTCATTCACTCCCAAATCAGTATATCTTCACTCGGCTGACAAGGCTGACACCGTGCATTGTGTGAATGCACATAAGCCTCAACTGGCTTCAGTTAGCGCTTGAACTTCTTGAACCTGGTTTGATCCGTAACGCTAAATCAAGCAAGACTGATACCAATACAGATAAGCCTTACTTTTATTAGCGGGCTTTGTGGAATACCTCCCAGGTCTCCTCAGGACAGTGGAAATTAACTAGTCATGTTGTTTATAGTGCACTCCGGTAACTCTCTATCTCTCTCTCTCTCTCTCTCTCTCTCTCTCTCTCAGCTGTCTGGGATGTGAGTGGAGGTTTCAGAGTGATAGAGCGAAGCTGGCGAGTCAGTGGACTTGGCTGAAGCTCAGGCTATCTGAGCTGGATTTGCAGATTCAGCAGGTTTCCAAGCTCCATCATCACCTTCACACCAACAAGGTAAAGAGCTAACACATCTCCACTCCCAATTCTGTGTATCACATAGGAAGAATTACAGATTTAATATTATATCATGGATAGATTGTCGATTTGATTCAATTTGAATCATTGCGATCTTCGATTTAATAGAATTTAATAGCATTAATGCTCGTCTGATTTTTTTTATTGGTTCTGAAGTATTAAACATGACTAAACTAAACTTATCTTTTTTATGCCAATTTTCAGTGGTTGGCATATTTAATCAACCATGATAAACCCAAAAATAGTAGAAGAAGAAGAAGCGATAATCTCATAAAATGAGAGTATTCTGCAAAACATGCAAGCTGTTTGTAATTTCTGCAACGGCTGTGGTATATTTCTCAATAATGTGTAAATTTTACATCATTAATTGATTGTAAATTTGTCTAAGTCATTTTAAAAGTGTGAATGAAATCAGAATTGAATCAAACCACAAAAGAACATTTAAAACCGCATAAACAATTTCATCGCACAGCTCTACAGTATTTATCATGGTGTGATTTAAAACCAACATTCATGTGCACTTAGTAAATTTGTCTGTGTAATGGTAGCAGACTTTATAGAAATACTAGTAAAATGTACAAATTGCTTTGCTGCTGTAATAGCGTAGACTGGATACTCTGGATAAGGAAAAGCAGTGGAAGAAAACGAAACATGCGAACACATACAATTTAACATGGAGTTACAGAATGGTGAAACTTATAAAAACTTGCAAAACATGAGAACATTAAACAGGGAACAGTGAGAGCAAAGCACATAGACACCTGATCTCTGGAACTCTGGAGATATTGACCTCTGCAGCCCATTTCTCTAGGGCTAACAAAAGAAGAAAAAAAATGCAACTTGTGGTCTATTTTTTGTGCCGTGCAAAGTTGTACCTACAGGAATTCCCCCCAAAATGACCTGATCCCAAAAATCTTCCCATCTTCTCACAGAAAGAACAATTATAACTAACATATCTCTTTATTAAAGCCAGATGACTTTAAGGGATGAACCAATACACGCCTCATTATTGTTGACCAAAAAGAGGAGTAACAGCAGTGTGTGTCTCCAACACCACTCCTCCTCCACATAGTTGTAAAGATGTGCTAAAGTTAAGACAATAAAACGGAGGCTCATCCCTAACATTTCATGTTATCTTGTTTTCTCCGTAACAAAATGGAAATGTTTTGTCATTGGAAATGTTTGCTTTTAAATAAATTCTTTTTAATATTAATTGTACCTCAGTTGTGAAGAATTGAACTTGCTTGCTAGCTACCCTTTGCTATTCCCTCCAAAATGCCACCACGCTATCCTTTGCCTTCGGCCGTAGACAGGTGTTGTTTTGGCTGAGGCTCAGCCTTTGACCGACCTGCAGATCCAACAGACTCTTCTGACTGAGACGGCCGATTTGATGTTAACGGCGCACGATCTCAACTCCGAGCTCGACACGGAGCCCAGCAGCCCCACTCGACTCCTCCGAAACATCGAGAGACAGGTGAGGTCATTGATTCAGGGTTTATTATTATAAAAAACAGATTAAAATATTCAAATATTCTGTTTTAAGGAGAAGTGTAAGAAGTTTCCTTGTGAATTTGTGGGTGTGGCTTATTTACCCATCTTGTGTAATTAACTTATTAATAGTGGCACTAAACCATAAAATTACACATGACGCATGGGCAAGTAATACATTCATTACATAACATACTGTACTGGCCAAGTGGACGCTCCAGTGTGCTGCTCAGTTTTATATTTTGTTTGTCTGGAAATCTAATTGATGGGGCTAAAACTTATATATAACATAAGTTAATATTATATAACCAGTTAGTTAGGTTGTTAAGTGCTTTTACTGTAATACAAGCTGTGTCATGTTTGTGACCTCACCATAAGGATATGAAGTCATTAGCAATAAGCTGAGATTTTCTTCTTACCTTCACAAAAATGCGTTTTTAGCGAGTGGAATATTTTTTAAATCTGGCCAAACCTATGTATAATTTCTTAAAATAAGTTTACAACAAAATAAAAACAAGATTATTAAGATTTATTATTAAGATTATTGTAAGTGAAAATTTCTTGTTCTGTTGGCAGAGCATTTTGCTTCTTTCAAGAAATAAATTAGTAAAACTAGCAAAATTATCTAGCAATAAAACAAGATTTTTATTTTCCGTTTAAATTTGAGTTTGATTGGACATAAGCTTAATAAACTTATAATTGCTTTATTATAATTAAGAAAGAGTAGATTAAATTTGACTAAATGTATATTCAAGATATTTTAACTTGCTAATATACCTTTTTTATTATTTTGCAAGTAAAATTAATATTTTATTTGACTGTGTTTATTTTCCCTCAGTGTCTTAGATTAGCTGGGTGATATTTACTGTATCTTACGATACATTAAGTCATGTTCATATGGAAGATACACAGTGGAAGCAGGTTATCTGTAGATATGACTATGTATTCACACATTAAAAAAACATGAAATCCCTCAGCAAATAACAGGTGCTGTGTGAAAGGCAGGTGATCATTAATAAATGAAAACTTAAAGACGAGCGAGCAGTGTGTAGACAGATGGCCTGATACATTAATGTATGTTTGTGTAATGCACTGTAAAATACTGCTGTGGCTTGTTTTCTTTTTTGCAAGTATACTAGTTTGAGTTATTACTTCTGAAAGTCATTCCAAAAGACCATTTATTTATTCCAATGACATACATATGTGTAAGGAATGACTGTTTCGTAGGTGTGTGAAGTGTTCTTAAGTCATCTTGACTTGATTTTCTGTCAAGGCCAAGGTCGGAAAGCTTTATTTATTATTGTGAAATGCAGGCAGCGTACAGTATGTTCAGCTTAGGCGGCACGACGGCTTACTGGTTGGTACTGTCGCCTCGTACCTCCAGGGTTGGGGGTTTGAATATCACCTCCAGTCTGTGTTTGTTTGTGTTTGTGGGTTTCCTCCCAAGGACATGGGGTGTAGGAAATATGTCTAAACTATATGAATGTGTGTGTTTGTGTGCACTCAAAGTTTATACAGCATATATTGGATGGTTGGATAGATGGATGGATGGATGGGTGGATGGTATGGATGGATAAATGGATGGATGATGGATGAATAAATGGTTGGATAGGATGGATGGATGGATGGGATGGATAAATAAATAGATGGATGTATGGATGGATGGATGGATAAATGAATGGATGGCTAAATAGATAGATGGATGATAAATTAATGGATAAATGGGGGATGGGATGGATGGATAAATATATGGATGGGTAAATGGATTAATGGGATAGATGAATAAATAGATGGATAAATAGATGGATGGATGGATGGATGGATGGATGGATGATAAATGAATGGAAAAATGGGGGGATGGGATGGATGGATAAATAGATGGATGGGTGAGTGGATGGATGGATGGATGGATGGATGGATGGATGGATGGATGGATGGATGGATACATGGATTAATGGGATGGATGGATGGATGGATGGATGGATGGATAAATAGATGGATGGATGATAAATGAATGGATAAATGGGGGGATGGGATGGATGGATAAATAGATGGATGGGTAAATGGATTAATGGGATAGATTAATAAATAGATGGATGGATGGATGGATGGATGGATGGATGGATGGATGGATAAATAGATGGATGGATGATAAATGAATGGGAAAATGGGGGGATGGGATGGATGGATAAATAGATGGATGAGTGAGTGGATGGATGGATGGATACATGGATTAATGGGATATATGAATAGATGGATGGATGGATGGATAAATAGATGGATGGATGATAAATGAATGGATAAATGGGGTGGTGGGATGGATGGATAAATAGATGGATTGGTGAGTGGATGGATGGATACATGGATTAATGGGATAGATGAATAAATAGATGGATAAATAGATGGATGGATGGATGTTCAACTTGGCTGACAAATATAGATCTAATATCAGTTAAGTGGTGCATATCTTTTATTAAAGACACTAAAACTTAACCTACAAATGCCACATGTTTCTCCAAAAGAGGAAATCAAACAAAAGATTACAAAACAGTTTTGTTTGTGTTTTCTATGAGAGGGATGGACGATAAACGTAAATTCTTTTTAATGTTTGATTCATTTCATCGCCCTTCCATGCTGCGAATACTCTTTACACTCATGTCTGCACCTGTGTTTTATTATAAGAAATGTTATAAATGATAAAAGAAGTAGTTTTATTGGTGGCTTTTTTTTTGTTTTCCCCTGAACCTTGTGCCGTGATGTGTTTGTGTGGTGTGTGTTTGTGTGCAGAGCGCCCAGCTGAGTCGGATAGTGAACAGTCTGATGGCTCCTCTGAGTGACTCGCCCTTACACTGTCCTGTAGCTAAAAGAGACAGCAGGTGCTGGAGAGGCTCAAGAAAAAGGCTCTTTAACAGGTCAGGACTACATACTGCTCTCTTTATGTCTCAGCATGGTGCAGGTTTCACACACAGCTTTTAAAGGATCTCTAAGTCAAGGACCGGTGAGGGCCGTTCCAGAAACTTCAGCTGGATTTGGCCTTCCTGAAGAGTACTGGCAGGGTTTAAGGGTGTGTTTGACAGCAAATTCAGAGAATTGTGGCAGCTTTGAGAAAACCTTTTTTATTTTTTATTTTTTTTAAAGAAGCTGTTAAAATATTTGTGTATTGTTTGTCACAAGGGTGCTAAACAGCACAAATGACATTTTTTTATATCAGTGTGCATTTTGTATACTTTTTTGGTTAAATCTGCCTGCAGTTGTGTTTGCCACCAGGTAAATCTTTAGTATTTTAGTATTAATAATAGTTTTAGTTGAGTTTTAATTGTGTGTTAAAAAAACTTGAAACCAGGAAATTCAAGGGAAAAATGTGTAGTTTTGTTGCACAGAGAACCTTTTTAATGACAGTTTGTCAAAGAGGCAGCAAAGTGGGCTCGGAGCTCCAGGGTCGAGGGGTCGATTCCCACCTCAAGTCTTTATGCATAAAGTTTGCATGTTTTCCACGTGCCTGATGTGTTTTTCCTCCACATACTCCTTTTTACCTTCCACAGATTAGGCTAATTGGCATTTCCAAATTTCCTGTGTCTGAGTGTGTGTGCTTATGTTCTGAGATGGACCGGCACTCTGTCCAGTGTTCGTCACCTCGTACCCCGAGTCCTCTGCTCCAGGCTTCTTGCAAGCTTGCAAAAGATAAGCAGGGTATGAATGAGTGAATGAGTTTGTTAAAACAGCATTAGACAATCCAGGAAAAAAAACCCTCATTTTTATAGCATCATCAGCCTCCTGCTCAACAGATGATTCCTTCAGGCCATTATTATTATTATTATCATATTGCGGTTTTGCTTTCTGTCCAGCATACACACAGTTCCTCTATGAGTTTCTTATTTTGGAGTGCCTTGACTTTCATAGTTCCCTTTTAATTTATTAATGACATCATGGGCACTTTTCAGTTCTTCAGTCAGCTGCTTCAGATTAGCTCATGTTATTTGAATGTTCAAGCTTCTACCACTAAGTTCTGTCTCCTCCATTTCAGATTTTTTAAATTATTAAATACTAACTTAAAAATAGAACAAATACTGCTACTGTTAATAATAATAATAATAATAATAATAATAATAAAAACTATTAAATAAGGAATAAGGAAATGTCAGGTGTCATGTTGTCTTCCGGTTTTAGTCAGAAGGGTTATTTGTGTCTGAAACACTAGTGTTTAGACTCCTGAGAGAAGTCATGAAGGTATGTGTCACAGTTTCGTCCATGACGGGTACACTCCCTAACATTTCGCTCCTTCTCACACTGGAGAAACCGAAACTAACGAGGTCATTCATCACTGCGGGCGCCCCACTGACAGGAATGTGAGGGGGCGAGGCTGCAGGATACCACACAGCTGGTGGCACATCTTCATTTAAGGCCTCTGATTCTCTGTTACCAGATAAGAGGCGGTTAGAGGGCCGGTTCAGGGGCTCAGACAAACAGACAGACGGACAGACAGGCAGACAGAAATACAGACAGGCAGACAGAAAGACAGACAGACAGACAGACAGACAGATAGATAGATAGATAGATAGATAGATAGATAGATAGATAGATAGATAGATAGATAGATACTTTATGGATCCTAAAGGAAATTCCATATATTCAGCTACAATAGAGGGACAGTAACACAAAGACAGGTTCTAGATGTGATTGGACAATGTATCTGATGCAAGCCATGCTGGGAGTGCTTTGTATTCTTTTTCATGCTTCAGCACTGAGGGGTGTTTTTCACCACTTGGCAGCTTGCCAAGGGTCACACGAAATATAATTGGCCCCTTTGGCCTCCAAGATGAACTTGCTGCCAATGCACTTGAGAGTGCTCCCTCAGTTTCATGGCCACCTTTTCGGCCTGCCGCTGCCACATCACACCAGCCATGTGCTGGACTCGGCTCCTGACCCACACTGTCACACTTCCTCCATTCTCCTCACTTCGTTTCTATTTCCACTCTTCCTAATTCTCTATCTCACTGTTCATTTTTTACTTTATTATTAATTACACAACAATTAATGCTGACCGAGTAATCAGATAGAATGAAAGGGAATTCCATGTGTGCTGATAATAGACAGTAACAGCACTGAGACATTATTTTCCTATAGGTATCAAACTGTATTACAGGAGTTCTCATAACTGCCTGCTGAAAAAAAAAACACACATTCAAAACCAGTCACAGAAGCACTTTCAGCAAGAGCACACATGTGAGAACGTTATGTCTTATTTAAAAAACAGTTTATATTAATAATAATACCCTATTGGTTGTTCTGAATTGTCTCTGAACCATCCGCATTCTTTTATTTATGGCTACAAAGCTAACAAGCTCCTAACACAAGGCTGAATCCCACATCGCTCTTCAACTTCTGATTAAGGGCACTACTTAGTGTGTGGAACAAGGGATGTACTCCATACATAGCGCACTAGCTTTACATTTAACGCAGTTGAGGATTCGACCCCGGAACCCAGAAATTAACAGAACTGAAACTTACAGGATTGTCCACCAGGGTTTATTCTCCTCACCTTTTGGCTACACAGTACTGGTAAGAATTTAAAACTTTAAAACTTTCACCCCTGTTAATTAAACTAACTGTCAGTCACCAGCTCTGCCAGTCGCGGTCAGTTAGTTCGATCAGGAGTGGAACGATATGTGTTGGTGGAGCAAAATAACTGGTTAAACAAATAAACATACAGTATCATAATCTGGTCGTGGGCACGAGGGTGCAGCTCTTGTGATATTCATCACACCAGCACTCCCTCACATGTGATATCGCTTAATTATATAAACACGATTTTTGATAAAGACCTCGCCTCGTGTCTGTGTGTCTGTGATGCTTCCCGAGTCAAACTCTTACAGTGTGATATTCAGATAAGGAATTCCTCGAGTTCAGTGAACTGAATGTTCTCCTGTCCCGCCATAGCTGAATATAAACATGTGGTCTAAACACAGGAAGTGTGGCAGCTGTAGCTCAGCTGAAGATCTGGGACAGTAGAGGAAACACGTAGACAGCGTTTAACTGTTTTATAAGTGAACTAATCAGCAACAGGTTGGTGTGATGCAACCTGATCCAACAGCACATCCGAGGTCTTTTATTCTTTAGAGTGCAGTGATTTGCCAATGATGCATATTATTTTTTATTTATTTGAAGAATTACGTCATACTTATCCAATACTGTTTATACAAAAGTGTTTTAATCCTATTTTTATTAGTTTAAACTATAGTTTATATAGTTTACAGCTGAAGATGCTGCAGACTTTCTGTTAGTATTCACAGTGACAGGCTACAGTAACTGGAGGCAAAATAACTCCCTCAACATTTTAATTATCTAGCTAATAAGTTTCGTCAGGTTGTATTTTAACATCGGATAAAATGTTTTTTTATTCTTTGGAAGTTAATAAGACAAAAAACTTGTTTTGTGATGAAAGAGAAACTGGAGGCTCCTTTAAGACTGTATTTTTTTTTTCATTCAATAACGATGCATTCCCTTTTTTTTATTAGTAATACATTTTGCAGATTTGTGATTTATCTCCCTTTTTCTCATATAGCACTGAGACAGACGTGATTCTGCACACCGGCTCCACGAGTACAAGGAAGCCAGGCGAGAAGAAGAGGAGGCGTGTGTGTTGCCGAGGTCAGCTCCCGTCTCAGGTAGACGTCATTCCTGGGTGTGCACGGACACGCCCTTTGCTGACCTATCACAAACCCCGCCTCTTCGCTATGGACCAATCGGCAGTCACACAGCAGGTCAAGCAGATGTTCTCTCACTGTGTGTGTTTGTAATTTAAAGCTTAGTGAAATGCGTTCCTATTAATAATCTAAATCTTAGCGGATAAATACAGAGAATGTAGATCCTTGAGGAAGTGTTATTATGTTAATGTGAAATCTTACAATACACAGTATCCTCTTGTTTTCTCGTTCCTGGTTTGCTTTTTTTGTTTCTTTTTCTGGACCTACCAGGTTGGTTGTTGGTTGGTTTATTGTATTTATCTTTTAGCAACATGGCACATTTAAAGATAAAGAATAAAACATGGCAAACATTAGAAGAAAAAAAATGCATGTGCAGCATTTACAAAATGAGACTTTTTACATACAGTTTGTTTAAAGTTCAATTTTGACTCAATAATCACAGGGCTCAGTTCGAAAGTATTTATGAGATCGCACATTAATTCATAAGAGTAACTTCTTTTGTGTGTGGTTTCCTCCTCGAATCAAAAAGCATATTTGTAGTCTTGGATATGTTTAGCTGGAAACAAGACTCATAATATCACTACAAAAATGTCCAATTACCGTGTCGTTATCGGTTTCCTCATTTTCATAATGCAGGCTAACACCAACAGAATTATCTGCACACTTAATAACTGTCCTGTCGTCATATCTACGATGAATGTAGATGAGGAATAACTAAGGTGACAGCACACACCCCTTAGGGGAGCCGTTAGAAAAGCACCCCTGGTCTGACAGGGTGCCGTTTGCCCTCACTCTCCTACAGTATTTGGTAAAAAGTCAAGAGTCCAGCACACCAGACTGATGCTTAAATCAAACCGTTTGAAAAAAGTCCTTACTGATGTGGAGTTGGATTGTATTCAAAACAGAAAAAAAAACAATAAAATCTAACTTAAGTCCCATTTCCATCCAGATGTTTAAAAAGCAAGTTAAGTGGGTGTAGCATCTTCCTCTCCTCTATGCTCAGGGTCAAGTGCATGCTCAGCTTGTCTCAAGATTTCTACAGCGTCCTTCCAAAGTTTGGGAATGTGCTGCAACTGTAAGGAATTATAAAAAATAAAATAAAATGAAGAACAGGGCTCAGTTCTTTTGCATGAGATTTAAGATATTTTGCTTATTTATTTTTAAAGGAAGGATTTTTCCACACTTAATTACATCTAGAAGTAAATGTAAAAGTTCTGATTGTCTTTGCGTTCCTGACTCTCTGAGTCTCAGAGTTTCTTTACTGAAATGACAGACAAAACAATTAAGATCATTAGCAAGTTCAATATCTAAAGTTATAACAGTCTAAAGTGAATTGATTGTTTCTTCTCCCCTGCTGTGCTTTTTATACTTGACCACCCTGAGCCAAGATTATTTGAACAGCTTCTCCAGCTTAAATGTGGAGTTCACTTTAAATTCCTGATTTCAGCTGTGTTGTAGCTGTGCACATACAGTATCAGAAGAAATCCCAATAATTGACCAATAGTTTATTATTGGCAAAAATTCTGACTTGTTTACATGGGACAATCATGTCCCTGCAAAAGGCAATATAGGAACATGTTACTTCTCTCCACGAGTCCAGATCCTCACCACAAGACTGTTTAAACATGCCCCAGTCAGTACAGTCATAGCACTCCTTTAGATAGAAGACACTTCCTTCAGTATGGTTCTTTATTTTCTTGGTCTGCACTGTCTCTCAGGTTAAAAGAGCTAAAGCAATGATTATAGGCACAAAGCTTACATCATGTAAAGTGCTGCATGTCTAATAATCTAAACAAATGTTCATAAAGTAATTTCAAACCATTTTTTATATGTTTTAGCATAAAGCTACACTTTGTTGTTTCTGATGTTTCCTCTTTCTCTCTCTCTCTCTCTCTTTCTCTCTCTCTTTTTCAATAGGGAGCAGATCCCTCATCCTACCGGTTCTCGAGCTCTGTTTCTTGTGATCAGACGAGTGTGTGTTCAGGCCCAGATTACTCCAACAGCACTAACAGTACAGCCATCACGATTAATAGATTCTCTTTATAGTAAAGCTTGTTGCACTTAAACATAACGCTGATAAATGCACATATTAAAGTGGTCTTGTACAGGCGTAGAGTAACTGAAGGGTAGAGTAGATGGAAATTCACAGGCACTCGAGCCTCCATGTGGTCACGTGACAATCATCAGACACTGGAGCCGAATCAGAAACCATCAGCCTGACATTGTAAGGACGGCACTTTAAGTAGATGATGAGCAGCGCGACAGACCCGAAAGCGATGAAGCCACTCGGCCGAGTCGGGAAAAACGCCTTCAAGATGATTACATTTACATTTAGCCATTAATCCGATGGCATAGTATGTGCAGAACCAAATGTGCAAATGATGTGAAAATACAATGATAGCATGACTAATGGGGATCCAGTAGGTCAAAGATTATATGCTAAAGGGGAAATAATTAGAGTAAAAATGAACAAAGTCAGAATGAGGACCTGGGAGACTGATTAATGAATAAATCTTGCTGTAGGGAACATTATCCTAGTTAAGAAGAAAAGACTATTTAAATGCAAACACTGTAACGCCCCGGGATTGCTAATGTGTGGAGCATAAACCCGTTTTGGTGAGGTCAGAAATGAACACACCTGTTTGAACACTAATAATCCTCTGGCGGGGTGAAATTTTCCGTAAACTTTGAGCCAAAAAATGTGCTTATGCAACTAAGAAACTATGCTGTAGTGCAGAGAGAAAAGCAAAACAGCATTTTTCTGCCTTTACGCACACCTCCTGTCTCCCTTCTAATAACCCAGATGTGTGGATGTGCACTATTATTATTATTGCCATCGTATTTCAACAGACACCAGTACTATACTACAGAATTCATTATTTTATCAGTAACTGTGAATACCGGGGTTTCTTGAACTTATGTCTCAAAGTAGTCATTAGCTTTACACATACTTACTGTAACATTTGGACATACCATACTACTGCATGTTACAGAATATTACAACCACTACTTTTACAACAGAACTTTCTGCTCGTGTTTCTATTGAGTCTTTGCTATTTTCGTCCTGTTCCACAGAGAGCTCAGTGCCCCAGAGCGTCCATATGGCTTTTTTCAAACAGGACTGGCTCCAACCGTCTCGACCCGGCAGTCTTCTCTCACCCGGACTCAACCCTGCAGGGAAACACACTCCCTCCATATTCAGTAAGAAACAACTGAAAATTAAGCAAACTATAGAACATTTAGTCTTTAATTCAATTTAAAGACGATTGTCTCCCCTAAAAGTAGCCAGTCAGTTCGGACACGACTTTGACATTAGCAGTGTCACAAACCAACAATGTGTAGAATCCTAGTGTACTGTAGAGTCCTGGTGCGTCTTTTGGAGCAAAAACAGTTCATCATCAGGTAGCAAACTGGTTATCTGGTGTTGTTTCTCAGTAAAACTTTATTCCCTTCTGTTTGTGACTGAATCGAACTGAAGAGAAAACACGCATTTCTAAAAAAAAGAGCGATCAGTACAAATCCATGCTCCTGTTGTGTTTCCCTTTAAACCAGAGTAAATTTCCTGTGACATGCAATTGGACAAATAAAAACTGGGGGAAAAAAATAAATTCTATAGCTACCAAATACAGGTAGTACCCGACTTACGAACAAGTTCAGTTCCGGGAGCACATTTGTAAGTCGGATTTGTTCCTAAGTCAGACAAAGTGAGTCTTATACGCCTTTGACACGAATATACAATATAAAGCATACCAATCAACTTGACTAAATCTTTCCCCACACTGCCATCATGTGGACACAAATCGTTATCGCGCTTAAGGAAATTAATCTCAGAGTGAAATGTGAAATACAACAGTGTTGTCTCTGCGCCTTTAAATCGTGAGGGGAATCCTGGACGCCAGTTTGTCTCAGAGCTATTACAGCTATTACAGCTATATAGTGAAATAGTAATGTAGTGGAAATAGTAGGGGCGCAACAGATTTTTTTTTTATCCAATGTTTAAATAAAACCTTAAAATAAAATACACAACACTCAATTTTTACATTAATTTTTTACATTAAATATGAGCCGAGATGACTCTTATTCAACTTTTTTCTGATGATGTGGGGATGCTTTTTTCATTCACTCCTGTAAATTATTTAATAGTTAAGTAATACTCATTGAACTGCTTTTTATAACATTGACCTGAAAACATGTGTCTCGGGCAGATAATGAACAATCAGGTTAATTTTGGTGAAAGTATGTACATGTTCAGTATACAGTAATAATTAAATACAGTATGAGCTCTAGTACTGATATTATTTGGGATCGTTTTCATCAAAGCAGGTGGGGTTTCAGCACTGCATCAGATGGGATTTCAACAGTGTGACCTGGCAACCCTGTTGAGCACAGAGCATGTACTAGAGCAAAAGTATGAGCGAGCGAAAAATATAATTTATGTTCATGCAATAAACAAGAGTTTTTTTTGCTCAGGAATAAGGCCCAAATATACCATAAGCATCAGTAAATCTCAATTTTGCGCTACAATGGTTTTACAGTCGAACCCCAGGGAGAGATCTGTATAGCTCACGGTTTAATATTGGCATGCATGTACAGTAAACGACTTGGAATCCAGAATACAGGGATGTTAGGGATGTTTTAGCTGTAAATCTACAGTACAAGATAACCAATGCAATGTGAGAAAAAAGCAGCAAACTTCATAAATTTTGTATTAAGAATGACAGAACATTGTGTAGATTCCAGGGGTCAGCAAGGACTGGATAAGTTTTTTTTAATTATTATCCCTTTTAAAATCATGAGTGAAGCAAGAACAGTAATTATAATGAATACACATTCATCATATTGATATTGATGTTCTCTCAGTAAATAGAATTTATCAGGATTTATTTATACGCCATAGAGTAGGATGAGTGTGTCTCTTAAAGTGTGTTAAGGTCAAGATGATCCAAGTGTTTAGTTAATGCTGGGTTTTCAGATGCGAGTTGATTTCACAGCTGTTCTATTTGCACAGGCACCAAGAAAGCACTTGTTTCTCTCTCTCTCTCTCTCTCTCTCTCTTTGTCTCTCTTTCCTTCTCTGTCTCAGTTAAACACACACACACTTACTGAGTCATTCACCCACTCTGATCATTAATCAGTAATCACTGCCTGAGAAATATCCTTGATGTTTGGCATCAAGTGGCACCTACAGTATGCACATCCATTTTAGTCAATAGTCCCTTGTTTTGTTTAAACTAATTACACCTTGTAGAGCTCATAAGTTAAAAATCAGCCTTTTTAAGTTCTTTAAAGAGAAGAACAATTTTTATTAATGATATCCGTAATGTATATAAGCTTTTCAAATTCAAAATCAATCCCGTTTCTTTCCTTTTGTATAAAAACACAGCTTTGGATCCTCCAAAAGCAGACACTCCTCCATCCTGTGGAGGAAAAGATCCGACTTTCCGTAAACGTTACACGAACATGTAACCACACTGTAGTATATAACACACATTAGAACAAGTGCAATAAAACGGACCTGTTGCTCGTCCAGAACTGTTGTCAGAGCTGCTGTTATACAGTAAGTATGGAGTAACACAGTCCAGACTGTTCTGTGGTGCCGCATGACGCACACATGGACGGAATCATTTTCTTATAACAGCAGCTCTGGAGTGTGTTATTCTGCTTATATGACAGCGATTTGCTCACAATTACAATGTTTAATATACAGCATCAATGTGTGAAACTAAGGTCATCTAAACAGTTTAGAGCTGGTTATAATGTTGAGAAACATCCAAAAGACAAATGAGTTCCTGTTCTCACTTACGTTTGTTAGACAGCAGTTATGATAAACAGTCTTTCCCTTAGCAGTCTCTCTCTCTCTCTCTCTCTCTATCTCTCTCTCTCTTCATGTCAGTGTTAAAGTCTATAAATATGTCTCCTAACAAAGAGACAGTCTCACTTTAAAAAAAAAAAAATAAATTTTGTTTCAAAAATAGGTTAGTATTTGTTGTGTGTTAGTTCGTCCCTATGTATGAGCTGTTACTATAGAAACGATAACTGTAAAAACGATACTTTACCGTTTTTTTCCTAACCAATCAGATTCACCGATCATTCATTGGTGTGGTCTTTAAGGAATAAATCAAATAAATATAAAAAAAATAATAATAATTTGGGTGGTATAGAGGTTAAAAGTGTGGCCTTGTACCTCCAGGGTCAGGAGTTCGATTCCCGCCTCAGGGTCTGTGTGCGTAGAGTTTGCATGTCATGCTTGGTGGGTTTCCTCCGGTTTCTTCCCACAGTCCAAAGACATGCAGATTAGGCTAACTGCCGTTGACCAATTGCTTGTACAGTAGTCGGTGAGTAAGGTGTGTGTGCTTGTGTACCCTGAGATGGATTGCTACCCCGATTCATGCCCCGAGTTCCTTGTGATCGGCTCCAGGCCTCCCGTGACCCTGAACAGGATGAGCGAATGAGGTGTAGAGAACGAGTGAGAGAGGGAAAATGAAACGAAATTGGAGAATAATATTGAATTAATCTAAGGGTAATTTTGGATGACAGGAAAATATAAATTTTGCTATCAATCAAACTCGTTTATTTGGGGGAAAATGTGTAAAGATAAAATTTTGTTCTGTTACAGATTGCACTCATAAGCTTCAGGCTGCACAGATGAACATCAGAGCAACACCGTCTCAGAAGACGCCCGCGCAAACCTGCAGACGGACAGGGAAGAGACGACACCAGCGGCGGGCAGACATCGGTACGACTCGCTCCGTGTAACACCGTGCATCAGATCAGTCACTGGTTACACACCAAAGTGGTTTACTGTCGGACAAAACATGGTGAAAAAATACAATTTTAGCACCATTTAACACCATTTTTCATAATACTTAACGCTTCTCATCTCCCGATCCATGCTTTGTTTTTTGGTAAATATACATACACGTTTATATTTTTATCAGTAAAAAGAAACACATGCTCTTTTATGCTCTTTTATGAAATCTTTCAAATATCTTAACTTTTCATTCAGATGAAACTTGACCAATTTAAATTTCACATAAAAGGACATAAACCTGAAAAAGTGTATTATTCTAAGATGCAAAAGTGTTACAATATTACAACAAAAGTTTGACATGGACATAGAGATTGTTTTTGCGTTTTAAGCTTTTACCAAAAAACAATTCAAGCAGGGCGGCACAGTGGTGTAGTGGTTAGCACTGTCGCCTTGCACCTCCAGGGTCTGGGTTCGATTCCCGGCCAGGCTCGATTTCCGTCT
>JAQMYI010000036.1:32017382-32027557 GCA_030014275.1 Clariallabes melas | reverse complement strand
TACTTTTATGTATGATTTGAAATAGTAAAAACGGGATATGAGAGAATATATAGATAGATAGAGAGAGAGAGAGAGAGAGAGACAGAGAGAGACAGAGAGAGAGAGACAGAGAGAGAGAGAGAGAGACAGAGAGAGAGAGACAGAGAGAAAGAGAGAGAGAGAGAGATTTTCTGTGGATGCTGTAACACACAGGAAATGGACCAAGAGTGTATCCTGGGAACTCACACACACACACACACACACACACACACACACACACACACGCATGGAGCCAGAATCAGGAGCAGAATTCTTTAATAAAAATAAAAACACATTTTTTTTAATGATTTCTTTAGCAAATTCTTTCCGGTGACTCAGCGATGTGGAGCTCTTACACACATGACCTCTGACCTCTAGCTGCGTACGGTCAACTTCACACACAGGAAGTCACACAGACCCTAGACTTCCTGTACAAGCACTTCCCCTGAGAGCACTGTTGCTAGGCAACGGGGAAACATGGACGCTTAAGACCGCCTTGCTGGGATTTAACTGTAAATCAGACTGGGGGTTTAGGTAGCGCAGACACACACACACACACACACACACACACACACACACACACACACACATGTATATGTATAAGGGGACGTTCTATAAACATGGCAGCACACACACATGTGTGTGTGTGTGTGTGTGTGTGTGTGTGTGTGTGTGAGCATGGATTACATAAAGTATACACCAAACTGAAAGAAAGAACAAAAGAAGAATGAGAGACAGATAAATGAGGAAGATAAATGAGGAAAAAAAGATTATTTACATAAAATGAATAAAAAAAGAAAGAAAGAACACTAGAAGAAGAAAGAAAAAATACACCTATAAAGTACAAAATGATAAAAGAAAGATAAATACCAATAATAAAGACCAACAAAAAGAATGGAAGAAAGATACAAAAAAGAAAAAAGGAAGAATAAAAAACAAGAAAGAAAAATAATAAAAAACAAAATAACAAGAATAGATAAAAGCACCAAGAAAAGACATAAATACAACCAAAGGTAGAAAGCAGAAGAGAGACATAACATTATGAAACAAATCGATCGCTCGAGTGATTATTGGTTAAAGAAAGTGAAGTAAAGAAAAGAAGAATACAGAAGAAAGAAAGAAACAGGAAGAAAAATATCAAATAGAAAAAAGAAAGAACAGAAGAAAAATGCAGAAATGATGGACGGGAAGAAACACAAAGAAGAAAGAAGAAAAGAAGCGGAAGATGTTGTGTGGAGAGAGTGGAGAGTCCTGTCGCTTGAAGGTTTCTGTAACGAGATGTTTCTTTCACTTTTACACGGAAGGAGTCTCCAGCGTCAACACTCTGGCAACTGCGTCGTCATGGCAACGAGCAGCGCTAATGCTGTAGCTGATAGCAGAAAGTGACGACACACAGAGACACCGAGACGCATCAGGATACAATAGGAGCTCTGACCGAGGGAGAGAGGGAGAGAGGGATAATCATGTGGATGGAGAGAGAGAGAGGAATATTCTAAGATAAAGAGAGAGGTAAAGTTTTAGTCTGCTAAACAGAAACAGCAAGGAAGGAATAAAAAGGAAAAGAAGTGGATAAGGAAAGGAAATGAGCGGGAAAAAACCTGAACATAGGAGAAAATAGAGGTCACATGACTCACACTTCTGGATCAATCTAAAAAAAAGTGACATGGGACCCGAGTCAAGTTTTGCGAGATCTCGACTCTTCTGCGTTTTTGGTGTAGATTTAGTCCAGCAGGTGGCAGTAATGACGAACTTGATCCTTTTTTTTCAACATTTTTTTTGTTACTGATTTTTTTTTACCCTTTACTCATGTCCTGTTAGTGGCTCCGTAGGACTTAAAGATATCAAAATAGGAGGATAAAGAAAGAAATGGAATGAAAATTGATGGGAAAAAATGGCAAGAAATGAAAAAATAAAAGGAAAGAACATGAAAGAAAATTGGTGAAAAAGTGAAGAACACAAAACATAATTTTTTTTTTTTTTTTGTAAATTCACTGTAAATAAATGAAAAAAATAAAGGTGGAGAAAAGAAATGAAAAGAACTAGAAAGTGAAAGTGAGGAAAGGAAGAGAAGAGAAAGGAAATGAGATGGATGAAAGTGAAGGAAACGTGCTGTAATGTAAAAAAATCAAGGAAGGGAAGTAATGAAAAGGGAAGAGGAGGAGGAAGAGATGAAAAGGAAACGTAAATGTAAATAGAAAGTAAAAGTCTAAAAGTTTAAGGGGGCAAGAAGTGGATGAAAAGGAAGTTAAAATGGGAAAGTGATAGAGGAAAAACGAATGAAAGGAAAAGAAAGAAACAAAATAGAAAGTGGGAACAGAGAAGCGAAACGGGAAAACTGGGAAGTGTGGGAAGGGATAAAAAATGAAGGAACGTACAGTGATAGAAATTAAATAAAAAATGTAAATGAGAGAGGGATAAAAACGAAGAAGAAATAAAGGAAAGATAACTGTAACTGTAGGAAATACAAAGAAACACAAATACAAAAACAAGGATAGAGAGAGAGAGAGAGAGAGGAAGGAGAGATGCTGAGATGGCTCTGAATGAGTGAGGGAGGGACGGAGGACGAGAGGAAGCAGAGACCGGGGCGGGCGTGTCCCTGTGCTGGAGATCAGAGCCACAGATCTGCCTGGGACACGTCAAGTCCAATCTCTCTGATCAGACACAGTGCTGCTGTAACACACCCCGAAACCACCGCAGAGAGAGAGGCAGAGAGAGAGAGCGAGAGAGAGAGAATAAAGAGGAAGAAAGACAAAAATAAAGCGGAAAACGTTAGAAAGAGAGAGAGGGAAAGAAAGAGAAACAGTGAGGGAGAGGTTGAATGAGAGATATAGATGTAGAGAGAAAAAGAAAGTGAAGAGAGAAAGAGAGGAGTGAAAAAGAGTTAGAGAGCAAAGAAAAGAGAGAGTGAGAGAAAGGGTGTGGGACGAAAAGAGAGAAAACAGGGGAAAAAGTGAGAGAACAAAAGAAAGAGAGAGAGAGAGAGTAGGGGAGAGAAACATAGTGAGGAAGAAAGAAAAAGAGAGGAAGAGAGCTGCTGTATAGAACGAGAGAAAGAGGGATGTAGAAAGAGGGAGAGAGATAGAAATAGAAATAGAGTGAAGGATGGTGGCCTGTACATACGGTGGTTTTGGGAGCAGTGTGAGTGTGAGCGCGTGTGTGTGTGTGTGTGTGTGTGTGTATTTTGGTTGCTCTCTCAGTGCTGTAGCATGACAAGCTCACAGTTCAGCACGAGCAGACTCAGCACCATCTGCTTCCTCTCCCGCAAAAACACATCAGATACCACGACTGTAAATCTCAGTAGCGCTCTCTCTCTCTCTCTCTCTCTCTCTCTCTCTCTCTCTCTGAGTCTCTCACTCATCTCTATATGAGGAGAGAGAACTTCCTCAGAGGTCCTGCTGTACGCATGTTGTTTCTGTTTAAGCATGGCGGTCTCTCAGCTGTCTCTATGTGTGTGTGTGTGTGTGTGTGTGGGACCGGGATGCCTCAGGAACGAGGCTCAGAGACCGCCGAAGCTAATTTCGATGCAGCAGAATTTCTCCAGAATCCCATAATGACATCCTGAAGAGACCGAGTGGAGACCGCAGCAGAGAGCCAGGCTGGAGGTCTGAGCTTTTCTAGACCTGCCTCCTGCAGGACGCCTTATTAATGATGTTAGTGATGTTCTGTGTGGAGACCTTTGGGACACAGTGAATCTATGCTTTAACACTTCTGCTTTAACATTAGATCCATAAACATCAAAACTCTCAGTGGTTTACAAACCCACCGGTGGGGGCACAAGCGATGTTCCTGATAACAGTGAAAAGAACGTATACGGACGAGGGTGCGCTTTCAGCCGTCTCGGTCTCCGTGATATCTTTCTGAAACGCGTCGCTAAAATGAATGATCATCGACTGATTATCTGGTTAGAATGTAACAAGTGTGCGATATATTATCCATCCAGTATATGGTCAATTCTCAGATTTAAACTTGTGGGATGTGATCCTGGTGTGCGGTGGTTCGTACACACCCAGAGTCAGGGGCTCCAGGATGCACTATGGGAGGAAGGCGAGCCTGCGGAGGAGGCAGGGTGATGCTCTGGGAGATGTTCTTCTGTGAAACCTCGTGTCCAGGTATTCAGTGGATGTTACTTTGACCTGTTCCGCCCACCAGAAACGTTTGTTACGCACCTCCAGAGTCCATGCCTTGATGACTCAGTGAGATTTCGGAGGCACAAGGAGGACCTACACAGTATCATACAGGTGGCTTTAATGCTGTGGGTGAGCAGTGTGTGAGTGTGTGTGTTGTGAGAGTGAGGGCGAGGAGGTCATGTGTGGTCGATGAGTCACGGTAGGAAAGGCGCTTGTTTTGAGTGGAGAGAAAATGCTGACGTCTCCAGAGGCAGAGAGAGAGAGAGAGAGAGAGAGAGAGATGACTTTTCCCAGATCTTCTCTCCAGCATGTCTTCTTGTTCTTCTTACTCCTCATGAGTCACTCTGCTTCACCTGTTGATGGTGAAATCGGGTCACTTTCAGCACCAGTACACCGCCGGTCTTGCCCCGGTCTAGCAGAGATGATGATGATGATGTAATACAGGTTTACTGAAATATTATGCAAATGATGTTGATTTTTGCATCAGGAGATTTACCACATCACGAATCTGTGCCATAAAAAGATCCAAGACGATGTTTTTATAGATGACTAGATGTGCCCGCGACTTTTTTGCACACCCATAAGCGCGTTTTATGAGATGCACTAATGATTTTTTTAAAGGTCGATTTTTTTTTTTATGATATAAAGGCGTTTTCCATTTAATTTCAAAGTAGCATATCTTTCCTTCGCGTGAGCCGATTGCGATGAAACAAAGCCTATATGTTACCTCAAGCTCTGACAAATAAACCTGTGAAAACCCCATTAAAATGTATTCAGTAGTTTGTATGAGATGCGTGCACAAACAAACAGACAGACAAAAATTCCAAAAACCATCTCATCTTATGTCCCCTAAATAATTTTTTCACAAATATCTTCATTGTACAGACACGGCAACTGTTCAGTTTTGTTATATGTAAGATGTTCTTGTTAATCAGCACAAAGTCTATCACAAAAGTCAAAATAAAGATAAAATAAAGAATAAAGAACAAATAAAGAGACAGTGAAAGCGCTCAGAGTGCTCCAGAAAGAGGTATTGAACTGGATGATTTCTTTTCTTTGAGGTTCTTCTCTTAAACACACACATTTTGTATCTATAGTTTGTATCTTTAACTTTGAAATGCACATAAATCATAAATATAAATCTTTTCTCTAAGGTAATTGCAGTCCATTTACTTAACATGATTTAAAATTTAAAGATCCACATGAAGGTTAAAGTGACCGATACTCCACCTCAGCTCCCTCCTGACGTTTTAATATAACGTGAGTGCATGGATTACTCCATCACACGCCGGTGCCAAACCTGTACACAGTCAAAGAGACTTTTATTATGGATCCTAAACTGTATAATATACACTTACTAGTATGATGATGATAAAATATTAACGATGCCAAACTCCATTCCACAGGAATGCATGTTAGAAATTATTTCTGGTCCCTTTTGCCTCAATAATCAAACACACTACAGCTTTGAGATCTGGCAAGTTCTTTATAATTGTATTTAATTAAGCCCTTAGGACAGATTTTTAAGAATACATGGAAATAAATATTTATAATGTTATGTAATGCGTCTTTATTTCTTAAACTCGTAAAACATTTCCAATGAAGCAGGTCAGGGTTACAACGCTTAATGAAAATCTTCTGTAACCAACGAGATGGACCGCTAAACATTAATACGTTTAAAATTGCACACACTCTTTTATCATCATTGCAGCTGAATATTAAACAAAGAGGAAAATCAGCATGAGTTTTGCAGCCGATAAAGGACAGAAGTAGCTTACGAGATTAAACCCTCAAGTACTGATGCTGGGCCCTTCATCTACTGCTGCTAAAAAAAAAAAAGTCCAGTATAAAAATGATTGACATTTACAGAAGACTTTAAACACAGTACGGAGATGAGACTCTTAGCCGCAGTTCAACATTTGAGCAACATTGGTGCAAACGTTTTAATGAAGGAAGGCCGTACATCCATGAATGACGATCTCGGCCGAGATGGCGCGGAGCCCACTACAGTCGTTCCCCTGAAAATTTAACGCCAGATCGTTAAAAAAATTAACGGATAACTTGTCGGAAATTTACTGACGAGGCACATCTGAGTCTGTGTGAACTCTACACACACTCATTCACCAACACCACTTGCACGTTACAGGAACTCAGCTTGGAGTTATTACCACATCCCCCATACAGTCCTGACCTCGCTTCAAGACATTTCCACATGATTGGAACTCCTTGGAGGCCAGCGTTTCAGACATGAAGCATGCAATCTGATCATGGTATCCAAGCACTAGTGAAACACTGTGATAAGTGCATTCGTCTTGCAGGGGAGTATATAGAGAAATACAGGGAGCTTTGTTTGTTTTTCTGCACAATTGAAAGTCCAAGTTTGACTTAAACACCCCTTGTAGAAATGTGATCTGTGTATAAGGAGGTAAATGTACAGTAGGTCGCTCTGGATAAGGGCCTCTGCTCAGTGCCATAAATCATGTAAATCGGTGAAGCTTCAAATGTAGTAAACCACCACATTGGCTATAAAATCTTTATAATAAGGTTAATGATGAGAATATCTGGGTAATGTATCAGAAAATTAATCCCTGTTACACTTATCTATCAGACGATCTGGCACCCTAAAGGGCTCCTCGGGTTAACCTTTTGGGAGAGCCCTTACAGGTTATATGCAGGAACCCTGTAACGAGTTTCCTGCACTATATTTCAGACTGTCTTTTGTATAAAAGTGTTTACACCCAGCGAGCCAGTGGAACCCCATAAAATGTTTCAGTAGTTATGTTTTATAGAGCAGCAGGCCAGCGTGCATGGGGAAATTACAGCTGGGATTTACAGCCAACTTCATGCAGTAGACAATTCAGGTCTCCGCGTTAATGTGGTCATTCATTTGACTGCTGCGGGAGGAAGCGCTACAGCTTGGCACGTGGCACCTGTGATTTGTAGTTTGCAGGCCTTGAGGTCAGTCTTGGCTCCTGCCTGTGCTTTGCTCTCCATTTGTTTTTACTTTAATTACATTTATAACCTTTGAGAGTCATAGCAGATGCACCAATACATACCGGGCCTTTATTTCTTTTGCTAGTAAATATCAATTTGGTGCCAAATAATGAAATAAAAGTCTTCAATACACATTATAGAACAACTTGTAGTTAAGCTAGTTCTAAAAATTACACTAACGGG
The DNA here is from genome assembly GCA_030014275.1 of Clariallabes melas. Taxonomy (NCBI): domain Eukaryota; kingdom Metazoa; phylum Chordata; class Actinopteri; order Siluriformes; family Clariidae; genus Clariallabes; species Clariallabes melas. The sequence continues at coordinate 32,020,235 of JAQMYI010000036.1, read as the reverse complement.
TAACAAATTAAAGGTCACATGTTCTGCTCTTTTTTAAACAAGCTTGAAGAGGAGTTGGTGGGGCAGTGGGTGGCTCAGTGGTTAATGTGTTGGACTACTGATCGGAAGGTTCCAGGTTCAAATCCCACCACCACCACCAATTTGCTCTTCTTGGGCCCTTGAGCAAGGCCCTTAACCCTCAACTGCTCATATGTGTAATGAGTTAAATATAAGTCGATCTGGATAGGAGCGCGGGGCAAATCAAATAAATGTAAGTTATATAGCTGCAAAATAATTGTGTTAATGTTTTAGCTCAGATCCTGGCTGCTTGATTTTTTTCTGTTTCACTCCTTTTCCAAATGTGCTGTTTCAGTGTCTGTAGCTTTAAATGTACTCCCTTCAGGCGCCCCTTTGTGGAAGTGCTTTCTTCTAGGCGATCAGAACACATGGACCGTAAATGTTGTTGATATTCAGGATGTTATCAAGCAGTTCAGAGTTTCCAGGCTTTTCTTACCCGCATTTCTGACAAACAAAATAAAAATGGAAACTAATATGTAGATTGTTAATTAATCAGTCCATCGAAAGGGTCTCTTGGTCCTGATTTGCTTGTTTAAGCCCAGGCCAAATAAAAAAAGGGGAAAGAACAAATAGAAGGGTTTTTTCCCTTTCAGACTGGAGACTTATCTGAACATCTAAAAAGATATTAAGTTCCCTTTTTAAGAAAAAGTGGTGGCTCCATTATGGTGTGAAAGGAAAGACAAAAGGTTCCGTCTACATGCCACCTGGCGACAGATATTCCCCACCCTGGAGGTATATCCCTAGTTTCTGTGGCAGTTCGACGGGATCTGAGCACTTGCATGAAGGACCTTGGTCAGTGGCAGCCCGGCAGCACCCGGGGCTTCCTGATGAGCAGTTCAGCATGTTACCCACCGATCCACCCCTGCCCTCCCATTGTGGTGTTGGCCAATTTGCCCATTTATCGTTATGGGTGTGGTCTATTTCAATATGACCCTGCCCCCATCCAAGCAGTACAGCTCTTTCATATGTACAGTAAGCATATTTTGTGAAAAGTGGTCACACGGTTCATGTCCACAGTGGATTGTGTCCTACAATGTTAGTATTTACACTGGGAACGTTAATCAGAATCAGCCCCTTAAATCGTTTCTCTCGAGTAGAAGCAGCAGGTACTGGATTTTTAAACCATGTCTAGACTACTGGGTTTAAATACGTGAGGAATAGAACATGGTGTAGTGGTTAGGACTGTGGCCTTACACCTTCAGGGTGAAGGGTTCGATTACTTCCTCGAGTCTGTGTGCATGGAGTTTGCATGTGCCTGGTGGGTTTCCTCTGGTTTCCTCTCACAGTCCAAAGACATGCAGATTAGACTAATTGGAGCTTCCAAATTGCCCATAATGTGTTTGTCTTGTGATGGATTATCATCTCATCCAGGGTGTACCCCGCCTCATGCCCCGGTGCTCCTGGGATGGGCTCCAATCCCCGGCGACCCTGTACAGGATAAGCGCTATAGAGAACGCATGACTCTGACTGGAGTAATCTTCGTCAGCATCCTACTAATTAATACATTTTTCTGCGTTTTAAAAAGAGCATTAGGAGGTTACGAGGGCTGCTTATTGCACATGACAAGCATGTGAAACTGCTGTCATGTCCTAATAAATGAAGATCTTCATTCTGATGGTTCTCCTGGACTAATGCCACGGTCATGGGATTATGCAAATGAATGAAATGTACAGTAAAATGTTTGTGGGACTCAGAGATGATAGTAGTACACTTTCTTTATTTTTAGCGCTGAGGGTTTGCGGTCTTTTTAGATATTGGTACCGAGTGGCACAGTTGCTGCGAGTCATCTTGAAGTGTTTAGCATACGCAAATAGAACAGCGCCGGTGCTTTTACTGCAAATAGGCAACTTGATTGCGAAGAACGAACAGCGTTTGTGCCGTAAGTACATTCTTATTCATATGAAAACTTACTCCTTAAACTCTTTCGCACTGAGACAACACAGGAAGTCTATCAGAGAGGGTCTAGGGAGCTCAGCTACATCCAGCATATCCACTGGTGGTTCTGAACATTCCGAAGCCAGGTGGTTGGACTGGAAAGGACAAGGTCGTGGGTGCAAATCCCATTAATGCCAAGGTGCCACTGTTGAACTCAACTGGAAATTGCTTTATGGGGAAAAAAAAAAAAAAAACATCTAGCAAATGCTGCTAGTTTGTTAGCATGGTCATTCCACACTTGACTGGTACTAGTAGTGCAACCACGGCAAGACAAGATAAGTAATAATGCCTAAGTGTTGTAACCATGGTTTATTCCTGGGGTAGTACTTTCAAGGGTGCATTTTCTTTCTCCATTTTCTCCCCAAATTTGTTTACCTATAGTACCAGCTCTTTCCCACCAGCCGGCTCTCCCTTATTACATCACGGCTACGAGCTGGAGAGCATGAAGGCTAAAACATGCACCTTGGGGCAGCGTAACACACTCAGATGAAGGTTTTATCCAACTTCTTTCAGACACCACAAACCTAAGAGGGATGTTTCTTTTCGCACCATCGGGATTCAAGCTTTATCATCTTTTGTACCATTAATGTGTATATTTTACCTGAAACGATGTATGTTGTGGACCTTTGGCGTGATGCATTACTCTAAAAGCTAATTAAATCTACAAGAGTGGTCCTTAATTATTTTTAAAGGTCAGCTACATTAACATTATTATATAACAGGCTGTTCAAACTGGGTAGGGTAGGAAGAAAAAGTACCCTTGAGCATAATACCTCAGTGATGAGCAGCCACACAGTTTAGTACCCTTTTTGTTTCTGAGCACCTACTAGCTCAGGCATCACTAAATGACGAACTGCGGCC
>JAQMYI010000036.1:32009882-32012382 GCA_030014275.1 Clariallabes melas | reverse complement strand
AGAAAAACTGACAGGAAAAGAGAGAGAATGAGATGGAGGAAGAGAGAGTGGGAGACAGGGAAGAATGAATGAGACATGGAAGACAGAGAAATGGAAGGGAGAGAGTGAGATGGGGAAAGAGAGAGACTGAGACAGTGGAAAGAGAGAGACTGAGACAGAGAAGACAAAGAAAGGGAAAGAGAGAGAGCAAGACTGGAAATAGAGAGTGAGACAGGGGAAAGAGAGTGAGTGAGACGGAGAAGAGAGAAAGAGACAGGGAACACAACGAAGGGGAAAGAGAGAGAGAGTGAGACAGGAAACAGAGAGTGAGACAGGGGAAGAGAGAATGAGACAAAGAAGATAAAGAAAGCGAGAGAGTCTGACAGGAAACAGAGAGTGAGATATGGGAAGTGGGAGTGAGACGGGGAAGAGAGAGAGTGAGTTGGAAAGACAGAGAGAGTGAGACAGGGAAGAGAGAATGAGACAGGGAAGACAAAGAAAGGGGAAGGTTGAGAGTGAGACAGGGGAAGAAAAGGAGAGTGGAAGAGACAGTATGAAGATAATAAAGCCCTGCGAGAATAATAAAAATACATCATCCGTCTCTCTCTCTCACTCTGATGATCATCTGTCTCCATCACTCGTCCTTTACTGATTTTCCATCGTTTACTCTGATTTTGTTGCACTCGTTCTCTCTCTCTCTCTCTCTCTCTCTCTGAAGCCGATCTACAGCATCTCCTGCGTGAAGCTCTTCTCTTCCCTCTCCATCTCCTCAGCAGAGTCTCATTATTCCGTCTCTCCTCTCCTCCCTGCTGTCCCTCTCACTTGGCAGTTAGTTACAGATTAGCTTCTAGCTTTAAGCTCTTATCAAACCCTCGGCTCCTTTGTGAGGTTAAAGGTCAAAGCGGAGGTGAGTGTCTCTCCCCCAGTTCCTCCCTCCAGGTGTCTATGTGAGACGCCAGTAAACGATTCAAACCGAGACCGGGGAAGATGTCACTTTTCCCTCCTGTTTAACGGTTATGGATCCGTAAAGGGATTTTCACGAGCAGACTTAGAGACTCAAATGAACCCGACACAGTTCATTAAAATCTTATTTACCGTACGCGGCTGAGATGATGCTCAGCTCTCAACACTTTGACGCAGAGGCTTACACGATCGAAAATGGCCCTGCTTCTCCATTTGTGTTTTTCATACTGATTAAAAGAGAGAGAGAGAGAGAGAGAGAGAGAGAACTATTTGAGATTGGTGTGAATGTTTAAGAGGTGGCCCGGGGCGGAGGGACGAACGTTATAAGCAACACCGCGTACCTCGTGTTCTTCTTTTATTAAGCGAGCGCTCATCCCCGACTCACTCTTCCTGAAATGGTCTGTAATAAAAGAGATGATGGTAACAGACATCACGTTCCGCTTACTTGCTCGTCCTGACACGCTGATGTAATTGAGACAGAACCGAACAGATATAATTACAGTGGAAGTTAATTACTGCCTGCAGTGATGCTCAAACATCGGCTAATTAACACATCAGCTCCGCCGCTGCTAAACTGTCACTGTGGCGTGGAGTGTGTCTGAACTGAAAATAAACAGTCAGGCGATGGCTGCGACTTGAGTTTGGACGTCGGTGTGGATCCGAACACCGGCAACTCCGTAACCATCGTAATCACCACCAGGAACCACAACAACCGTCCTGCTGAGGTACCATGAGTGAGGGAAATATCACCTGAGAAGGTAGACGAGTGACATAACAGATTAATAAATCATAACGCACGGCAAACAACAGACAGGCAGATGAACGAGTGGATGAATAGATGGATAGACAGATGTCCAGATTAATGGTCTGGACAGATAAGACAGACAAACAGATGGACAGATTGGCAAGTAGACAGAACGATTTATGAAAATAGCCACACAGGCAAACACACAAAGAGAAAGACAAATGCACCAGGCAGGCACACAGATAAACAAACTGACAAACACAACCAGACGAATTGACCAACAGACAGACACGTACAGTACAGCCAGACAAACTGACAGACAAACACACACAGCCAGACAAACTGACAGAAAGACAGACATACATGCAGACAAACCAACAGACAGACAAACCAACAAACACACACACCCAGACAAACCAACAGACAAACACACACAGCCAGACAAAATAATAGAGAAACGCACACATCCAGACAAAACAACAGACACACAGCCAGACAAACTGACAGAAAGACAGACATACATGCAGGCAAACCAACAGACAGACAAACCAACAAACATACACACACACCCAGACAAAACAACAGACAAACACACACAGACAGACAAACTAACAGACAAACACACACAGCCAGACAAAACAATAGACAGACAGATACAGCCAGAGAAACAGACAAACCAACAGACAAACACACACAGTCATACAAACTGACAGACAGATCTACACACAGCCAGACAAACCAACACACACACACACACACACACACACACACACACACACACACACACACACACACACACACACACACACACAC